>OZ005682.1:3096621-3696621 GCA_963930675.1 Gnaphalium uliginosum | reverse complement strand
ATCGATTATCAATATTTTTCTAACTTAGACCACTCCTATCGGCTTCATCGGTTTTCCGTCGGAATCAATCGACGGAACCGACACCGATGGCACGGGCCGTCGGTTTCGGTCCGTCGGTTTTTTCCTTCGGAAATCCGAACCTCCGTCGCTTATTTTCGCGTGTGTTTGTGGGTCAGGAGCATATTACCGTTTGAAAAAAAAACTTTTTTTTAACGGTCTTAAACTAGCCGTTTGTTTTTTTTTTCCTTTTTTTTACACTCTATAAATACACACTACTATTTCCAAACAATTCACACTATAATTCCAAAGATTTCACACTACAATTCACACTATATAATTCCAATATGTCATCCGATTCTGATCTTGATGATTTGCAAGAATTAGCGGCGATTTTCGATCCCCAAGCTACGATCGATATGATTAATTCGATCTCTTCCGAATCTGAAGAAGAAGAGGAAGTTCCGATCGCGATACCAAGAGCACCACGACGATACTTTAATAGAAATCGTGAAGCAATGGGCGAGCGTTTGTTTGTCGACTACTTTGCGGAACACCCAACATATCCGGGTGATATATTTCGACGACGTTATCGGATGAGCAAACCATTATTTCTCCGTATATGTCAAGGTATTTTTATCGTATTCTCAGTTTCCGATACCTGAATACTTTATATATTTCCATCAACGGAGAGACACAACCGGTAGACTTGGTTTTAACGTCTGGCAAAAACGCATTTCTGTTGTACGCCAATTGGCGTACGGTTGTGCAGTCGATGCGTTTGATGAATATTTACATATGGGTGAACAAACATCATATTTGTGTTTGGATAACTTTTGTAAATGTGTTTTTCATCTATATTCAACCGAATATTTAAGAAAACCAACACTACAAGACGTACAAAGTTTACATCAGCGTCATGCCGAGTTGCATGGTTTTCCGGGTATGCTCGGAAGCATCGATTGTATGCAATGGCCTTGGAAAAACTGTCAAGTAGCATGGCAAGGTCAATACACTAGAGGTGATCAAGGTATTCCAACGATCATGCTCGAAGCGGTTGCCTCTTACGATTTGTGAATTTGGCACGCTTTCTTTGGTCCAGCGGGTTCGAGCAACGACATCAACGTCCTTAATCAATCGGATTTGTTCACCGATTTATTACAAGATAGAGCTCCCCGAGTAAACTTCACGATTGACGGCCAATAATTCACCAAAGGTTATTATTTAAGCGACGGAATTTATCCGGAATGGTCTACTATTGTAAAGTCGTTTAAGCATCCACTAACACAACAAAAAATGCGTTTCAAGAGATATCAAGAATCTGCAAGGAAAGATGCGGAACGAGCATTTGGTGTGCTTCAGGACCGTTGACAAATCATCAAGAACCCGGCACGACCATATAGCACCAACAAAATTAAAAGAATCATGTATACTTGTGTGATTCTACACAACATGATAACCGAGGACAACAAACAAAATATGTGTCAACTAGAGGAGGAATATCCGACGGTTCCACCAAGACGTTCGTGGCAACAACGGGTTGAGACTCAATTGCATATGGACAAGGAATTACGCGATCGGGAGGTTCATCATCAACTTCGCAATGCTCTAATCGAACACATTTCGTAACTCCTACCAAATTTCCGTACTCGTTAATTAGTGTAAAATGTTTTTTCGTTCCAATAAATGTAATGTTTTTTTTATTTTTTTAATTGTAATGTTTTTTTTGTTTTTTAAATTGTAATGTTTTTTTTATTAATATATTAATTAAATAGTGCGTAGGTCCCTGAAAAAAAACTGACGGACCACTAATGGCGGGGGTCTATCAGTTTCTGTCCGTTTTTGAAAAATCTGAGGTGGCGCTGATGTGACGTTGACGTGGCCCGTCGGTTTCTGTCAGTTTCCGTTACGGATGAGAACAGTCTTGTAGATCATTTTTAGGCGAAGATAGTGGGTTAATAGGTGTAATAAACTATGACCATAGACTTTTGAAACCATCGAATAATATATTTATACATTTAGTTGTATATAATTTATAATTTATAAATGATAATTTAGCTCCAAGACCTGCACAAATTTATCGAAACAACAAAGCGAATCTTAATCGTAACTTAATAAAGTTTAATAAGTCAAATACAATATAGGCAATGTTTTATTTCTCTCTCTTTTAAGTAGTTAGATTTTACCCATGTGATCACCAGTGCAATTTTTTGACAAATGGAAATAAATAATCTCACTTTCAATTCTTTTTAAAAGAATCTTTGTGTGGAAAATTTCATCTTTGTCTTTATGTTCCATCACAAAGATTTCAAATAATGTTTGCAACATAGACAAGATGTGGTTGTGGTCACGCATCTGATTTTAAAATTTTTTATGGGTATAAATTATAAAGTAAAAAAATTGATGTTTCATCAGGTTAATGATACATAATCATTTAAGAGTTTGATTTCAAGTTAAAAACACACACACACGCGTATATCACTATCTATACATATACTTTTTTTGTAGATAAATTTTCACTTTAATAGAGTTAGGGATATCCCCTATTTTTGGAGCCAAAGTTTTTATGGTCAGATAAAGATAAGGGAAAGTGGGAAACAAGGCTTCTCCATACTACATTGATTCTACCACAGTTTGTGAAGCTTTCATGCACACCAACTGTTTGTAAAAAGTCCTCTGAGGTTCATCAAGTAAGTTTTTGAAGGTAACCAGTAGCTTTTTTGAGAAGAAGAAAAAAAGTGTGCCTTTTTGTCATCTGTAATGTGAGTTTACAAATATGAGATCTTCAAGTAGTGTAGGACTTGGTTTGAGTCTTGTTTTTGGTTGTTTATTGTTAGCTCTTATTGCTGAGCTTTACTATTTGTTATGGTGGAAGAAAAGGGTAACTAGTAGAGAGATTCAAGAAAGTTATAATAGTCCAGCAAGAGAGTTTTTGTACATGTTTTGTTGGAAAAAGCCTTCATCTTTAAGCTCAACAGGGCTAACCACAGACACCCAAGTTCATGAACCACAAGCATCTTCATCATCATCATGGTTTAGACCACTTGGTGAAAATTATGATGACATGACTGTTGAAACTGAGCTTTGGAGGCTGCAAAACCTCTCTGGCCCACCAAGGTTTCTCTTCACAATTAAAGAAGAAACTAAAGAAGATTTGGAATCAGAAGATAGGAGTAAAAAAGGGTCAAGAGGTAGGAGTTTGAGTGATGTTGTGTTTTCAGTTGAGACACCATTTTTTACTCCACTTGCTTCACCACCATATTTGACTCCACCAAGAGATTCAACACACAGACCTTTTAGTCCTTTAAGACATTCATCAAGTGATGCAGAATTCAACAGGATTTGGGCATCACCACCTCCAAAGTTTAAATTCTTGAGAGATGCGGAAGATAAACTTCAAAAAAGAAAATTGATTGAAAAATGTGGAGTTGATGGTTGTGTTCAAAAAAGTGATGAGTATAAAATCAAAGATGATGAAAATGGTTCATTCATCACACTTATTGTCTCTAATGAAAAGGAAATTAGTCATCAGTATCCTTCAAGCTCTTCACAGGTACTCCCTTTAGCTGCTTCCCCTCCTACATTCAGACCACAATTTCATAAGAATCCAAATTCACATTAGGGCTTAACAATATGGGTTCTTATTTGTACACATTGTATGTTTAAAGTTTGTATGAGAGCTTTAGTAGAAGTTTTAATTCAAGGAAAGCCCATTAGGCAATTATTTATATTAATTTACTTATAGTGTTATCTGCTTTTAGTTGTAATGTGAAAAGGCTCAATTGCAAGTAGAGTTCTATCAAGGGTTAAGTTATGAAAATATATCAAAGTTTAACCAATATTCTATTGGATGTACTAAACTTTAAGGTTTTTATCATATGTATCAAGCTTTCATGTTAGGTAAAGTAGAATACATCTTCAAACACTTGACCCTTCTATCAATAAATAATATTATGGAAATGAGTCGATGATAACTTTTTTTTCTTTTCTTTTTTCCAGTTTCTCATATTCCAATACAGAAATGATTTGAATCTTTATGCTTAGTGTAGTGGTTCAGCAAACTTGTGATCATATAAAGCTGAGCACACCAAAAGCTAAAACTATGTGTTGGCTAAATGATATTGGATGTATATAGAAAGTGAAAACATATACTTTATTTTTCATCGCGGTACAATAAATCAATCGAAATTGTTATAAACGATAGTTTGTACGCCCTTGATGCGTTCCGTGATGGTTTTCGTACTATGCACTCGATATTGGTTCCAAAGTCCAAACTGACTCTGATTTTGCTAGGACACTTTGCTTCTTCTTGTTTTGTTCCTGTTGTCGCCATGGTTATTTTGGCCTGTTATTGCTTTGTCTTAATTTCTTATGATGAAATTTACATGTTATTTAGTGAACTACCAATCAATTTTTTTACTAGACAGATGACAATATGTATCTGGTGTAAGTAGATTTAGATTTTTGTTGTGGATACAATTATATCTGGTATATGAGATCCATACTATTTTTCTTTACAAGGTGAGGGACAACATTCTCTTTCAGATTGCAGAATTTAATCACTTATCTGATAATTAAATGAGATGACGTTGGTGTTGATATTTGTTTTTGTTTTTGTCTAAAGTTTCTGAGTTGATTTCTCAACACCATAAAACACACTATCTAGAGCAAGGTGATTATAATTATAATAACTTTTATATTATATGCTTTGAAATCTGTATATTACTAGCGTTGTCCTTTCTCCTTTATTTTTCACTACTCACATATTATCTATTTGTAGAGTGATTTGTACACCATTAAAACTCTCCGTACAACACTAACTGTGTTTTATGGTGTTATACAGTACAACACTTTAAAACACAAATTTTAAAGCACAAATAGTGGTGTATGGAAAATTATTGATGGTGAACGGATCTAAGTTTATTCTCATTTCTCAACATAATCCAACTTCTTGCTAATTAAAATACTTTCTTATTGTGTCATGATGAAACAATAATCAGCCCTTTAAACAATCAAAAGGCATGAATAAAGAAAAAATTATATGCAAAACTTTTTGTAGTATCGAGAGAGGATGCTTCTATTTGCAAATTATTTGGAATTGTCAATTTTTGTTGCTCGACTTATGTTTTTCTCTAAAGTAGGTGGGAAGATAGACCTATTTTTGTTAACTGTATTTCTTTTCCACTTTTTTAACATGCAAGTTAGGTTATAGTGTTTTTTGTATAGACCTATTTTTGTATGCTATTTTTGGACTAAAAGTGATTGAACAAACTAAATCTCTTATGGAATGATGTTAAGTTGTACCACACTGAGAATTACATGAGCAAGGAGATTGATTGTATAACACATGGATGGTGTACACAATTATGAAAGGCAGATGTCAAGAAATGGACTTGTAATAAAGTTTATATAAAATAAATTGTAGATTTAGGACCATTTGTATAAGTTTCTTATAGGTTAAGGACCATTTTTAAAAGGTGCTTACAGTTCAGGGACCACTAAATGATTGACCAGCCCACAATATGATGAATCAAACACACGGGGTGAAAATTAACCCTGAAGATTACACCAGTTTGAAGTTAAAACCTTGTACTTTTCATCATTGCTAGAGAAAACCCCAGAGTTCTAATTTATCTAAAATACTTGCAATTTTTGGAGGTCATATGATCAAAATCCAAAAAGCTAATTTCTAAAATCCTACATTAAGGAACTAACATTTTTTTTGCACATCCGTTATCTTCTAGCAGCCCATATATCAAGAAGTCTAATGACGGTTACTAACACATACAATTTCTCGAGTTATAAAGAAAACGCATCTCTGATAAAATGATCGTCAGTTAGATAAGTAGTACCTACATATCTAAATAAGCCCATATCTAAATAAGCATGTGCTTACATAGTGCTTATTCTTTAAGAAATAAGGTGATAAGTAGTTTCAGGGAGATTGTTTATTTCTGCTTATCTGCTGTAAAAATAAGCAATAAGCAGGTAAAATAAACAATATCAGACACCCTCTAAGTAATCTAGTATTACTAAATGTGAGACGATGTATCTTTGTTTACAAATTAATGAAAACCTCAAGGGGTTGAATTAAAGTTGATAATCATGGGAATGGGGGTCAGTTAGATTTCATCTCACTTTTTGACCTATTTAGGAAAAGTAAGAAAAACAAGTTTGAAATTAGGAATTTGTTTTGTGTTTGTAAATGAGTTGGACTTTTACCTAAACAACAAAGAAGCACTAAGATGCCCGTGACAAGGGGCACATGTGGTATTCGCCAAAAAGCTTTACCAACCCCCACCTTGCCTTTGCATAGCCATTTTGGTATTTCCCACTTTACCCTTCAACTGTTTCCAACTACTAGTACTTTTTTAGCATTTGTATCGCATGAAATTTATAGCGATTCATACTTAGACCACTCCCAACAGTGAACACAAACTGACGTCAGTGTCACGTCGGCACTTTTCAAAACTGACACTACACTGCCAACACTAACATCACTTCAGTTCTTTCTGGACCACATATTTATCAATATACATTTATTTCTATACACTAAACAAATAAACAAAAAAAAAGTGACGCCCGTCGAAAAATCGAAGCGAAAAATTGACGCCCGAAACTGATGTGCGCTGCCAATGGCGTCACCTTTTTGTGACGCTATCAATTTTCAAAAATGGCGTACCGTTAGGACATGTCTTAGAAGTGATCAATAGAAAACACTTAGATGACCCAAACATAGTCAAATACAACATGCTACCCAATACACTAAATACTGACTATTACAACTTCAAATCATTATGTGAGCCAATCAACAAAAGTAACTCAAAGCAGCCCTTGTCCCCGATTAAATGGGGCAAACTTGTAACAAAAGTACCATTTGCTGGCAATACAATTATGAAAGATGAAAAATAAAGCTTAAAGTTACAAGCACTAGGGACACACTGAACATCCAAACACACCCTTATGTCGAATCATTGCCTTTTGTGTTGTAATGTTTAACAATGTATGTGCAGGGAGTACAAAACATTACAGCAGTGCTAAACCAAATTTTCCCGGCTTAAACAATTGCAAGAGTCAGAGGTCATAAATAAAAGGTCCGGTATGCACAGAAAATAAAACATTATAGAGTATAGGTAAGTTTTAAGAAAATTACAACATAAGTGGCACAAAATGATACCGATAAGGTGACTACCATAATTTCATATTGTGATGGAACTTATTCCCAGTTCTATGTCTAAAGAACTGAGACCGGTCTCTTGTAACATGCTGAATGCTGTAAATCCATAATACGAATGGTAAAGATCCGGAAATTGCCCTGGGAACTTGCTGAAGCCACCGTACTGCAAAAGAAAGAGAAAAGAAGACGATTAACATTGATACAGAAAAAATGAAAACGGTAAATAGCATGTTAAAAGAACACACTTTCAAATTCAATGTAAAAGGGAATATATTATTAGCCTATAATAAAATACGGGACCCTATTATGTGCAACTATTAACCAGGATGATATAGACTATGAAATTTAGAATATACGGAGTAATAGATTGACCATAAAAGTGAAACTGATTCATCGGGAGGGGGAAGGGGTCATGACTCATAAGACGGATAATAATCCGCTCAATGATACCGAAGGGGATATCGTATATTAATGTTTCATGTCAATTGGTTGAGTACACTAGGGAGACGAGTGTAGCTAAACATAGAATGGAGATTGGAGCAGCAGCATACCTCGGACTGGCATGTCAGCAAAAATTCACGTAAAATCCTGTCATCGATGAATTTGCCAGCCCCTAAGATCCTCAAAACCCCACCAATCCTACATATTACCACGAATCCGATGAGCCCTAAAAGAAAATTTGATAACAGAACTGAATTTTAAAGTTATAATGAACTCACCAAAAAGCGTAACATGTGTCACTTGTTTTGTTAGGTCTACCTTGGAACCCTCCATCGACTGCTTGCCTCTGAAACATGAGAAAGATGATGTCAAACATAGGACTCGTGTGACCTTCACAACAGCCCTACTGTAACTTCACATAACACCTACGAATAATTAAAAGTGTACCTGCAAGCACCAATCTAGAAGCAATGGAACATCTATGATACATGAGGATGTCCATCGAGAAACTAGGTCATCTTCAATAAAACCCATCAACCGGAGAGATGCGACAGCACAGTAAGTTGCACCACCTGTCAATCTAGAAGTAAGAACGTTTTATAAGTAATAAAATCAGTTGTACATATTCTATTCATAATGCTAGTTAAGATGTTAATACTATTATTCACTTAATAATCTACATTATGCATACACTCAAATTTCAGAACAAAAGAAATGTCGAGCAATGAAAGGTGCTGGATATAAACATTTGTCAAGAAAGTCATTTTAAGGTATAAGCGATTTGCAGAAGTCATCTATTTTCTAAGAAAACGTACATGGTTATTAGTAAATTTAAGTGCAAGGAAAGAGTAACCATTGACATGTCGTAATTACAATGTTCATAATTGCATAGCTAGCAGACACAATAAACAGAAACTTCTTTTCGTTCTGTCCCAAAAAAAAAAAGTTAACTATTTCCTTTTTGGGTAGTCCCAAAAATATGCAGCCTCTATGTCCCACAATCTTAATTTTTTTTATCAAAAGACAATTAAGATAAATACCAATACTGCCAATTCAAGTTTTGCAATTATTTAAAGCTATAGGGTATTCAAACTGCTGATCCACGACAACACAAATGTACTTCAAGATACGTAAATATACTGATTACCTAAAACAGCAAGAAAACTCACCATGAGACTCTTGACCAGGAATTAGTCCAAAGCCACCATCATATGACTGCAATAGAACATACCGTTAAAAGCCATACACTTGAGTTAAGAACAAGAAACCTAAAGCTAAAAGGATGTTGTCTTCAGTAAAAAAAAATATGAAAAGGGAGTCATTCCCACCAAAACAACTGTATTACAAACTACTCAAGTCCTCTTCAACGATTATTTTAATATAATACCTAAAGCCGCTGAGTGTTAATTCATACTCTACATTTAAAACCACATGACAAAAATAGATATGCACAACAACTATTTTAGCAACGAAAGAACATGAGCATTAAACTTGACACAATACCAGAGGGTTAGATACTTGAGGTCTTCATATACCTGACAACTCAATATGTAGTTCTTGGCTTTCTCTTTATCTATGCCACTCCAGTTATCCAACATTGAAGAAATAACAGCTACAAAATCAAGAGACGATGATGAAATTCAATCCAGACAGAATTCGATTTAGAGAGGTAACAGAGAAAAGCATATAGACTCTTACCAGCACAGTATACAAACCGTAAATCTGTCTCTGCCCCCGTATGAATGGGCATGAAGCTGATGCAGGGAAGCATAAGGAAGCAATAAGTAAAATTCATGGCAGGAAATCAAATGTACAACAGAGAAAAAAAAAGTGGAAAACGAATACATCAGCTAGCTAATCTAGTAACTCTCTGCTACTAATTACTGCTATGCATATACCTAAAAATATATAAAACATACATTCACTTTAAGTATCGGGAAAAATGCATTTCTAAACCCTTATCAGATACAGGGGTTCTGCATTCAGGCCCGTGGATGTAATACAGAAGGTAAACCTCGTATAATGAAATGAATTATGACGGACTAATGGTTGTCAGTTGCTTACTTACTGCTGAAAAAATGCATTATTAAAAATAGGAAATTCCTAAGTAAGCAACATCATAGATGCATTGAAGTTAAAGAAAATTGCAGGCTAGTGATTGTGAAGCTATTTTATTGTGGTCTTCTAGCATTCATAACTATACAATTACTGTATAGGAAAAAATATAATGTTGCTTCATGGTGAGATCATGCAAAGAAAACAGAGGTATTCCACTGGATTTACATGCAAATTTAATAGAACCAATTAGATCATGTTCCCTGGTTGGAAACTGTACTTAAAAAACAGCAGCATCCTATGTACCAACGTATAGTTTTCTCCTACTTCTACTTGATATGAATTTGCTTTGTGAGATGATAATAACATGGTGATATGTTTCATTATTTTGAAGTCAAAAACTCAAATGTAACATCCACAACCGTCTCCCACTTCTTCAATATGCAATAGTTAAAAACTAGAACGATCCATAAGTTCAAAAACAATTAATATTCACCTTCCATCAGGTTGTTGGAGATGTTTCATTGACTTCAATATCGAACTAGAATCAATAAGTGAAAAGTCATAGCCAACGGTCTTCAATATAGCCAAAGCACAATATGTACTTGCCAAATGACTGTTATTAGGAACCGAAACCTGTAAGCAAGCACCATTGTAAGAAAAATTCACCTAAACTACAGGTGAAATCTCAAATAGTATACACTACATAGTGATTAACCTTATCAGTAGAATGAAACTGAGAACTTCTAGAACCATGAAATCCATAAAACTGTCCTGCAGTAAACAAGTCATTATTAGCCTCAGTAATTATTAATCATACTCATGAACTGAAACATATTCATTATTCATACTCCATACCATTGGTTAGTTCATCATCATTCTTAGGATGAGCTTGCAATGACAGAATCCAATTAATTACAGCTTCTCTATTAACCTAATACAATCATTACATAATTATTATTTACACATTCAAACAATTGATTTAATCCAGTAATAATAATTAAGTTATACGTAGTATCAAGCAACATAAACCCTAACTTAGGTAAAATTACCCTACCAACTGCCTTACCAAATCAGATCTTAAATTAATAATTTTGGGTGATTAAATACAATAAAGTAATTATTAAGGTATTGAAAACTTACACGATCGAGTGCGTGTAAGATGTGGAGACCGGAGATGATGAAGTAAGCGAGAGTAAGATGATTAATTTCTTGACTTTCGTATGGTGATGGCAATATTTCGTAATTCATCTCTAAGTATCTTATGTGTCGATCCTTATCGAACGACACATCTTCTGGTTGAAATTCGGCAGCAGACGACGTATGTGAATCACCGTCGTCCGCCATTGTTGTGATTTTTTCCAACCGGCGATTAAACCTTGAAGACTGCGATTTGATGGTAACCGACTAACCGGTAGTTTGGTACTTTGGCGGAATGAACACTGGAGTTCAAGTAATTGCAAAAATAACACGACTTTGACTTTCTAAATTCTAATTATATTTCTTTAATACATTTTTTTAATTTTAAATTATTATTGATTAATTAATTATTAATATAAGAATGTGATACATTGATTATCATGATCACATGTAACACCCCGTAACTTGTTAAATTTAAAAGTTGTGTACTGTTATGCGACACAAGGGCTAGTGTCGCAGGTAGCGACACAGAGCCCAGTGCGACACAAGGCTTGTGTCGCAGTGTCGGGCAGAAAGTCGGTTTTTAAGGGTTAATTGTGTAATTTAGTGGGAAATTAAAATAAAACATATTCCAAAACTTTCCAGAAACAAGAATACACTTCCAGAACCATTTGAGTGTGTGTGTTTTTGAGATTCTAGAGAGAGAAAGCAAGAAAAGTTGAGATTTGCTAAGGAATTAACTCTTGAAAGTGTTCCTTTGTATTTTGAAATCATTTTCAGATAAGAATCTAAGCTTACTTGTAACTTTGAGAGTATTAAACAATTGAATTGGTGGGTGTTGAAGTTGTAAAGTGTATGGGTAAAAAGGGTTGTGTTTTTGAGAAGTAAAAATTAGTCAAGTTTTGAGTAAAATACATGTTAAAATCGTAAACAGAGGTTTGGGGAAATTAGAGGTTTAAAAGTTCCCAGAAACTTGTTAATCTCAGAAGGTTTCTGCTGCCCTGTTCGTTATTGCGACACAATGTTTGTATCGCAGCTTGTGTCGCAGTGATGGTGTCGCAAATTAAAATTGTTGCTTTAGCGACACAAGGATTTGTGTCGCTAGTTTCCACTGCTAGTTAGTACTGTTGCTTTAGCGACACAAAGAGTTAGTGTCGCAGCTTGTGTCGCTAGTTTCTACTGTTAGTTACAACTGTTGCCATAGCGACACTAAGAGCTAGTGTCGCAGGTTGTGTCGCAATAGTGTGTTGTGCGACACTAATTTAGTGTCGCCAGGAGGTGTAGCGACACTAGGGGGTAGTGTCGCAGGGTTATTTGATATTTTAAATAATATTAATTATAATCAGAGTTAATTAATACGAACGTCTCGACAGGTATTTCGGGTAGCAAGTCATAAATATCTGAACGTCGTCCTCGAGGTAAGTAGTAGGAAAGGAAAGAATTCAATTGTCTGATTTTATTAATACTAATTGTGTTACGAGGTTGCACCAAATAACGATAATTAGATCACGTGTGTGGTTAAGTATCGTATATCTGAGCTGAGTTGCCAATTGCTGAGTGATCAATTGTGCCTATGAGATTGAGTTAAGTGGCCAATTGCTGAGTGATCAATTGTGCCCATGAGATTAAGCCGAATGACCAATTGCTGAGTGATCAATTGTGCCCATGTATATGTGAGTTAAGTGACCAACTGCTGAGTGATCAATTGTGTCTAGCTGTATGAATTGAGTGGCCAATTGCTGAGTGATCAATTGTGCCGATTGAGTATATGTTGAATGTAGTAAATGTATGATTGAATGATAAAGACATGAGATGTCTGGTTTATTATATTACTGTGAATGCGTTTTATTTACTTACTAAGCGATGTGCTTATGTGTTGTTGGATGTTGTGTTGATAGGTACGCTTAAAGGGATGAAGGGCGGGGATCCGGGCAAACGACCCGAGAGCTACTAGTGATGGACTTACTATGGCAAGATAGTAAGGAGTCGATCTTGAAAATCATGCTCTGTGTAAACAAATGATATTTTGTGAAAACGATACAAGTAATTCAGATAATGTTAATAATATTTATATTAATGGATGTATAAAATATTTTTGAGAATTGTATATAAAAAAAAAATCTGGGACGTTTCATCACTTGGATATATACACATAGATATAGAGTTATATTTTTATATTAAATAACATTTGTGGTTATTCGGGTTATTTGAGTTACCCAAATTCAAAAATATTTATCCGTTAATCAATTCAAATAAAACTCGATTTATTCAAATTCGAATTATTTGAATTCGGGTGCCAAATAAGCTTTGAATTTGAGTTATTTGAGTTCGGATTCAGATTAGTCATTCGTGTTCGGTCACACGTGACGCCCCTAGTATTACTGTATGACTTGATAAATAGAGCTTTTTTTGTGTGTATGATGTCGAAAACAAACGTGGCCTAATTCCCGTCGCGGACGCCCTGTATTTGACTTGTAAAACCCTGAACCCATTCTCTTTCTGTCACGCGCACATCACAAAAAGCAAACCGGGATTTACTAGCTATACTTCCGTAAGGCTACATCACTGCTCGCTCATAAATTGCTTTCTTTGAGTAATTACATCAAACAGTTGGTGTGCATCACTCGCTTTTACACATGATTAAAAATAGCAAAGCTACTGTCTTAAAAGTCGCCGAAAAATGCAAGGTAAACTTCATTATTTCACTCTACAGTCTACACCACGCATATTATGTCGTTTGTTAGTAATCACTACTATAATTACAGACTATATTGACATCAAATTGGCAAGGTACTCTGAATACAGTTAAGGCAGATGCTAAAGGAAGGTACCGATCTTGTATTATTTACTTCAATTGAGTGATAATTGTAAAGTTGCGTGCTACTTAATGTGTCTGTGTTTTGTTTCGCAGCAAAGAAGAAGTATACAGTTCAAAAGTTAAGTACTTTGTGAAGAGAGGGAGACCTTACATTTGGGTACCTGAAGATGATTTGCATAATGTGGTATGGTTATATTTAAATATCTAATACGTGTAACTGTAGGATTTAATAGAGCTTTATTCTGTTTTCTTGTATGATTCATGATGCTTGTGACAGTCAACAATGGTGTCACCGGGGTTTTAGTTGGTAACCTTGTTTACTGTTTTGTTTTGTTATTTATGGTATGAACTATGACACACCATTATATATGCTCAGTGCTCTACTGGGTGATAGATTTTCCTATCTACTGTTCTGATTTGTACATTTTGCTTATATAGAATACACTTATAGATGAACGAAGTTCATTTGCTGTCGCAAGTCCGTTACCAGGCTTCCTTGCAAGTTTGCTTCAATCCTTAAAGAAGGTTAGTTCGTGAACTTTCCTTACATCTTTCTCGAGGTGCTTCCTAAGAATTATAAGAAGGAATAAAGTGGGAAAAGAGAATACCTTGTACACAGGACACTAAACACTGCTTGCATTTTGACATATAAATGTGAATGTTGAAGACTATACTATATCTAGATAGACTTGTGATAACACCATACCTCTCTTGTTGATACAGCCTCCTAATCGGGTTGCTCTAGTTGGTGAAGTTGTGCCGCTTGGTGATACAAAGGTACAGTTTTGGAAGCTAGATATAAATGGTTTATTGTTCTTCTTTTCATGCATCTGTAACCAAACTAGCCTTTAATAAAATTATGGTTATGCGATGGTATGATTGACAATGTATAATCCATATTTTGTATCCAAATTATCAAAGAAGAAGATGTTACTGCAACTATTTTTGCTTCTAGAGAGAACTTGTACCTATACCGGATACTTCTACGCTTTTCTTTATTTTAAGCCAACTGCTACATCCAAATGTCTACCCTCGTGATGGCCAAACCATAAGTGATATTGCATAAGTTTATTTCTAATAGGAGTTAGCTCCCCCACCTTTTCATGTAGTATCTATGTTTCGGGTCCTGTTCATCCTTAGGACAGTCACATTTCTGCTAATATCCTGTTATATGCTCATTAATTATTAATTACGGAATTCTGTCAGCTCAAGTCAGCTGCAGAAAGCCTTCGGGAGATGATCATATCAGAAGGCGAGGCGATTAAGAAGTTTAGTTACGCTGTTTCTGGTATATTACATTCATCTAATTTCACATCTACATCTCGTGCCGAAAATCTTCTAGACCTATTGAAGGAAGATCAACAATACATGATTTATAAGTTTAGTCCAAGGTAAGAATATGCCTTTAACAACTTTTTAAAAAAGTCCCTTCAGCAATGTTTCATTGACAAAGCTAAAACTGCTATATTTGAGCATGCAGATTTGATTGGCCTATAACCTTCTTGTATTTTCCCTATTGAATCATGCATGTATGTATATATTGCTGATGCTAGCTTACATCTGATACAAAATGTCTATCATGCAGTTCAATCACTTACATTGAAAGCAAGGGAAGCAGCCATGAAGTGGATTTGAAGGAAATGGAAGAATCAAAGGCTGACCCCTTGTGTACGTATCTTTACATGTGCATAATGTTTACACGTTCTTATAATCTACACCCTTTGTCTCAAAAAGTAGATCAGCAACTTTTTATCATCTACTTCCAACCAACCAGGTTGTAATAAGATTACAAAATATTGGCAATCAAACTGTTAAATGCAGTGTAATTTGATATGTCAAATAAAACAGTTTGCGCTAATTTATAACTAAGCCGATGCCTTTGAATCCAACTTTTTAGCTCAGAACTTCAAATTAGTACTTTTGAAACAAAAGAACATTTAGAAACGTTTTTCTTTTGCAAGTCAGTTTTTACTCCCTCTTTTAAGGTCGAGCCTATATAAAAGTAAGTGGTGTCAGTCTCGTCGTACAGGAAGCTAATTGTATATCACTTAGGGATGATATAGGATGATGATAATAAAACACTCAGTTTTATGATTACTTTCTTTTTGGTATTTGGTTGTGTAGCACTTTATTCTGCAAGCTTGATTGATGGGATTAATCAAAATGAAGCCAGGCGTCGAGCCCTGATGATTATTTGTGCTACTTACTTGAACAAGAATCTGAAGGTATGAAACTCAATCCCAATAGTGGAGTAAATGCTGAACACTTGCTTCATAACCATTCCGTAGATTTGTCAAATTTTTGTCCAAATTGTATTTCTGAAGATACAACCTTCAAATTTGTATGGAAAAAATCAGATTATTATTGTAGTAATATGGTTTCAGATCCCAACCTTTACTGAAAAGTTATCTGTATTGACCCATTATCAATCCATCCTCTTTCCCACCTCTATGTTTCGATTTCTTGGTAACAATCTCTCAATGCTTGCATGATATAGCTGTACCTTATAAAAAACTAGGATTTATTACATGCATGGTGCTTACTGCTTACTACATAAACCATACTTCTGTCTTTTTTCATGTACATGTGGCATTTCCCTTTCTAGTCACATGTTCATTTCTGTGACTCCTGATATCTTGTGTATGTGAAGGACGCACTGGTGCTTTCTATTGATCGGAAAGGGCTCGACTTGCTGGGGAAGGTTGTGGGACCCGTGATGGACGATGGGTCTCGTGAATACCAGTGGAAGGAGCTGCGATTACCTCTGGAAGATGAAGCTCGAGATGTCGAGACGTTCTGCAAAAGACTTGTTGAGATGGAAGGGGAAGCGATTAAGAACGTTTCAGCATTCAGTGGTCTACCATTGGAAGCAAATGAAATCTAGGCTGGAAGGTTTGTCAACCAAGCTGTGTATGTGTTTTATTTTTGTATTGTCAAATGAAGTAGATTTATTTGTTTTATATTTCTAATTATTACCTTAAATCATATAAATTGCTTACTTTCAAATCAAATAACTAAGATAAATAGTCACCTCTAGAGACTAGGAAGAAGAATCATTTGTTGTAGTGTTACTTATCTCAACTGTTATATACCATGATGCATATTTGGAATTTATGTGAAAAGTGCATAGGCCTGCATCAAAGTTACACAAGTTAACACATTAACCCCATTTGTATCAAGTTTTAAGTTTTAACACGACATAAAAGATATTGGTGTGTGCACACTTGAAACATTCTTGTTTGTACGCATGTATTTGTGTGACAAGTTAGTAACAATGTTTATAGCTAATCTGCAGTTAAATCTTAAGAAAGAAAGAAAATACTTTTAGTAATAAATGGACCAAACTTTTATTTTACAGTATATTGTAAAAAAAACTCCGTTTGTTTTAATGTAACATTATAAGCAAGTATTGTTGGGGGTTAACAAGCCTAACCCAAAACTTAACATACCCAATCTATAAAAGCAAACCAAAATAAAATTCAAATGAATGAACTATACAAAAACAACAAAAAACACTACAAGCCCAGGTATAATGTGTGACCAAATAATGAATCATATAATGGTGCAAAATCCTCGTGGAGGATTGTTTTTTGAACTTTCGGAGATACCATAGCGCTCAATAGGGAACCCATAAACTTGACCATTAGTTGAGGGAAGGGGTGGAGCCGATGGTCGTATAGTTTGTAGTGGCGGTGGTGGCAATGGAGGAACGTCTTCATAGTTTAGTTCTTCAAGATGAACACTTTTAGAACCGACTGTAGATGGTAATCTAGAGGTTGATGGTTGGTTCTCATTGTTTGTGAAGTTGAACTTGTAAGTAGTAGATTGTGTGTACTCCACACTTTGTAACCCTTTAGATTGAGATGCGGTCACCAATGCTTTTGCCATTTCATTAATATCGTTATTACTTCCTAGGGGAGTTACTTGAGAACTGGTGGCTTGTCGAATGATCAAATTGTGTGGGTTGTTTAAATTAGCCAACGGAGTTGGTGGGCTAACTTCTTGTGCTACGCTGATAGATCGTTTCAATTTCTTCATAAGAACAAATTGAATTAACTGTCACATCGGGTCTATGGTGGAAACACGAGGTGCGACGGACGACTAGATCATAACACATTGATATAATAGAAAACACTAAATGCAATTCAACAACGTGTCACGATATCGGCCGACACAAATGGAGACTTGTGTCGTGGTCAATCATTACCACGAGTACATAGTCCTAACTTCATAAGAATCAAATTGTCACATCGCAAATATAGTATAACCATATATGGTCAAACATTCAATCAACCAAGTCTCAAATGCAGCCTAGAAGTCTCGCTAAAGTCACTAAGCCTCAAGCTCCTTATTCTGATTACCTGAAAAGAAATGCTCGAAAAGGTCAACACAAAGGTTGGTGAGTTTCGTAGGTTTACATAAGACACAAATCAAAAGTTTGATGTGAAGGTATGTATGTTAGGACAATGAATTGAAAAGACACACATAAATGAAATCAGTGTAAATGATAAGTCTCATATGTAACGCCCGAAATTTATTTATTTATTTATTTATTTTTATTTTTTTTGAAAAGCACATTACATTTACCCACACATACTAAAATATGATGTTCAAACGCTTAAAAACGCAACGGGAAACGATTTGGATCAAAAAAATCAAATTCTGGACAGAAGGAATCTCGCCCGGCGACCACCCCCATCGCCCGGCGAAATTCTAGACAGAAGAGATTTCGCCCGGAGATCACTTCCCATCGCCCGGCGACCACCTGCAGAACAGCCCAAAACTCGAACTTCGGACGCGCATAACTTTTGACTCGTTTAGAGTTAAGATCTGAAATTTTGCAGACACCTCCACTACATAAAAATGAAGGTTTCCCCTTTTACACTTTTTCAAATCTCGCAATAACGAAGGATTTGGACGTGTAACCAAGTTATGGTCGTTTTGACCATTATTTTGGATCACTAAGTTTATATAGCAAATGTCAAATAGCTTACAACTTCTTCCATAGTTTTAACCATCCATTATTGACTTTTAGACCCTAACAAAAGCATTTTATTCATTTTGTAGCTCATTTGGGTAAATAAGCCCGTTAAGACCCATTTGGACACCAAATGACCCATTGGAGACTCGATAGTATTTTAACCACTTGACCTCAACGGTCAACTCCTATAGAATGACTTCAACACAAATAGCAATTCCTAGTTACCATAATTGACCAATTCTAAACTTTGACATATAACCCAAGTTTTCAATTTAACATAAACACTTGAAAAACATCTTTTCAATATCAACAATATCATTATCACGCAATCTTTCACAGCCACTCCAAAACAAGTAGCTACTCAATACAAAAGACTTTCATGTTAAGGTGTGTATTTGGGCGAATTACACAAGCGATACACAACGATAATTAAAGAGAGTAAGAGCTTGCTAACTCACTATTAGCAAGCAAATCCACGCTAGTCCTTCACAATCGCCTTTCCTTCTCTACGCCCACTTTCACCTATAACATTCAACATTTAAAACCATAAGCATATTGCTTAGTGAGCATATAAGCGGTTAATTAAGTAACTCACATCACCAAGCCAACAATATGAACAAGTAATGATCATCAAATATTAGAAACAACAATAATTACCATAGAATCCAAAAGGGTCAACAAGTGAGCAATATGTGAAGATTTAGTCACTATGCGGATCCGCGGCCAATGATCACTTAGCACCATACCACAACGATATGCATGCTAAACAACATAATGTGCTAGGCACATATTCAACAACAACACTATGCTAACAAAGTTAGCCAATCTCTACATATATGCTCAATCCACATAGTTCATCAACAATTAGAAACACAATAAAATACAAGTAATACTCAACATGATTATGTAAACCTCTTGCTCGGAAGCAATCCGGAATTACATAATCGTTACCCAATTAATCCCTATATACTCACCTTATAACTTGAAAGCGTAATGATCACAAGAACGTCACTCCAATAGTAGCTAAACATTACCATACAATACGTAATCACATTTAGAGACTAGAAATCAACAAATTCGATTCATTAACATTAACATCTTCTCTCCCTCCCTAAATGACCAGTTTGACTTTTTAGAGTCAAACTTATCAATCCTTAATCGTTCCAATCAATCATACTCAATTTCTTATTCATTTCTAAGGAACTTCATCTTCCTTATGATTAATAACACAATCATAACCTCCTAATTAATAATTAAGGTAAAGTAACAATAATTTATAAGGTTTTTAACAAAACCCATCTTAACCACTACATTTACCATTTGATTTAGCAACTTTTAAGTTGGATTAAGGTTAGTAACAATCATTACTAACTCCCACCACCACTAATTATCCATATTCTAACCTAATTTTCGTTTGTACAAGGAACCCATCTTCAATCCCTCTAAGATTAGCTTCCTAGGTTAAAAGAGGGAAAAACAAGATCATACCTTGTGTAGGGAACTTGAATTCAAATCAAATGATGTTAATTTAGTGTTAGGGATTTAGTTTCTTTCTTCTCCTTCCTCTGCTCACTCACACTCGATCTCTCTGGATTTCTTTAGAAGCTATTTGGGTCGATCCATGTATGTATTGGTATATAATAGTTTAATTTTTATTAATAAAATTGGTATTTACACTACCAATCTGTTCACTTATTGTCTAGAGACTTAACACACTCCACATTTAAATATTCCAAACTCCTAATTTTTCATACGATTTATAGAAACGTTTCATAATATAATCATATTATATTCATAAATTAATACTTTAAATTTTGGGGTGTTACATCATAGCATACAATGTACGTAGTCATTACTCTCAAAAGAGCAAGACCAATATCATATATAGTTTCCCCCAATGTGTATACCATTTCCTCTGAAGGAGTATGACCAATAGGATGTAGATTCCCCAATGTGTGATATCATTACCCCCAAAGGAGTATGACCAATAGCATGTAGATTCCCCAATATGTGATATCATTACCCCTAAAGGAGTATGACCAATAGCATGTAGATTCCCCAATGTGTGATATCATTACCCTCAAAGGAGTATGACCAATAGCATGTAGTTTCCCCAATGTGTGATATCATTACCCCCAAAAGAGTATGACCAATAGTATAACAGTGATGTTCCACAATAGTTGCACATAATTCCACATAGTGTCACACATTTCATTCATATGTCCAAAAAAAGAAAAGAAATCAAGTTCACAGCATGAAAACAGTTGAAAACATGTTGAACATTCTTTTCCCCCAAAGTAAAACAAAGAAGTACGAAAATGGGGCCACGAAAACTCACCTTGAAAGCAAAGCAAACAAAGTCTCCAAGTTAATCCTTACGATAATCTACAAGTACATAAGTATATTCTTTGGTTACAATCTAGACAAGAAATGCCCTTCCATTGTACCCTATTTTGATGTACCATTACTAGCCTTTAAGCCCCCTCATAAGTCTCGTTTCATGTGGTAATAAAATGTAAGACTTTCTGAATACAAACTAAGATAATTAATACCAACACTTGAAATATGATTTTTGTCCATAATTTTAGTGTCACTTTAACAACCTTGAACCGTGAACTAAAGACTTTTTAAAGTGTTTAGAACATAAAATAATTTTCTTAGAATTTATAGGAGTCTAGTTTCTGTTGCAATTGGTTTCGTGTCAAAACATTGAGTTTTGGTCAGCCAAAAAACGATTTCAAGATTAGTGGTCAGAACTGAGTTTTCGGTTTGTATTTTGGTTCTGTTTCGAGTCATGAAAATCTATGTTAAACTTCGAGTTAATTCATGAAAATTCTTCTGGAACAACTTTAATGTGTTAACTGAATTGTATAAAAAGATTGGAATTTTTAAATGTCTTTAAATGTTGTAACTTTTATAAAAGATTTGAGAGGTCAGAATCGTATTTTTCTGTGTATAAGTTATGTCGGGAATTTCTAAAAATATTAGGTAAACCCAAAATTCGTTCAAAACCATTATGATATGACCAAGTTATAACCTTGCAAACACAATGATTAAATCTGTCCAGCATATACGTTGAAGTTCTATGTTCGGTCTTACATAATAACAAGTCTAAATCAAACACATAATCATGTAATCAAATCTACCATTAATCATACCCTAAAAACCCTCATATGGCCACATCAAAATCAGATCTCAATGGATTGGATCGAAGGACTTAATATGAAACGTTAAGAAAAACTCACCACGGATACAATAGAAGACACTAGCACTTATAATCTTCGAAACAATGATAAAAACATTTGAGATTGATGATTTTTGTGTGAAAATAGGCTGAGAAAGAGGGATAGTCGTTTTTAGGGTTTTGAAAGAGTTTTTATGATAAAAGATTGTGAGTATATATGATTTATGTTGAGAAAAATCTTCCTTGCTCCCCACTCTAAGCCTTGGCCGAGTTTTTCCATGGTATTATGGGCTGAAATTTGGACCTGTTGCAGCCCAAGGAGTTTAGAGACCATGGGCTTTGGATTCATGTCATTTGGAGCCCGGATGAGGGAGTTATGGCCCAAACAGTCGAACGTCGCAGAAAACTCAGCTTTTATGTTTTTAAAGTGTTATATCTTCGTTAATTATATGTTATAGATTTTTACTTAGCTTATTATATAAATATTATTGTATGAGCTAATATTCTTATTACTTATGTTTGTAGACTTAGGATTTTATTATCATACGTTCGTATACGTCTTTCGCTCAATAGTTTCCGAGTATGAATGATCAAGTGCCATAGAAACGACACGAAATCTTTATGAGTTTTTAGGAGTCGACACTCATAGAATATCATATAAGGTTACACGATTCAAATAAGTTCACATAATTCATATGAGATCAAGCCCTAGATCATAGATTCAGTTTACATGTTACAGTGGAAGTCAACGACAGTCAACTATTCTGATTTGGTGACGGTTGTCACATTAACTCGGGGAGTTTAACAGTTGAGAAGGTTAAACTCCATGTCTTAGGGTTCGTTTCCAACAATTTGACACCACCAACTTCACGAAGTGCGCTATTGATCTTTTTAATGCATCCGTCACAGTTACAACACCGATTGATATGAAAATTTATCGTTCTTGAATTCGTCATTGCTGAAAAAGCTATAAATGCAATCCAAACACAAAAACAAATTGTTAAGCAACAAGGTTTCTTTTGCCCTTGCAATTGCAAAGAGATACATCAACATTCTAATGTCTATTTCATTAGCCACCTAAAAATTAGATTATAACAAATCATAATTTTGCTTAACAAAGACGAATCATCAATAATTTTCATTATATTGTTTATAATTGTATATTTTTTAGCAATTGCTAGATAGAAAGAGGTTTGAAAAAAAATCGTTATTTAAGTTTGTATAAAAAAAAAATCTTTTCTCCTTTTGCTCTTATTATTCATTGAAATCTTTACTTATTTATGAACAAATATACTTCATTATTAAAGTTTATATAAACTTTTTTCTCACCTTACATTCATTGATATAATCTACAACCTATATATTCAACTCTCTGATCATCAGCTTCATTTAAGCTTAGATGTACATATGTTTTTGTTAGTGGAAGAAATAAAATATTGAAATTAAAAGCCTCATGAGAATTTGAAATTTGACAAAGTATCATGATATAGTATAATTACTTGAATGTCCTTCTAAATATCATAATAACTTATCCATTTAGATTGTCAATTGATAATATGATAATAAGCTATAATATATAATTATCCCACTATCTGCAAAAGTCAACTCGTAAATGCATGATCACAAAAAATAGTATGATCTTACTTACAAGTTTAATTTCTTCAACACAACTCAGGCTGAATCTATTTACACGGATTATAGTATTTTTTACACGAAGGACAAGATTGAAAGTGAAAGGATGACAGGATATCACTCTGACTAACATTATTATATATTTTCTTATTTATTTTACTTCATATTTCGTTTTTAATTCTACAATAACTTATCACATACAATGTTTTGAAGTAATTTTGAATATAAATATATATTTATAATCAGTGTAATGTTATATAATATATACCTTCCAACATAAATTTTATCATCATCTGATACCTAATTAAAAAATATATCTTTTACTTTTGAAATCAAATTTTTTTACTCAAACCCCAGTTAAAGTTTACACTTTGACATCATGCACACAGTTTTAAAATTCTTCACTAATTACATTTTTCACCAATTAAGTAATATATCTACCTAGTAAAATGTATATTGATTAGTCAGAACATGGAAATGAACACTTATTTCGGACAAACCAAAATAGTAACGTATACACTTGTAGTGGGGCGGAGGGAGTATATCGAAATGTAAATTAAAATAAACTTGTACTTATATGACAAAACTAATGTAGGTAACGAACTTTCAATTTTGAGTTAGAGAAAATGTATAACGTGACATATTATCATAATGTCACGTAAAACAATTTTAATAATGTCACGTAATACATATTACCTAATATGATACAATATTTAAAAATTCACTACCTAGATTAGTAATAAAATGAGTATGTTAACCAGCTTGATATAAAAATAAAAATTCGCCATCGACCTGCCACTTTTACCATTTTTAACAAAAGTTAATATAAGATTTATTAATCGATAGAACTTTTACTTTTTTTAACAAAACTTAACATGAGATTTATTAATCAATAGAACTTAAAGTACAAAGTATACATGTAAATTGTAAAATAACAATAGAATAATAATAATAAAGTATACGAGTTGATTATTAGACTTTTCATTGTGACTTGGATTGATGGTGATACCGACTGACATCCGTGTAAATAGTAGCACCCACAAGTTCACAACTCACCTAACACATTTAAACAAGGGTTACTGGATATTGATTGGACTTGGTACAATAATTAGCTAGATCATTTTAACCAATCAACATCAAAGTCAACACCCATTAATAATTATAGGGAAAAAAATGATAATAAATGATTATGTAAATAAATATCAAAATCGAAAACAACTAAAATACACGTGCAATCAAAAATGCAAAATCAACAAAACTCATCGAAACTTCCCAACGAAACCAACCAAATTTTCCCCAAAATTATTAAATTAATTGAAGTCTCACCACAATAGAAGAGCCCTACAAAATGTAATTAAAGCTCGACCTTAAAGGCTATATGCTTGATTTTTTTAAATCATGTAACATATAGCAATCTTACGATTCACACCACCTTTAGCGTCGTCCTATACGGGCTTAAAGGTTATCCACGTAATTCACGTAGAGTAACGAATCAAACCAATACAACCTCCGCACTCAAACTTAACTTTTATGCTTGATCAATATGTAACTGGAGATAAAGAGGAAAAATGCTGGGAACATTTGAAGAAAGGTCATTAATTACATAATTTATACATTTAAAAGTATTATATTAATTAAGATTAAATGGGTAAATATGAGAGTTTTGTGGTTTATAATGGAGATATATGATATGGTATTTGTGTGTTCAGTTGGGGAAATTTGTTAAGGGACGTAATTCAAATTATTTGGTATATCAGATAACAACATACGAGTATGATCAAATACTTACAGACCCATAATAAGACATGGTGCAACGTAATAAATAAACTAATTATTGAAGTGAAAAACGGAAATAAAAGAAGGGATATTCAGACCATAATTGGTAAAGGAAAAACGGAAACAATGTTTTGCTCTAAAGTTGTCATTAAGAATTACAATAATTTTTAAGCATATTTAGTGACAGACATAAGAGTTATTGTTATCATTATTTTTATTTTTATACAATGTTTATCTTGATATAGCTAGTAACGTTAGTTTATACATTAGCGTATTAGTAAAATCAACTTAGTGTGCTATGTATCAAAAAGAGAATGTACTTTCGATGACATCCATAAATATGAAAGAATACAAGAAAATCATGTTATCATAACAGTGCGATATCATTATAATTAAGTTCTTTAAAAAAGGTTTAACATTGTTCCCATTTTAGATTATCAGCGTAGCGTTTTTGAAAAATTGAAATAACAATCTAGATATGCAAAAGGCTACGATTGTTTTTTTTTTTTTTATTTAACCTAAATACTTATATATAACTCATTGTGAAGTTAGCATTGAATATAATTGATCTAATATTTCATATTCATTTTGCAAGGATAATATTTGATTCTACATTGTACTATTCAAATTTAGGTGACATTGATACGAAAAGTAAATATAAATAATCTCTTAAATAAACCAACATTGTCGAGTGGCTTCTATTGCCAATAATACAAATATTTGTAACCATTTTTTATAAAAGCGCACATAGAACTAGAAAAGCTGAAGTAAACGACGTTCCAGAAGCTTCTAACGCAATAAAGTAAGGCCTAACGGGGAAATATTCTAGGATGCTATCCAATAACTACATGCCACGTGGTAGTTCCGTGAGCACCTCATAGGTACATCAATTGATTCAACTAAAACAAATACAATCATTTTATACGGTAATCTTGGTATAAAAACCAAGACCATCCAAATAAAAGCCGGCACGACCATAAAATCCTCCAAACGAACCAACATTCCATTGTATTGAAAACCGGGTACCCGTTTCTTTACCAAAAGGCCCATGTTGCCTGTTTTTGTTCGTAAGCAAACACAGGGATGAAATTACTGTATAACCTCTATAAAACCCAGTCGTAACTCCAACCGTTCCGAATATCTCAATTATTTCTTCATCCGCATCCAAGTTAATCTAAAAAACACTAACAACGTATAATCATCTCGTTGATTAAGAAGCCGTTAACCACAACTTTTTGAGCACAATCTCAACAAACTTTTTGTCTTCTTTTTATTCGTTTAGTGTAAATCGTTTAGTGTAAAGACAAATCCGTAAATGGCAATTTAAATAATTATGATAATATTTTGAGTTTCAACCAATCATAAAGTGTTTAAGTGGATAATAATGAATTTTTATTGGGTTAACCGTACAATTATTGTACTTTTTAAAAAATTGTGTCTGAATTTATATTAGACAATTAAATTGAGATGTAGAAATTATGTGTTTTACAGTTTAGCAATATGTAGTTTATACGTACAATAAATGAATAATACAATTAAATTGAGATATAGGTTTTTCTTTTTATTCATTTAGTGTAAAGACAAATTCGTAAATGACAATTTAAATAATTACGATAATATTTTGAGTTAAGAATTTCAACTTCGTAATTTATGCTTTATATATAAAGTATGTTAGAAAGACAAAACTTTAACTTATCAGCAAATCTAACTCATTGTTTTTGTCATTATAATATACGGGAGGGTGCTATTGATTCATGTGATGTTGGGTGCTGTTAAGTTTAAAGAGAGGACTGGACATTTATATGTAAGAAAGTTATGGGGTAAAAGCCGCAAGTATTAAAGTGTTTCTTGAAGTTTGACTGAATCAGCAGTACAAACTATTTGTATTCTCAATGGCAGAGTACATGTCCCTACGATATATCATGAAAAAGTATATTACATATGTCCTAATTTTATTGTCTTTCCTTTTTTTATCATGTTTCAAAATAACTATTAAAAATTTCAGTTTCAACCGATCAAAGAGTGTTTAAGTGGAAAATAATAAATTCTTATTGGGTCAATCGTACAATTATTATACTTTTCTAAAATTGTGTTTAAATTTATAGTAGATATGTGTTTTACTGTTCAGCAATATGTAGTTTATACGTATATATGTAGTTGACAGTGTATGTCATATGTGTTTAAACTTGATGCATATACAAAAGAAGATTCGTTACCTCAGAGAGTTGGCCACCGCTCGTGCCACCGTTACCACCATATTTCTGAGAAGAAATCGACAAACCGCTAAATTCTTGGGTTGTAAAACCTATAGAAAATACCCAATCATTGTGATCTATCATTATCTTCATAAGCTTTTCGGTTCCTTCAAGTCGCAACGACCATGCAACTCCACCTGTGCTCGATCCCCATAACTCGCTTCTTGTGACTTTTCTACAACCCTAGATTACATGCATCGAATAACACTTCAAATTAAGTCTCTGATTATTTGTTAAATTTAGTTATCATAAGATCAAGATAGATCAATAACTTACAGTTTGGAACTCCAAAGAGATTTGTAATTCTTGGACTATTACTTCCATTGTTGGGCGTTGTTTTCGATCTTTATGCAGGCATTGATAAGCAATTTTGGTGAATGTTTCTAAAGAATACGGATTCATTTGTTCTCGTAGACTAGCCATGATAATTGCGTCTAATTTCCCCTCTTCGTAACAACGATTCACCAATGCAAAAAGAAATCTACGCACATCATGATATTCCACAATCGTTGCAAGCCTCCCACATAAAACTTCAAACAACACTACGCCAAAAGAATACACGTCAGACTCTTTTGTAAGCACACCTGTCTCTACATATTGCGGATCAATATAACCATGAGTTCCAGCAGCACTGGTGACAAGAAAAGTGAATTGTTGATTAGTAGGACCAATTTTGCACAATCCGAAATCTGAAATTTTTGCTTCCCAGTTTTCATCAAGCAAAATATTAGAGCTCTTTATGTCACGATGCAGCACTCTATGCCCCAATGCCACACCATCATGAAGATACTCAAGTCCACGAGCCGCACCAAGACATTTTCTAAGACGTTGTTCCCAAACGAGATCCGTGGTGGCCAAATACTTATCTAGACTTCCATTAACCTCGTACTTATAAATAAGGATTTTTTCCTCTTCTTCTTCCGAGAATCCAATAAGTGAGACAAGGTTATTGTGTTTGTAACTAGCAAGCATGACGATCTCCATAACGAACTCACGTCGTCCTTGTCCCGTGATCTTTGTGTCTAACCGTTTTACAGCGACCTTAGTGGTGCTAAGGTCACCTGGGAGGTGACCTTTGTAGACTCTCCCAAAACCACCCTTTCCAATGAAATTATCTTCGGAGAAGTTGTTTGTGGCCAATTTGATGTCGTTAATTGGGATTTTGAGGTGGTCTAGTTCTTGAATTTCAGCCATGCTATAGATGAAGTTGTGATGCGATCTCTTGTTTTCAGTTTTATGAAACCAAATAGCAGGGATCTGAATGTATATAAGATCTTTTTTGAAAAAAAAAGGGTTAAAAGTACTATAAAATGTACTTATTTATAGTCTGACATTCATAGTATGCAATAAAGTATTGAAACTTTCATTGTATGTAATAAACTTGTTATTTATTGCTATTTTATACAACATTTGGTACATTTACTTACGTGTCAGTTGTATGAAGTAACACGTGACATCATTACAAGTTGTCACGTCACCAAAATACATACAATTGAAAAAAATTGAAAGTTTATTACACACGATGGAAGTCCGATTACTTTCTTGCATGAATTTCATACCATACTTAACCAAAAAAAATGGTATTGTAGGGACATTAAAATTTGACTTCGATTATACTGCCCCAAAAAACTTGCAACTTGAAGTCATTTAGTCAACTCGAAGCCACATGGTTTGGGGTTCGGAAGGTGGAACTGTTTAAGCAACTTCTTCCCCATTAATGCACCGTCGGAAGATGGCTAAATTTGGCCACGTCATATAATATAAAGAATAGGTGCATTTGTTTTGAATCAATCAAGACTCGGATCATAAAGGTTTGATGACATATCAAAGTTAGAAATACGTGATTTAATTGGTTACCTGAGTTTAATTACCTACCGACAAATGGCCCGAATATGGACTCTTGTTAGTAACACAATATGTTGGAGGTCTGTTAGCGTTTGAATTTACAAATAGAAAACAAGGTTCAAGTTTCAAGTCACAAGTAAAGAAAGATGTTAACGCAATAGTAGTAGAGCAAAGTCTAATCATTCAAACTCTCCATGG
Organism: Gnaphalium uliginosum; assembly: GCA_963930675.1. Classification (NCBI taxonomy): domain Eukaryota; kingdom Viridiplantae; phylum Streptophyta; class Magnoliopsida; order Asterales; family Asteraceae; genus Gnaphalium; species Gnaphalium uliginosum. Next base: position 3,667,122 of record OZ005682.1, on the reverse strand, counting down.
TGCTCAATTGTTTTGAAAGGTTGGATGAAACATAATTAATTAACATTCCACCTTTACTACAAGGCTAGTACGGGTTGTAGCGGCTACGTCCTCGACTTCCACTGTCGTTATTACCACGCCTATGGCCACCACCTGAACTGCTTCCTCCACCACTACGACTACCACTGCCACCTCTTTGATGTTGTGGGGGCGGTGGTGGTGGTGTGTGTGGCTGCAAACCTTGTTGTTGCCTGTCACAAATTATATAAAATAAGAGTAAAATAAAAACATTAATCATGGATATCTTAAACGCACCCATGAGCAGAGCCTCCACAAAAAGTTTTCACTTACAGGACATAACCGATCCTTCCATCAGGCAAAAGCATCGGCATCATTGCCATGCCAGCAGTTGAAGGTCCCCTTCCATAAATAAAGGGCTGCACAATGATACAATTAAAAATATGTGGATATGCCTCTAAAATCTAAATACATGATTGATGTAACTACATATAAGTATTTAAAATTAAACACGTGTTCAAAAACATGACAGGAGACCAAGATAAAAAGAAAATGCACCTGCGGATATGCAGCAGCAGCACCATAGCCCGCACTCAGAGCACCATATGCACCGCCTACTAGACCATAACCAACACGAGGAGGGTGGCTAGGAAGTAAAGCAGCCTTGTGTGAGTTTGAAGATCCTCCAGATGATTTCTGGTCAGCTTGTGGCTTAGCAAGAGAGCACTCCAAGACTTGACCTATATATAGAAACCAAAATTATCAGATCAACTTCTTATATCTATAAAAAATATTAATAGATAACTAATAAACTTTAACTAAACATTACCATTCAGCTCATACTTCTCGGTGTTTTTTAGAGCCTTCAAGACACTTGCTCTATCTGCAAAATGTACAAAACCAAACCTACTCCTCTCATGACCTGCTTTTGCTGGAGGGAGAACTACTTTCATAATCTTTCCATGGTGCTCAAATATCTTTTCTAACTGATCTTGAGTCACATTTTTTGGCAAATTCTTCACATAAACTGCCTTAACCTGCTGTAGAAAGAACACGAAGTGATGATGAGAGTAAAGTTTTAACAAAAGTTGAAAGTTTAAGAAAATGAAAAATTATGTATTGTGTTAAACTTAAGGGTTAAGTATACGGAAATGTAATTATTTATACTCTGACATTCATAGTATGTAACAAAGTATTCGGAGTTACATTGTGTGTAATAAACTTTCAATTTATTGCTATTGTATGTATTTTGATGACGTGTCAACTTGTAATGATGACATGTGTCACCACATACAGCTGACACGTAAGTAAATGTACTAAAACTTACATACAATAGCGATGAATAATAAGTTTATTACGTACAATAGAAGCCCGAATAGTTTGATACACATTATGAATGTCAGACTATAAATAGTTACATTTTTGTGCACTTAAGCATAAACTTAATAAAGCACCTGGGAAGAAGCTGAAGACTCGGCATTTTTTGGGTCAGCCCAGCTCACAGTTGGAGCATTATCATCAAGCTTAAACTTCGGTTTCAACATCTTTTGTCTCGAATACTCTGCGCAGGCATGGTTATAATACTCGATGAAAGCAAATCCCCGATTCCGCCTAGAATTTTGTGGATCCTGTTACAGAATGGCAAATAACTTTGAAAACATGATGCTCATAACAAGCAAATATATATAATTCAACTAATAAGCATCTAAACCTTTAGCAGCTCTACAGAATTAACGCCTGGTCCAACCCTTCTGACAACCTTTTCCATGTCATCCACAGTCCAATTTTTAGGAACATTACCAATAAATAACTTGTGTTTTGCTTGGGATGTTGAACACTTGATCCTTCTACCCTGTAATATATACAAACCAGTAATATGAAGTCAAGAAGCTGAGAGATGCAACAAACCAAAGCGCAACATCTTTTAACATATCAAATTCACACTTCAGCAACAGCAGCTTCATATGACGTATAAAAAATTAGAGGTGGCAAAAGCAACCCATTTACTTGTAAATCCTTTGGGTTGTGTTTTATCTCAAACGGACAAAGAAAACAAAACGCTAAAAGAGGAACAGATAAGACAGATTAAAAATTGTTGAAAGTCTATTAATGCGTTGCATACAGCCTTTTAAATCATATTCACTCACAGATTATGATTATTTATTGTAACAACATTGTTGAATTAGCAGAATGATGGAAATAGTAAAATTAAACCCAACCCAGCCCGTTTTGACCTGTTTCATGAAATGACATGTTTCAACCTAGACCCATTATTATAGTTATCCAACCCACCCATTTTTCCACCTCTATAGAGTTGTTTGGATAGTTGGAATACCTTCAACTCTTTATTATTAAGCTCCTTGATGGCAGTAGAAGCCAAATCTTTAGTCCTGAAGGTCACAAAAGCATAGCCTTTATTCTCAGTTGAGTCTTTACCTCCCATTATCCGGACCTGTTATAGATTAATGAACATCAAAACTAATATACAAAACAAACCCTTCTCAAATATGAGGGAGAGAGAGAGAGAGAGGGTTACCTCTGTGACTTCTCCAATAGATTCACAGAACTCTTTCAGAACCTCTACAGTAGCATCTAGAGGAATCCCACCAAGATATACCTCCGAACCATAAGGAGGAAGGGCGAGAAGTTCATCATGTTTTTTCTTTAGATCGTCTTCATCTTCGGCATATTCCATGTCTTCATCTTTCCCTTTTTGTTCATCTTCATCTTCTTCCTCTTCCTCAACCTCTTCTTCTTCCTCCTCCTCCTCTTCTTCTTCTTCTACCTCTTCCTCTTCTTCTTCCTCCACTTCTTCCTCTACTTCTTCATATTCAACCTCTTCTTCCACTGGTTCCTCGTTATCTCCACCAAAATCCACCTGCTCTTCTGGTTCAGATGGCTTCTCTATCTTAGAAGTCTTTGATGGTTCCTCAGCCTTGACAGTTGTTGAATTTACCCTTGCTGGTGTCCGTGGCATCTTATGTATATAGATATAAAAGCTTGAACAGCAACTGGGATAGATACACAGAAGCGAGATGCATTTACAGAAGAAAGAAGAGACCAAGGGAAAGATTGAAACAAAATGAAACGGAAAAAGAAGGGCCAAAGTGAGAACAGTGATTGAATCAGTGCCATTAGATATGACTCAAGAAGTTCCGATGGCAATTATATTCAATAAAGAGATGATAATTACAGATTCAAGATTCAAAGAGATGATTGGTGATGGTCATCAGTTGCAAAATCAGTGAACCAAGGAATTCTCAAGATTAGATTTCAAAGATGTATGGAAACTGTATCTAGTGTTTAGAGTTACAATCTACCATCAACAATGCAATTAACAACAAAGCTAAGAGAAGGTAGAAGTGCAGATAATAAGGCCGAGAAATCAAAAATACAAGAATATATGTTCATGCATCAGTCACAGCAACAACAAATAAAAGAATGGAAACTGTGTCCAAGCATGGTCAAAGGAGGGTATTCATGAAATGGTTAGTTAAGTGGGAGCAAAATAAATCAAGATCGAGATTAATATTTCCGGTTCCGTAATCTGCCTGCAGCAAGTTAATGCACAGGAACTGAGAGTATACTCACCAATGAGCAATTCAAATATGCACAAAAACAGTGGTTAATATCGTATAAGCCAGCTTGTAATTCAATGAACACAGACCAATCTGCATGAGAATCAGATCAATGAATTTGTCCTTTTAATATATGTTCTTAAACAAGAGAAATGGATATGTCCTATAATCCTGAACACTACAGGCGAAACTCTCACTAGCAACATTACCTACAGCAAGGTGTATATTTCCACCTTCTGAGTTCTGACCTTCACACTAGTGTGTTGACACTTGGCAAAAATCCCATACTAACTAATGTGACACAAAAACAAGAGTACACTTAAAAGTGACCAACGGTTATAATAATTTTGGGGATTACTGAACCCATATATAACATGAGCTGAAGCAGAAACCAAAAAATCACAAATGCTACATTCAGTAACTTTGCTGATTCTAAGAGCTGCATACTGGCCAACAAAAGACTGGATTTTATGTTGCTAAACCAACACATTACATCCAGTCTGTTGCTGTATATCTCTGAACGTTGCTGCTATTACTCTTCATAAGAGAAGAATAGAAGATATAAAGCGGTAAAGCAATGTCCGAATGTAGACTTGTTAGAGATGGATAGATGATAAAATAAAAATATAGTTTTGGTTAAAATTGAATTCCTGATCAACATGACGTGAACGTGGTTATCTTGGTCACAAACTCTGGTTGTGGACAATGATATCCTAGTTCAGCATAACATCTGAAGCAGCTGCCTTTTTCGAGGCTACTTATCAGCTACGACAGTGTTATAGTGTAACTGGATTACATTATTTAATAGATCTTTTGTATTCATTTTCTTACTTGCTTTAGCCAGTACAACAAAGTAAGAAACTCCCAGCATGAGTGAGAACATAATATTCCCATTGCCAATATGTGGTTTCTGGATTCCTAACAAGCAAGGTTGTAAAAGGCGCTAGGCGGGTAGTACTCGGCCGCGACCTTATGGGGGAGTACTCGGCCGAATCGGGGATTAATCGGGGAGTACTCGGAATTTTTTTTTACCTTTAAATAATATATTTCAAAATTATGAATATAAAATAGATGCATAAACATAAACATAATCATAAAGATAATTGTCTAGAAAACATAAACATAATCGTTCCATTGCCCACTGCCTTTAAAAATTAAAAAAGAACAATGCTACTGACTTTTAGTATGTGGCTATGTGCTAAACAATTAAAACAAAACTGAAATACAAAATCAATGCCAAACTTATTTATTCATAATCAGAAAGCCAGCAACATTCCATTAGAATCATCAATTCAATTGCAATTAAAACTTCAGCAACATTCAATCCGAAAATTCAATCAGAAATTCAGAATATCAGAACCAAAATATCAACAACTAGTGAAGTATTAGATATGAAATCAGAAGATAAGAACATTCATGGTGAAATCGAAATTAAGAACTAGTACATGTAAATCGAAATCAGAAGATCATATACATTTAAACCGAAATCAGAAGAACAAAAGAACATGTAAATCGAAATCAGAATCAAATATTGTTCAATTATATACGTTACCTGATAATCGTGTTTGAGATGTAAAATAGCAGTGACTGGAGTAATACGGTTTGAGAAAATAAAGAGCGGCCCAATTTTGGGTATATGCAGTCAAAACCCTAATTTTAAAAAATATTATAAACCTTTGAGTAAAGCCATTTTTGACCGATTAATCCGAGTTTGACCATGTTTGACCGATTAATTTCATTTTTTTCGTTGACCCGAGTTTGACTGCTTTTCTAGACCGCCCAGGGTCTAGTCGGGCGCCACCACCCCATACTCCGATTAGTCCCCGATTAATCGACCGCCCAGACCGCTTTTTACAACACTGCTAACAAGGAACTAAGTCCATGTGCTCGCTTTAGATTGAGATATTAACAAGCCTAAGACTCTCTAGCAACACAAGAATTTGAGTGAAATGATATACAAACTTATCTAATAAGAGGTTTCATGACAATTGAGATATTTACGTGTCCTACTTGAAGTTATTGATACCCTTACATGATGACTTCATCTACCACTTTCATCTTCATGTAAGCTCCAAAATGAAGATGTGTGTTTGTATAAACCTCAATATACATGCACTCATTCCTCACTCCGAGAGAAAATTATGCCACCCTATGTGCCATCATTTCAATTTCAATACCACTTCATATAAGCTCAATATAATAGCCGGAGTAAGATTACCATGCACTCGCGTTGCTAGCCCTATTTAAATAAAGGTTTTTCCCATTTAGGGTCATATATCAGTTTGAAATGATGATTTGTCCTAATTAGAGGTTACTGGCCCTATTTAAACAACTGGTCACAAAGTCACCACCAAACACTTAAGGCGGCCATCCTAATATGAACTCGTCTATATATGATAACAGATAGTCACCGAGAAATTTGACCACTAAGAAGTTAGTTTCCATGCAATGTAATGATAACAGATAGATTTAGCAATGCATTCCCGTCAAGATTCGAACTTTTTGAAAGCATTTATATGACCCTCAACAACCAGTACTCTTTACTCATATATTGTCAATTAAAGACGTAAAACACATACTTTAAAACGTTATACGATTTTACGAATCCAAACACACTATAGGAGCCATAATTTCAAAACTACACTGATAACAACAACAATGTGCATACATATATAGTAAATTATAAGCAAGTAATTGTAAACTGCAAGGTCAATTTTCAACATATAAGCGATGGTTTCTAGTTGATATGATTAATAGCTTTATCATACTATAACATATACATACACCTTAGATAATAATGAATATTTTACATTATTTCGTTTTAAAAAAATAGGGCATGAAAAAAACAAAAATAAGAGTTTAGCTCTATGTTACCTGTAAGCAACGGTGGACGACGAGAAGATGGTAGCGCAAGAGCGGCGTCGAAAGTCGAAATGAAAAATAATTATCGCAGGTTAGGTTAAAATTTTACCCTCTTTCAGCATTCAGCCCTTCTAAATTATATTTCTATTTATTTATATATTTATATTTATTATATTTATTTATATTACGGAGTGTGGAGATATTTTCTTCGCTTTATTTTATTGTTATTTTTTATTCAACTTTTATTAGTGGGAAAAAGGAAATTCGCTGGCAAATGACACTTCCACCCAATATTTTGAAAATCGGTCGAACCGGTCGGTTCAGTCAGTTTCAGTTTTATATGTATTTTTTTTAATTCAACACTACTAAATGTACATTTAACCTTAACATTGCTTAAAACACACATAGAAACACATATAAAACAACGATACAATTCAATAAATGTACCAAAATCATACAATTCAATATCAAAACTATACAATTCCACGTAAATATAAGTTTCAAACTTCAAAACGAGTAAACAACATTACAAATCTAATAGTTTAACATGAATACTGATGGGTTTTCTATTCCCTTACTAGATTAACATACAATGTGGGAATAACAATTAATCTAGGGTATGAAGAAAACTAAACCCTAAAGGGTCTTAACTTAATAATAATAAGCAACAAAACAAAAATAAATAGATAAATAAGAAAACACTAACCTTTGAGAAAATCGGATTTCTCACACGCAAACCACCTTAGCAAACCTTCTTGACTTGGAGGCGAGTACTCAAACCAGAGCACCTTTAATGGCTCACACCCACGAACCAAAGAGAAAACTCCAACTCCTAAGGTCCCGAAACTAATCGAGTAAACTCTTACAAGGAGTAGGATTGAGAAAGAGATAATTGTATAATTTGAAACCATGGCATGCCCTCTGTTTATATAGGGAGAGGGAAGCTAGGGTTTCTTCTAAAATCCGATGTGGGACAATCTGATTCGTCATCCAACCGCCGGTTGGATCATCCAGCCGGCGGTTGGACTTGCTTTCTGCCCAAGTACCCGAGCCACGACCCGCGTGCTCCACCGCCTTACAACCTTTGTGTGACAACCCTCCATTGGACCTCAGAGGACAAATGGAATTATTAAAAATACTTAGGCTTACTCAAAAATTCTAGAAAAATTATTGTAAGTAGCCAAAACATAGGGGAATAACTGATATTTTTCTTGAATTTTATCTTGGACCTTTGATTTATGAAAACGAGCTCACAAAACCAAGTATTTTAGAGGAAAAACTGACCAAAGCTGTTAATGATTCCCGAGGATAAAAACGAACACCTTCGGGTTTGCCAAAAATTATAAAACTTACTTTTTACAAGTACTAAAACATTAAGATTTATCGTGTAAAAATTTCGGGTTAAACCGAGTAGGTTTGACCAAGTCAACAAAAAAAACGGAGCTCGGTTATGAAAAACGTTGACCAAACTAATCGAGGCTAAGATTGTGAACTAAATGGTTTGGGTAACTTATTAGGAGATTTGGACCAAAAACGAGACTTGTAAACAAAACCCGAACGGAAAACGACACTTAGAACCTTTGGACCAAAATTGAAAATCTTGTTTTCACTAAGTGTTAAACTTGCTTAACAACTAATAACTACATTAGAAAACAACTCGATAACACATGACATATACTATTGCAAAGTATACAACGAAACAAACTTAATAATAATAATATCTTTAAGAATTATTATTACAAAACGTCACCAACGTATCGTACACATTTTAAACACCATGATCTTTCGAAACGAGTGAACAGTTAACATGGTTTGGCAGTTAGCCAACTACTTATATAAACAATCTCTTGCGTTTAGGACGTTAAGAGATCTTACTTGGGCAACCACTTTGCTAGCTCTTGCCATTAGCTCACGAGGTAAGTTCACAGCCCCTACTTTTACTTATTTTACTGCTTTTAAACTAGGGGTGGAAAACATAACAACTGTTTTGATACTATATGCGAAAACTTAGTTTCTTATGAATGTTTCTATACGGTTACACAACACTATTTGTTCATGAAATGATTTTCACACTATTTTGGGAACATGACAATGAATCCTAGTATGATCCATGGCTAACGATGTAGTGCATAGAAGACCTTATGGCTACAGACTATAACCATTAGCTAGGTGACTCTAGCCACTGAATATACGGATAGTACTATCGGGGTGACGTCCCTTCAACTAAGAGCGGAGCGTATATTTACATGTCCGATTAGGCAAACAACGAATGGTGTCGTAGTTTGGTTATAGGGTATGGTTGCGTTACTTTAACTCGTCAAGTTTAGCTCACCTTTCGGGGGATCACCGTCTATGTCTTCCTACAAACAACAACGAGAGAATATTTTTGGGTAACATCCCAACGAATCGATATTTTTGGATAACATTCCAACGAGACTATATTTTTGGGTAACATCCCAACGAATTGATATTTTTGGATAACATTCCAATGAGACTATAATTTTGGGTAACATCTCAACGAATCGATATTTTTGTATAACATTTCAACAAAACGGAACTTGTTTGACTTTTATGTCAACGACTTACAAAAAGAACTTGGTATAACAAACCGTATTTATAAAACCTGTGAATTCACTTAACATTATTGTTGACGATTTCTACTATGTTTTTCAGGGAATTAGCACTCATGTAAGACTGCATGCATCTTGGAATGACAACCTCCCAAGGCGAATTAGGATGCCACTTTTGAAACATGTTTACGAAATCCCAGATATTAAGATGATGACTATTTAAACTGATGTAATTCAACAATACTATAAATACGACTTTCAAAGTCGTAGCTTTTGTAATAACTATATTTATGGCATCTTAATTATTCTGTTATGCGATAATCATATGCTCTGTGAATGTATGGTCCAATGCTCACGTCACGCCCCCACCTCCGAACACAATTGCTTCCGCTGACCAACGTTGACTGTTTTGGGGGTGTGACACTTTGACTCCAACCGCCGGTTGAACCTTCCAACCGGCGGTTGGATTTGGCTTCCAGAATGTTCCATTCATTTCTTTTAGTTTCTAATTAATTCATCAACTATGATAATTAATAAACCAAATAATTAACCATAATATTAATTCCATTTAATATTATCACTCATTTATTTCTTTTAACTATTCGTTGAGGGCGACCTAAAAAGAACTCTACTTTTAATGATATACTTACCAATTAGTTATGAACTTGGACACTATATCCAACAAATGCAAGTCTTAATTCAAAATTCAAACACATTAGTATCAACCCAAATAATAAAAAATAAAAAAATAAAAAATAAAAAGTTGAAAAACCGGTTTTAAACCGGTTTCGGTTCAACCGCCCAGTTCTTGATCAGACCGGCAGTTCGCGCCAAAATCAATAATGGCCTAAAACTGGTTTATAACCGGTCGGAAATCATCGATTTTCCGGTTCAACCGGTCGGACCAGTTTTTAAAACATTGCTTCCACCCTTATTTTAGAACAAATGCCACAAAACTATGCAAACTTTCATGCGCTTTTAGACAATCTTGAACATTGTTCTCGAGTTATTTATTGGATGAAAATGAAAGGAATGGAAAGAATTTAAAAACAAAATGTTGTTCTTGAGTTTTTTAATAGAAGGAATGGAAAAGAAGTAAATGGAATAGGAGAAAATGTCTTCATACATTTTTCTTTTTATCCTTTCCTCTCATATTTGAGATGATTGGGGAAGAATCTCTCAATTTCCTTTCTTACCCTTCCATCTTGTGAACACAACTTTACAATTTTCATTATTTCTATTTCTTTTATTTTCTCTTCTTCCTTCTTCCGTTCTCTTCTTTTGAGCTTTTCCACCTAGTTTTTGACTCGAGAACACAGTATAACAGTAAGTTGATATTTTGTTCTTAGTAAACGACTATTATACTTCTTTTATTATGTGTAATTGTGTAGATTATTAACTACAATAAAAGTGAAAATATTATATGTGTGGCCAAATGCATATATTTTGTGTATGATAAATATATTTTTTCTATCGTTCTAACCAACATCTCAATGTTAAAATCAATCACTGTAAAAAGACAAGGGGCTTTGATGATGCGGCTCTTCTAAATATAAAGTATTATTTAACAATGTTAACAACTTACTTAACACATCGTGTCTTCAACAATACTTGTAAGTCTCAAAACGCATATTCACGCAATGAATTATACTCTATGACGGACAAAAGATCGATAGCAATTAGTACTCTAATTTCTTTAAACTAATATCTGCTAACATAAAATGTATAACATATATTACATTGTCTAAATTAAATGGGCTCATACGAACTCCGCTCCTGATTACATCAATACGGTGAATAAAATGGCTCCCTTCTCTTGATGGTGAACATCTTTTTGTTCGTACATAAAAGGGTACCCGAGATCTTAAACATAGCTTATGGCCTTACCATACATAACTAGTTTTAAATGTATACCACTAATACATGAATAGATAACTAGTTTTAAATGTATACCACTAATACATAAATACATTTACGATAAGTTGTTAGACTGCTACGTTGAAACGTTTAATCAAATGTTCATTATCAAAATTATTCTTCACATTGGTTAATAGAACATCAATAGTACCTAATAGGGAGTATAACGCACAGAATCAACATTAAGTATCTGTTTGGCAAGAAGCTTTTAAGAGCTTTTAGGAGCTTTTAGCTTTTGATTTTAAAAATAAAAGCTTATTTGTATGAAAAGTCTTGTTTGAAGATAATAGCTTTTAGCTTTTAATTTATTTGAAAAACTCCAAATTGGAAAGCTAACAGAAGAAGCTTTCAAAAATTTGTAGAGCTTTTTGTAAACAAAATTACAATGATACCCTCGATAAACAAAATTACATTCATTATGTTCCTTGAATTATTCTTTATATGCTCCATTACTAGTTTACTACTATTGTGTTTTAATTATACATATCTCCGTTAATGTTTTTATTTAGTTATTTATTTAATTTACTTTTTCCTTTTCATTTTATTTTCAAATACTTGATGTTCTAAATAATTAAGAAGAGAAGTATTTCATCGTGTCGAACTAACACATCCATCTTCGCGATATTAATTGCGATCATCTATTATAACTTTTTATAAAAATAAAACTTAACATCTTTGTAAAAAGGATTAACATTTTCAATATTCAAATACTTTATATAGTAAATATCATTTGTTAAACTTGTTTTTAACTTTGTTTATCACTTATATTATTTTATATTGATGTCCTTTTATGTCATTTTACAATTCAAGTTACAGCTACAGCTAGTTTGCCAAACAGGTTTTATAGAAATAAACCTACAACTTACAGCTACAACTTACAGCTACAACTACAGTTACAGCTTACAACTAGTTTTGCCAAACAGACCCTAAGAATCATCACTGTATCTCGTAAAGTTACGCTAAAATTGTGTGTAGATAGGCGTTATTTCACAAATCACAAAACCATACTCCAAAAGGCATTAAGTTGACAAAAAGAGTAAAATTAGTGTTTGCTTTTATTTTGTTACAACAAACACACTTTAAATATCTAGTTGAAGTACACATTTACTTTTAATTATGAAGAAAATAAAATAATTGCATTGTTAAACCGTCATATTTGATTTGTAGTTTCAAATTTATTACAATTTTAATTTTTATCTTTTAGTGAAAGTGTAAAATATATATATTAAGAACATAACTAAAAACAAAACCAAAATCGAAACCAAACTATTTAGATCAAGTACATGCCTATAGAAACGTTAGTAGATCTTGAAATATACATCCAAGTATCCAACTAACTACACACTGTAAACTGTCAAATACAAACTAATATAGGACACTAGCTTCATAAAACATTTTAAGAGCAACTAAAACTCCAAAATTTTCACATATTATGCACAAACATTTGTTAGGGCAAAATATAAATCAATACAAATCTTTTAATTTAACAAGTATGTATATCTATCTATTTTTTAATAAAAAAAGTGCACAATGTAGTTTGGGATTTTTGTTTACTAGGTAACCTTTTTCAGAAAGTGCTAACATTTTCACTAATAATATCTTTTAATAATATCTTTTATAGAAAGTATTATTTTATTTTATACGTGAAGTCTAATAAACGTTACAATAAAACTAACAACTATTAAAATCACTATATTCACATTTATGTTCAAAATTTTTTATCATCATCCATCATTTTATTCAATTAAGATTTACGTGAGATCGAATGAATTTTGTGTAAAACTCGATTACAAATGTAAAGCTACACTAATTATATTCTAAACACCACAAATAGCAACAGGTTGCCCCCTTCGACCAATATGTTACCACACACATGTATTTTGCGATTGTCCAGGCATTGTGGGTCTGTTAAATAATTTTTGTTGTTCTAACTGTAATTTTTATTATAAAAAATCGCATCATTACTAAATATATTTGTACGAACAACGTGCCAGTTAATTTAACACATTAGTTTACCATTCAAAATATATTTTAAAATATATTATGGAAGTTTCACTCTTGCATTACAAATAGTTACTTGTCAATATCGTTACTGATATATTTGAAAAAATATAATTGCGATAGCATTTATCACTAACATGAAAATTTTATTTTGTCTTCAGAAAATTTTTAAATAAACTATTATGTATTTTATTATTAGATATTTTTCAAACTAATTCACATTTTCTCTCATATATTTACTGATGATTTTTTAATAGTTTTTTAGGTTTAAAATAAATAAATTTATACATTAATTAAATCAAAAGTAACTACAAAAACTAATTTAGTTTTGTGTTTGTTGGAAAGATGAAGAACACAGGTACAGCTAGTGAGCTACTGCCACGTGCATATGTTAAATGGAAATGAAGATCATGTAATTGTAATGTAGGTAGACCAGTGGCCACCCTCCCACATATCTTCATTAATAATTCAGAGTCAATATTATACACTTCACACCATAATAATAATAACTCTATAATTAGTTAGTTATTAGTTAAGTTAGCTCCATCTACCCCAACTACACGCCTTTATAAACCCCATCTAAATCACACATATTTTGCAGTAGCAGTTTGGTTTACTTCATCTTCAACCCATTTACTCACTCAAACTCTGTGGTCCCTCATTTATTTTCCATATCCATAAATCACTCCAACCAATTCATTTCATAGATCTCAATATTCCACCTCTTACTATTATTAGCATTGTTTTCTCCGTTTTCGTAAAATTAGGGTTTCGTGTATTGCTGGAAAGATGAAGGTCAGTGTTACTACTCGTAGCGGTAGAGAATTAATCAATGGCGGACTTGTTCTTGATAGCTCCGTAAGTTCAATTTCACTTCAAGTTAGTTTCTGAGTATTTTTTTTATTTATTTATAGGTTTTGAGTTTGTGAATAATTTGGGGGTTTTGTTTTGGTAGGCCTCTGTGGCTGATTTGCAGGAAGCTATTCATCAGCGAAGTAAGTTGTTTTGTTAATTAAATTGTTGTTTAAGTTTAAGTTTAGTTATAGGACCACACCTCGACCTTTATATCAACTGTAATCTAACAGCTTCGAGTTGTAAGTGTGTGCGTTTCAATTCGCAAGTTCAACGTATCAAATTCAGATTTGTTGTAGTATTTCATGTGACACTCTAAAGTTTATATGATCTGTTTTTGGGACAGAGGAAGTAGTAATGGATACAAATAGCTTGTATGTTGAATCTGCAAAACAATTAATATTATTCTTGCATAAGAATCTACAATTGAGTTTCTGGTTTCTCATATATCATTAGGTACTGACTTGAACTGTAACATGATAAAATTAAATGCTTGTTAGTATTAAGACTTTGATTATCTATATTGTAGTGCTCGTGAAGCTCACATGCATATTCTGTTAACAGCCAAGAAATACTATCCTTCAAGACAGCGCCTGACCCTGCCCGTGCAACCGGGTTCAAAGGAAAAGCCTGTTGTTCTTCAATACAAGAAAAGTCTCAAAGAGTATACTAGTGGAAATTCCGACACCATTACTGTCGTGTTTAAGGACTTGGGCTCACAAGTTTCATACCGTACACTGTTCTTTTTCGAGTATTTGGGTCCACTGCTCCTCTATCCCGTCTTCTATTACTTCCCAGTGTACCAATTTTTTGGCTACAAAGGCGAACGTGTTATCCATCCAGTTCAAACATATGCATTATACTACTGGTGTTTCCATTATTTCAAACGTATCATGGAGACCTTCTTTGTGCACCGTTTCAGTCATGCAACCTCACCTCTATCAAATGTCTTTAGGAACTGTGCTTATTACTGGAGTTTTGGCTGTTATATTGCGTATTATATTAATCATCCTTTGTACACACCCGTGAGTGATTTCCAGATGAAGATTGGATTAGGATTTGGGGCGGTTATGCAAGTTGCAAACTTGTATTGTCACATTATACTGAGAAATCTTCGCAGCCCAAGTGGGAATGGAGGATACCAAATTCCACAAGGGTTTTTGTTCAATGTTGTGACTTGTGCAAATTACACAACTGAAATTTATCAGTGGTTGGGGTTCAATATCGCGACACAGACCATTGCAGGTTATATCTTTCTCGTGGTTGCTGCCTCGATCATGACTAATTGGGCCCTGGCTAAGCATCGCCGTCTTAGAAGGGTAATTTTTTGATCTTTTTTTCTCATGGACTAACACTTTTTGTTCTTTATTCGGGAGGAATTTGGTCCCTCTTTTAGTTTTCATTAGAGGTGGCAATATGGGCCGGTAAGGTGGGTTGGGTAACATGTCAAATTGGGTTCATATCAAAATTGGCAACTTGTTAGTGCTGGTCATAACGCGTCAGGTTTGGTTGACCTGTAACCACTGTCCATTTCTAAGACTTCTTTAATTATAAAAAGTTAATGTGTTAGATTTGCTTACAAAACTCTATTATTGCGATAATAATCTACATTTGCGAATAAACTGATTTAGGAGGTTGCATGCTTGATAACATCACTTCTAGGTGAGTTTTGACAGTTTAAGATGTTCAACCCATTTCAGATAAAACTTAACTCAAATTTATCAACTCATAAACAAATGTGTCAAAATTGACACCCTCTAGTTTCCCTTTTGAACCCGGATTACCATCTCATGCTAATATTTGTTCATGTGAGCATATTATCTTGTCTTAAATGACATTCCCTTATGGATTCAGGAGTAGATTTTTTTAAAAAGATTTTATATAGGTTTGGGAAATAATTAAAGGCGAGAAAATGTACTCTGCATTTTGCTTTATTTGAAACCCAGGGGTGGCCAATTGATGATTTGAGTTTCACAAGTGTGAGATTCCTCATTTTATAGAAATTCTCTCTTCAAAACGCAAGAGAAGAACTGCACACAAATACCTTCCTATCCAATCAATGCACAACCAAGGAGTCTTTTTCCATTTTGTTTAGGGTGACAAAATGGGTTGGGCTGGTCTATATGAACAATTTCTTAATTCGGTCGGATGGGCGGCATTGGCCCTCTAACTGTTTTCATTATTACCTTTGTAATATAAATCATTTAGGTATTGCCGTATTGGGTTTGATCACATAACTATAATGTTACCATGAAATCGAAAGCTTGATTACATCCTTTAGCTTAACCTATTTGGACCCGTTAGAGATAAATATAATTCAAACTGACCTACATTGTATAAGAATGGGCCAGAATTGTCGTTTAGTTCTTCCAGAACTAGTTTTCTGTCTATTTTGCATTTCCGAGTCGGAAATATTGCAAGCCATGGAGAACACATATGGTATATTATCAATCATCCTTTGAAGCTTTTTCTGATACCGTCTTGTCATTTCTGTATTGCAGCTCTTTGATGGAAAGGAAGGAAGGCCCAAGTATCCTCGCCGATGGGTAATATTGCCCCCATTCCTGTAGGCGACTACAAACATGGGACGTGTCTCATTCTCATTACTTCTGGATTATCTGCCAGATATGGTCGTATCATGACTTCATTCTAGTCAAAAGCTGTTCTACTTTTTAGTATCCATTTGAGTTGTCAATCATACTGGTTCTATGATTATTTTTTCTAGGTGTAAGTTCTTATACCATGTGTACTTGCCACAGATGGCTTTTGAATTTAGCCGATTTGTATTTGCTAGTTTGAGTATTCCTTATGTGAAATCTGGATCTTTCCCAAATTTGCAACATCTTAAGGTGTTTTATGCACTTTTAATAAGATTTGTTCCATTTAGCTCCAATCTTCTTTTCGCAACATAAAGATATACGTATACATATTGATTATTAGGTGAAGGTGATTCATGAGAGAATCACGCACAGTTCCCTTTGACCGAGATTTGAATGAGCATGATTTGCTTGGTATAGTGATGGGTTTCATGGCTGACCTCTAACCGGCACTAAAGGGACAAAGATAAGGTAAAAAAAAAGATGTTAAAAACTTCACATGTTACAGAATATTCATCAACAAAATGATTTAATTTCAGGTTAGATAATGCAAAAGGTGATACAGTATTGTTAGTGATCAGTTTTCAAACTAAACAACTCAACAGTTATACTATTACTACATCTTATATGTGAATCAATTACTAAAGGCAGAGCTAACTATACGATGAACAGGAATTTGGTATGTTTATATGAACACATTGAAAGACTTCATTTTCTTATTTCTATTCTTTTGTACACAAGTAATGTGACTATTTGCCAATGAGTCAACATAACACAATACGTTTTGAGATTTATGCATTAATACTATAATTCCGTTCATTTAAGCAAAACTATAGTCATTTTCTTGAAAACCCGATATGAAAAGACTTATACCGTAATTTATCATGTCTTGTCATACGAAAGATAGAAACAAGTGAACACGATATCATAAGTTAAGGAAGAAAAGATCGTCAAGTTAAAGTATCGAAAGATTTATTATACATGTGTATGAAAATAATTCCTACATAGATATTAATTTTGATAGTGTACTGTATATTTATTGCTTTTTGTTTATTAAAAAACCTATCATACTAAATAATAAATAGGAGAGTGTTCAGGAGGGAAATGTTTTTTTGGGAAATGGGGAAGTGGTTATTATTCATCATGAGCATCTTACAGTTACCAATCAAAACGTCAACAAAAAATTATTTTTACCAATAAATAGTAATCAAAATCGATGCTATAAGGAATATATTAACGGATGAATTTCAGTTTTAAATCATAACATTAGTTTATAAACTGTTAACATTCACCGTGATGAATGTTAACTAACATTCATTACGATGAATGTTAAAACATCACGTTATCACATAATATTTTTAATTTTAATATTCATCACCATGAATGTTTACTAACATTCATCGCGATGAATATTAACGATTTTAGATATAATATTCATCAATCGGTGTTATAACCTGCAAAAATAATTTATCAACGAAGCTTAACATTCATAACATCAATTCTGATTAACATTTTCTAAATTTCACTTTATTTTTTGTAAGATTTGTATGAACAAAAGTAAGATACTTCGTGACGAATAATAACTACTCGCCTCATCCTCAAAAAAGCACTCCCACTGTATCATCACACTTATTAAATATAACCATTATTTAACTTGGTTAAATTATGAAGTGAAAAAAGAAAATATAAGGCTTATGTCTTCTTACATATCGCCTTTTCATTGCTTAATAGTTGCTACCCCACTGGTTCTCATCTCCCACATCGGTCCTTGACAAGACATTTGGTTGCTATTTATAGGCGAGAATCCAACCCATTAACGTCCCTTCGGGGAAATCCGATAAAATTGGGACGATACAGAGAAGATTAGCATGGCCACTGCGCAAGGATGACACGCACAAATCGAGAAATGGTTCAAATTTGTTTTTTTCCCTAATTCGCTTGCTGCAGGTTTTCCCTCTTTTCAGTTTAATCGATTTGTTAATGTTATCGTTCTATCATTTTGCCCTAATTCATAACCTTTCGGTTTGTTATTTCAGTTCAAAGGATGGTCTAGGGTTTCAAAAATTGGCCTGTTGTTCGATTCACAAGCTACGAAGAGGTACGTTTAGGTATTGGTTGATAGCTTTCTACTGCAGTAAACATAAAGTAAATATAATGTATAAATGCGTTTTGTAAGCTATATGAATTTATGTAATTAGATACATGATTTTCAAATCATATGATAACTTGGGAGTATTTAGTAGCGCACTAGAGCAGCAATTTTATATGTATAGAGAGACGCATTGTATACTTTGCTTTTGGTTATACCCTGCGATTTACTCTCAAGTAGGTTTATACTTTATAGTGACTGTAAGTTCAATGGTTATCATAAACTGGATCAGTTGTTAAACTTATTTGTGTGCTAAACACATATGATATTTGAGGTGCACGTTGAATACTGACAACCATGGTTCAGAACTTAAATCAAACGTAGTACATGGACTTGAGAACTACATCATTTATCCAAACCCGAGCAAGATTACAACATATGTTCGAATGCAAGTCTTATAAGCTATGGATCCATTGTTAAATCATATGATCATAACTTTGCACTTAGTATAACAACAATATTTTGCCACCAGTGAAATATAATAATAAGCTAAAACTAACATGGGCTGGACTTGTTAAACGGGTCAGAAGTCACCTACCAAGCATTCAAATGCTTAGTGCTTACACTGTCTTAAACTGGCCAGACTTGGTTTTTATAACCATAATTAGTACATTCTATGTTTACAAATTAAAAATAGGACAAAACATGTTGGTGGGATGGATCAAACCGACCCAACGACCCGTTACCCAACCTGCTCAACATACCCTTGTTGCCACACTGTACACATGCTTATACTCTCACAGTTATATTCATTGCATTGTTTTCGTTCAGTTTGGATGAAACTACCATAAATGGTCAATTTAGGTAAGAACGATGCGAAGAAAAACAATTTGATGGATATCATGTTGATGATTCCTGAGCTTATGGATGATAATTATTAGGGAGTTTGATTAAATTGGACAAACATGATGCTTTTAGACAAGTATGAAACTGCAGTGATGTGTTTGTCTAAGTTACCCCTCTTACGTATGGAACTTGACACAAGTGATAAAATATGAACCACAGAGCTAATGAGAAAGCATCATAGGCAGAGTATGGGAGAAGACTTTATTAATTTTGGCTTCTTTCATTGAACCACATTGTTTAATTTTTGAAATTTTTGTGTGAATGTTCCATCTCATTTAGATTACGTGCTTGCTGCATTGAATCCCAGTAACAGACAATGAACTTGGGTCATGTTTCCTTCCTGTTTAACATTTTCTACTTGTTTCACAAATTGGCAGTTCATTAAATTCTTATTGAGTTGTAGGTAGTCATTATTTAGATGTAGTAGATAATACCAGTCAGCCATTGCTTTTTTCACCATACAGACGGATTTCCGCGATCGATTCTTGGCTCCTTGTAAATGTGTGAAGAGCAATATGCTACTTATGATTTAGGAATGGACTGTTTGGAGACAAAGTGGCGGGGACAACGTTTCCTCTCTACCTATATTTTGAAATTGCAGATAAATAATATGTGAATTTACATTATTTTTTACGAATTATAACAATAAATGATGTTTAGGTATACTTGGGTGATACATTTTATGAAGATTTACTTCATTAAGCTTAGGCCATTTAGTTGAGTGCTGTTTTAAGTACCATGTGATAAAGGGCAAACATCTCAAAACATTAAGAGGTTGACCTGCAGAAACAGTGAATCATCAACACAGTTCACCTTTATGAGAACCATTGGTTGGTGGGTGGATCATGGATGAATGAAACCGACTTTTCGACAGGGATGATATGTTCAGACTGTCATTTTCTTTATTGAATGGCTAATCATACTAATTCCATAATAAATTTTTCTTGGTCTGAGCTCTTTTACCATTTGTACTTGCCACATAATGGCTTTTATATTTAGCTAATGTGTAGTTGCTACTTTGAGTCTTGCCTTCTTTTGTGAATACCAAATCTTGCAAAATCTTGAGGTGTTTAAGAAGATGCAGTAGATCCAGCAGCTAAAGTTAAAGCCATAGATATTTTTACTTTGTTCAAAGTAACTGTATGTTCATTTACAGGAATGCAGGTATGAGTGACATCTAATCTAATCTAATACATGTATAGAAGATGTAATAAAACAGTTGAAAAATAAGAAAGACTTAAAATTAATAATTTTGTTGGAAAGTTTATGTGTTAGATATAGAAATATAGAATCATAGCACATGGGTTTGAAAATGGCGAATAAAATGATCCAGATTCATGACCGGTAAGGTGGTAACAGAGAAGATGATCTGATATTGTTCCATTATTGATCATGTTGATCTTTTCTTGATTTTATTATTTGAAATAGTTGTCACCAAAGTTCTTAAGATTGAAGATCTTACGATTTTATGATCCTCGTAAATGAAAAATGATCCCTATGTAACATAGGATCTTAAAATCATAGGATCTGCTTAGGATTCTGATCCTATGTTGATTATGAGCATAAAATCTTACGATCTCGATCCGTTTCGATCTTATTAACATGTATTAATGAGTTAAAAAATATAAATTAGTTGACTTTGTCACATAAAAGCCTAATATGCTTATCATTAATAAATTACTACACGTAAAATTAATCAATTTTTCAACTGAAATGGTTTAACACGTGAAAATTTATATCTTTAATCTTTAATAACAAATATAGTATTCTAGTTTATTTGTCATACATTTGGGCTTTTATATGTTTTACTAGTTTATTGATCCGCGATTACATATTTAAATTTAAACAGTTAAGTATTAAGTATAATTATAACGTAACATTTTCCAAAGATGAGAATTAATATAATTGACTAAACCGTTTGTGAATTATTTTGCAAGCTTGACGTAATCTGAAACAATCATAACAATAAAAACTGATGGACGGAAAAATGGTAAAGTATCAAGTGAAATACTCCACAATATAAACCATCAAGGTTTCTTTATTTTTAAAACCAAAAAATTGTTTTAACATCTCTTGTTGCACCTAAATTAGCAGTTAGACTTAGTAATGGAAGTATGAAACAAACAATATAAAATGTGAGGTTGCTCCAATGATTATTAATTAGTAGTATAAATTAGTTGTTGTGGTGACCCTAAATTAACAGTTAGAAACGTCTGGTCTGATGAACCTAAAACAAAATATGCCTATTTGAAAACATTAAGTACCACAATAACCTCTTCAAAAACGAAACAATAATCATTCAAAAAATACCTAGTATACATGTTATAGTCACTAATTAGTATTATTATATTATCATACATTGTAATTGTATATAAGAAACTGGATTCAGAGGGAAGCACTATTTTCTGAAAAAGAGAGAAGCTACACATTCATCATCCATGAATGTTAACGAATTCCTTTAATATTCATCATATGATATTATAGGTTATAAAAAATAGTTTATTGATTAATATTAGTAGTTTTAACATCGGTTTTGATTAATATTTATTGGTAAAAATATGTTTTTATACGTTTTGATTATCATTCATCGTTGATGAATGTAAACTAATAGTTTTTCAAAGAAAATAATATTATCCCCTTCGGTTAACATTCATTAATGATTAATTTTAAAAAGTTCTCTTAATATTCATCATATGATATTACAAGTTATAAAAAGTAGTTTATATATAAATATTAGTAGTTATAACACCAGTTTTGATTAATATTTCTTGGTAAAAATATGTTTTTTTACATTTGATTATTATTCATCACGAATGAATGGTTAGCTTATCTCCTTCCCTCAAAAAATTACTTTCCTCTTTATCCCTACCCTTGTATATAATATATCTCTATTTTATATTATATTATATTATTTATTATTTATTATATAAAATAAAGGTAATGTGAATGTATGCCTAATGCTGTACAATTTTAACTTGATTAAGTAATTATAAAAATCAATATGTTATTATGTTTTTAATATTATATGAATATGAAATAAATATGAATCATATCATATATGTTATACGATACAAAAATATTAAATTTCAATTGATTTATCATTTTATATAAGATAAAACTGAATGTATTTGTTAAATAATTATGTACAATAGAAAAATTGTTCTTAGTTTATGAAGTATGAAATACATTGAGGGACTAAATTGTTCTTACTATTATTATTGAGAATCAAAATATAAAAATTACTCATAAATGAAGGGGTTAAATGTACATTAACGGGGTGATACTGTCACTTATACTAATCAAGGAGAGAGTCATCTGAAAAAAGTTTACGGAGTAATTATGGTTTTTCGTAAAAAAGAGAGGATGAAACTGCAAGAATTTTTTTTTGTTTGACTAAACATTTTTTATCATATGTATTGAATCAAAAAGTGGAAATTATACGGAATGTGAGATCCTCCTCTACAATTACATGTAGGGTTGTTTTCAAATACACTTGTATAAGAGTACAGTACGAGTAGAATCTTAAGATCCCGATTCGATATTACGATTCGAATCTTGTAAAGACAAAAACGATTCTATAGATTCCAATCTTGACAACCTTGGTTGTCACTAACTTCTTCTATATCCACGTGTGTATTGCCAACAGATTTGAATTCAAACAGAATATACACATATCAAAGATTCTTTACACATACTTGGTGGTGGTGAGTTAGTGGGAGGGTGGACTTATGATGAAAGTGATGATCTGAGCTAATATAATTTAAATTAAAATTTGCTAATATAATCTGCCAAAGACTGACAACTGTCAACTGTGTCCGATTGGGACAACATTTGAAAGGTGCAATTGCAATTTTTATCACTTTTTTTTCTTTCTATTTTTATAATCTTCATTACTATTTTTAATTTCAAAAAAGGTTGCTTGTAATTTCTCGTAATTAAACACCGGATTAAGATATAAGCTCTTGATAAAAATAAAGAATTAGCGCATGTCAGGGTCGCCTGTACAATTACATGCAGGGTTGTTTTCAAATACAACTCCGGTTAGTGATCTAGATTAGTTAAGACATTTGGGCTAGTATGCTGATTAAAACTAAGACCCTTCTCAACTGTGCCCGTCGGTTCCAACTGACGGAACCGACACCGATGACACGGTTCGTCGGTTTAGTTCCGTAGGTTGACTCTGTCAGAATTCCGACGCTCCGTCACTTTTTTTTTCTTTTCCTTTTTCGTGTGTGTGTGTATAAAGTAAAGGTAAATTGGTAAATGTGAGACCCAAAAATTAAAGTGACGGTGTCACTGATGACAGGGTTCCGTCAGTTTCAGTTAGTTTTGCAAAAAGCTGATGTGACGCTGATGTGGTGCGTCGGTTTCAGTCAGTTTCAGTCTCCCGTTGGGAGAATCTAATACTCCATAACTTCAAAAGTGATTAATTATTCAATCTTAACCTAAAAGAATAATTAACAAATCTTTGGTAGATATTCAGAATTAATGGTAGCAATAATGAGTAATGTACAATAATAAAGCTTTATGTTAATTTTAAATGTGTTTTTCTGAGACAAAACACATGGGAGGGAGTTAAAATGTTTGCAGTTTAGAAGGTGGCAAATCTTTATGGGTAGCAATGCCATTGTCGGGTTTTTTTTCATGCCAACCAAATATTACTTAGCTCACCTTTCATTTTTTATTGTCTAAATAATTTTATGATCATATTCTATCATGCAAAAAAAAAAAAAAAAAAAAAATAGTAACCATAAAGTTGATTTCCTGTAGACTGGTGGTGAATTTGTACCCGAAGTTCTAAACTTGTACTAATAAAATGGTCACCTTAGTGTTAAAAGTTGTTTACTTGTGTCCAGAAGTAAAGATTTTCCCCCATTCATTTTAGTAAGTAGGGCCAGAGTCACGTTAAAGGTAGTCATTTGTTATACGCAGTATAAATTTCTAATAAAAAATTATATTTTTAGTTTCATTCCTTGTTTGTGCTACGGGATTACAAAAATTGAGATACTTGTGCTACGGGTCATCTCAACCATGAATCCGCCATTGTTAGGAATATGGTTTTTACATCACTATTTTTATCTAGTCACCGATAATTAAAAAATGGTGGTTTACAAATCTTCACATTTTACGTTAAAAGCGTTACAAAAAAATTATTTAAATGAAATACAGAAAATTGTAACGAAACATTAAATTTAAACATCCTTTTTTGTAATTCCATCTAAAAAGTATCAAAAAAAATTTATACAAATAACTGAATAAGCTCAGTGTTTCTCATTACAACAACATTTAATATCTGTTTGTGAAATTTAGAATTAGAATAGAATTAAAAATAGATTAGATTAGATTAGATTAGGTGTTTTTACAAATCTTGATTTTCTTAAAAGTTGTCTTATTTAACAATGAGTATTATTATTTTTTTGCATTTCGCAAAAAATTGAGTCAATGTAGTGCTATTTTCATATTTTGTTAAATGTAAATTTCAAGTGTTATTAATTTCAACGCGTATTTGAAAAAATGTGATTCAAATATATATATTTTTACTGGAAATTATTAATGGAAAAAAAGACAAGAAAAAATAATGGAGCTGAATATAATAATAAGAAATAATAATAATAATAATCATAAAAAAAAATAAATTTTTTTTTTAAAAGGATCGGGAGGGAAGAAGAGAGGGATGTGGGGCTTCTGGCCAATCCATCAAGACGTGTAATCCACCACCGTACATCAAGGATCTCCAAATCCAACGGCCCACATTAAATCTCTTACCTCCTATATCTTTTCCTACATTTACTTATTTTTTTTCCGGACAATACAATACAATAGCGCCATATTATTTCGCAAACCAAATTTCTCTCCATCCTCATCATAATTCACATCTACCGGCGTTTATTTACAATTTCTATCAGGTATAAAATATAATGTTTCTTCATTTTCTGTTGACGGTATTAATTTTGTTAGTGAATCCTTACATTTCATTCAGTTCGTTTAATTTTCACAGTTTTAGGTAAAATTCAGGGATGTATATATAATGTTACGATTTTCGTGTGATTATGTTTGGAAATTCAATTACGGCGTTTGTTAAAACCTAGCAATTTCATGTATCGTAAAGCATGATGTTGAATTTTGTGTGATTGATACCTGGTGTTTGCTTGAGATGATATATTAATTGTTAATTGTTGATATTTAATATAGAACCGAAAATGTGTTAATTGGCGGTTTCAATTTGCACTAGCATTATATCTATATGATTTATTGAGTTCATCTTGAAACATATTTTATTTTTATTTTAGCTCATACAAGTCATTGTTTTTGGTTATTTATATTTCTATATCAAAGTTACAGTATATAGAATATTTTTTGCCGTATGGACCTGGTTGCAGTCCATGTAGTATATTTTATATAGAATAATGTTGATATTATCGTTGTCGTTCCTTTATGGTTGTTATTGTATAATCTGCCAAAATTAAGAATTTAAATTTTGCTAGATGCCATGTATCAGTATCTACTACTAAATAATATGTATTTTTTGGCTTGTAGTTTCAGTCGTATTGTTGATCCTGTAATTACTAATTAGGTTAGCTGTAGCAATACAGTTTCTATTATGGTCGGCAAAGTAAATAAAGTTCTCATTTTACTTTCACTTTTTTAAAAAACTTTTGTTATTGAGCCAAAATATCTATCAGTGATATATTTTTATGATCATGTTGATTACATAACTTTTGTTTCATTTTAATCAAGTTAACTAACACGAATAGTCAATTTGGGGCAAAAGGACAAAGACAGAACAATCTTGCAGAAAATACTTGCATCCCAACCTTTACTAATGATTTTTATTGTAAAAAAATGATGTACTCTCTGTGATAATGATAGTATTATGGGTAGTATAATGCCTAGTTATGATCCTCTTCTTCTAACTATATGGGGTAGTATGTATGTTTTTGAGATACTGACTGACTGTAGCTGCATTATGTTTCGTAGGTAGCATAAGATGGCAGACTCAGAGGACATTCAGCCACTTGTGTGTGATAATGGAACTGGAATGGTTAAGGTACTACTCATTTTATTGTATATCCTCCATAACCGCTCACATACGTAGTCATTTTATCCTTGCACAAATAAAAATAGAAATCATGATTCAAGATTTAGTACATGGCAAGTCTAAACCAAGTAAATTTACTGGTACAGGCTGGTTTTGCTGGAGATGATGCTCCGAGGGCTGTGTTTCCAAGTATTGTTGGCCGACCTCGTCACACTGGTGTGATGGTTGGAATGGGCCAAAAAGATGCTTATGTTGGAGATGAGGCTCAGTCAAAGAGAGGTATATTGACTCTCAAGTACCCAATTGAGCATGGTATTGTCAACAATTGGGATGACATGGAAAAAATATGGCATCATACCTTTTACAATGAGCTCCGCGTTGCTCCAGAAGAGCATCCAGTTCTCCTAACTGAAGCCCCTTTGAATCCAAAGGCCAATCGTGAAAAGATGACTCAAATCATGTTTGAGACATTTAATGCTCCTGCTATGTATGTCGCCATCCAAGCCGTTCTTTCCTTGTATGCTAGTGGTCGTACTACTGGTGAGTATCTCATCCTTCATAAAATCTTTAAATGCTGCAATTTCTCTATCTTTGTCCAATTTTCATTTTCACCCAGACCATTTAAATGTCAATTTACTTATCATCTCTTACAACTAAAGGGGGTGGTTGGGTTCTGTTTCCTATTATCTGATTTTTTTTAAGAGCCAAATAATCAGTTTTGGATCATCAGCTTAGCTGCAACAAACTAATTATCTGAGGATGAAATAAAATGATTATATATTTACTGTTTTGATAATCTAATTTGATATTATTCCAAATGTACAAACCTTCTCTCATTTTTGGTCATTTTATCTATCAAGTGACAAACTCTACTCTTGCATTACAAGTTATTTTGTTTAGTCGTTACAGCATGCTCATTTTTGCTGTCTGGTGTAGGTATTGTCCTTGATTCAGGAGATGGTGTGAGTCACACAGTTCCCATTTATGAGGGTTACGCCCTTCCACATGCCATCCTCCGGTTGGACTTAGCTGGACGTGACCTCACTGACAGTTTAATGAAGATCCTTACAGAGCGTGGGTATTCTTTCACCACTACAGCAGAGCGGGAAATTGTAAGAGACATGAAGGAGAAGCTGGCCTACATTGCTCTCGACTATGAGCAGGAGCTCGAGACTGCCAACACTAGCTCTTCTGTCGAGAAAAGTTATGAGCTGCCTGACGGGCAGGTCATCACCATTGGTGCTGAGCGGTTCCGTTGCCCGGAGGTCTTGTTCCAGCCATCCATGATCGGAATGGAAGCAGCTGGTATTCATGAGACCACATACAACTCAATCATGAAATGTGATGTGGATATTAGGAAAGACTTGTATGGTAACATTGTGCTCAGTGGAGGTACAACTATGTTCCCCGGGATTGCTGATAGGATGAGCAAGGAAATAACTGCGTTAGCCCCAAGCAGCATGAAGATCAAGGTCGTCGCACCACCCGAGAGAAAGTACAGTGTCTGGATTGGAGGGTCCATCTTGGCATCACTCAGCACCTTCCAGCAGGTTTCTTTTTATTTTCTTTTTTATAACGTGAAAAATATAGGTGGCAAGATGGGCGGACCGGCGAATCGGTTAACGGGTCAAAACAGTTTCAGGTTTAAACTGGTCAGGCTGGGTTGAGTTGACCCGTAAACATCTAAACAAACTTCAATGAATTCCCATAACAATTTTAATTTTTGAATAAAACGATTTAGGAGGTTGTACTAATTAACAGCAGGCTTGAGGCGACCTTTAACCCTTTTGAGGCGTATCGCCTTTAGCTAACTTTTTATATATGAGTTTTTCATCTTTTAGATGATAATTTAATGTGATCCCTTTGAGATAACACATAACCCTAAGATCCCAACGTGGGCCAGTTAAGCAGTAATCGGTTGAAATTGCCACCATCAGTAAATTTAAATAAACCCCCCTTTGTTGTAGGTGGTTGTTATACATTTCTGTTTCTCATTTTTGGGTCTTGTAAATGTTGCAGATGTGGATTGCAAAGGCAGAATATGATGAATCTGGTCCTTCAATCGTGCACAGGAAGTGTTTCTAAGTAGTTTTGAAGATTTTCAATATTCAACCTTTACATTTTTATATGTTACATCATTACATGTTATGTCATATATGTCGTTTTGTCATGTTGGGGTGAGAGCGAGCGAAACTGTTGTAACTTCTGCAATTCTTTCATTTCGATCTCATTTTAGAAACGTTGTATCATCTGAGTATTTTTGAGTTCCATAGTTGAGATTGTGATCATTTTTGTGGCACATATTACATCTTGTTGGGTTTGAATTCCTGGGTTTAAAGTAATCTAGAAACCTATGATTTTCCTTGCCTAGAATGCATAAATTGCTCCTACAGTACAATTGGCCCATGCTTTCTGGATGCCATTTCTATCCCTTCTAAATTGTTCATTACCCTTTGAAACATATCTAGCATTGTTTGTTTCATGAACTGAACCAAATATAGGAATATAATAGCCAATATGAGTTTAAACTAGTCAACTAGAGATCTCCCATTGTTTTGCTTCATAAACTAAAATCCTTAAATCCAAATACATTTGCGTCTTCATTCC
This sequence comes from Gnaphalium uliginosum, assembly GCA_963930675.1. Lineage (NCBI taxonomy): Eukaryota > Viridiplantae > Streptophyta > Magnoliopsida > Asterales > Asteraceae > Gnaphalium > Gnaphalium uliginosum. Next base: position 3,638,107 of record OZ005682.1, on the reverse strand, counting down.
CTACAACACTTGGAACATATTTTGGTTACAAAATGTCATCATTCCCTACAACCCTGAGACAAATTTTGGTTGCAACTTCAACATATATCAAGATGAAAACGAAAAAATTATGATTAAAACAGTTGGGCTTTTACACCTAGCATGTCGGAGAAAAACGAGCCTATTGCTTGCTTGTACAACTCTATTTACTGAGTTTCGTTGCATTTAAATGCAGCGTACGTTATAATTGTATATCCTAGAACCACCTCCTTTTGAAATTCTTTCAAACAAATTTCATCCCATCCACATGCTTATTCAATATTTCGTCACATGATTCTGACATTGCTTTAAGATTCAGCTAGGACTGGAACTTTTGGTGAGATGAAATGGTCCCCTTTGCTTTACGTTTTAAGCAAATAATTTCATCCACTTTCTCGGTATTATTTTTATAAATTTATATGATTATCTAAAAGGTGTCGATAGGAATGTTAATGATAATCTATTCTGATTTATCATTAACAAAATTATTTTACCAGTCTTGTATTTACTGTAATTCACAAGTTTCTACCTTTCTTTTTTGGAAATCAAATGGATTCAGTCTTATACATACGCTAGTATATTGAGGAGTATTGTTCAGTAAGAGATGTTTGAATACTCAAGTCCTAAATAAACGATAATACATTCATTGGACAATTTAACATGTTTTTTATACTTATAACTTTGCCTGTTTGCCTGTATCATTGTATGCAGAAAACTGCACCTATAAATCAGACCATTAGCTGCATACTTATCAAAACCCCAACGAATTAAAATCACACTTAAGCATCGAAACTTTCAATGTGCCACAAATTCACTAATCAAAGGACATTCATAATGACGCTAACACAAGTTCGGAACCAAAAACTTAACTATAACACAAGCAATATAGATTAGTAAATCAGTATACAACTACAATGTCACCAACATGCACAACCTTTCAACTAGTCTCCTCGTATATAACTTCTTTGTAAATAAATGAATCCGATAACTGAAATTCTTCAAATACCTCAAAAAGTATCTGCTTAACATAACTTGAATTTGAAAAAAGACTTGATGGTTTGTATGTCTGAAAACTGGCCATCACGAACGTTAGCTCATGGTACGAGAGAAAATGTCAGTAAACAGAGCCCACTGTTATACAGCTTTGAATTAAGATTCTCGCTTGCTTATTTTCCAGATACCAGCTCTATATCCTAGGGACATGAGAGTCATTTCCCAAAGCATGTTGAGAATGCTTAACGGACTCACCTTGGATCCCGGAATTTCAGACCAGGTTACGGATATCTCTATTATCGGGATGTTAAAGTATTTGCTTAAATAAACTAATTCGACATCAAAGCACCACCTGCATGGAGACCATAGATGACATTTAATGAAATTCGATCATATATTCTAAAAACGGGAAAATATATCTCACAACAATGGAACCACCTTTTCAAACGGATATTAGTAAAAAGCTTCCTTGCAGCAGCTCTAGTGAACATCTTAAAACCACACTGCCATACATGTCAAACATCATATCAATATAAATCAAGCAGATCAAGAGTATTACTATGCGAAAAATTTTCACATAAATTTTATCAATTTATAACATCAAAGAATAACAGCAAGAGGTTTGAAGGATAATAACCTGTGTGTCACGAACGCCAGGACCAGCAGCTAAGAGAACCACAACATGGAACCCTTTCATCAAGAAGTTGCGGTACCATTTCCTCTGAAGTACACAGTCAAATCGTTCAAAAAATAAAATTAAAATGACAACACGATAAAGAACAATCGGGAGAAACTAACTGTAGCTAGAGCTTTCTTCTCTAGATGGGCACGAGATCCAAATGCCACAATAGGGACATCTGCAATTCCTTCACTTGAATCACCACCTGACTCATGTTTTGTTTTGGCAACTGCAAGGATCTAATATGGGAAACATCAATTGCTATAGGCATATACCCGGCATTGAACTTCTGTTTATGATAAGTAGAGGTAACAACTTCCCAGCTTTACCCTATAGACTTATAAATGGGTTATGCTTTATCTTAAACGGGTCACATCAAATTTTATTTTATTTTTAAAAGGGGAACGAGTCAAATGAGCTAAACAGGTTGAAAGGAGCCCAAAATCTATATTTTGGGCACAGAAACTCGTAAATCGTTTAACTCAAAATTTTATACATTGTAATATTATTGTTTTCACAATCAAAACTATCACGCCAATTTTAAGTAAATCTATTTTCTAGATGAGACATACATTGTCTGTGGATCAACCAAATGCACCACAATTCGTAGTCGTACTTTGAACCACTGGTTTTGACCCGTTATCCAACCCACCCCACCCATCTTTCTACCTACTGCTAATGACGACACCAACCTGATTTTCAAGCTTTTCGAGGTCATCAACTTTGGTTGCTCCATCAGCATCTAACATCAAAAGTAGTTTGCCCCGCGAATGAAGCATTCCCTGTTTTACAATGCTTTCGCAGAAGCAAAAAGCTTTGATCAGTTGTCAAAACATCAATATATAAGAAGACGAACAAAGAATGATTCCATAAATCATATCGGTTAGACTCACTTTTCTTATAGCTTCCCCTTTGCCCTGATTCTTTCCAAGTAGAACAACTCTGACATTGTCTACTTTGTACTTCCTCACAAAGTCAAATGCTACTCTTTTTGTTCCATCAGAACTTCCATCATCAACAATTATCACCTGCTCAGTAATCAATTCTTTCAAATTCTTAAAATCTGCCATTAATGCACCCACTTGCACACCACATTACAGTTGCACATTCGGTACAACAATTTCTAATGTGTAGAAAGATCATTAATGAAACACATGAGTCTAGCATGACTAGTCAGTTGCAAAAGGAGCTAAATCAAAATGCATGTTAATCATCAAAGACATAGTCAAGCATAACACTACAAAAACAAATAGAAACCATAAAAGTACGACATAGGTGCTTAACCAAGAGGAATTTTAAAATAAAACAACAAAAATAAATAGAAATGACAGGACCTAATGTCGAACAACCCTAACTTGCAAGTAGGTTGCATCAATTTTCCCCATATGATCATATTCTGTTTTCAAGTTAGAAACTCTACTCTACGTATATAAAGGATTGTACATTATAATAATCAAGCATAAGGAGCGCCAAGGTCTTAATTTGATTGGAAAAGATCAAATGGATACCTCATACGTAAACGATTGGTCCTTTCTTGCACGTTCTTGAAGATAACTACACGTCAAAATTATGGGCATGCTTAATTACAACAATCATATAAAACAACTTCACGAACTTCAGTACTTCAGTACTTCAGTTCCATCACACAAACAACATAATTTCATAATTTCTTGACAGTTTAAATTGTAAACTGAACTAAAAATTCATTGAACATACAGTAAAAAGGTAATGGCTTTACTTACTTCATTGTTTCATCAAGAGCTACAGGCAATCTAAGTTCTTCATTGTATGCAGGAACAATCAATGAGATATATTTTTCTGCAGGATCATATATATATGGACATTCAACCTGTAACAATTACCACAATTACACCAACAATTTACAAATATTACTAATAATAACACTAGATGACAAACGTACCTGTTTGAGTGAATTTGGATCTTCAAAGATCGGGTGAGCTTCGAGGTGACTGTTGAAATAGAATTGTTATTAGATACAAAACGGTTAGATAAATATAACAAAATTAGGGTTTGAGAAGAGTAAATACTTGTGATTAAATCTTCTTTTAAATGTTTCAATAACAACGGCAACCGCTAATCCTAAGGCAACAATTAGAGCTAAAATAACTGTTAGTTGAAGCATCGTCGACAATCCCCATATTTCCATGCTTTTCTTCAGGATCACACGACGACACAATGAGCAAAATCTCAATACATCAGATTTAACATATTCAAACCCTAAAATGGAAAGGAAACACTGCATATTAATGTTTAATTATATGTTGTGGAGAACGTAAGCAAGAAGCCCGTCTAGCTCAGTTGGTAGAGCGCAAGGCTCTTAACCTTGTGGTCGTGGGTTCGAGCCCCACGGTGGGCGATCTTTTTAGCCTTCTTTTCTATTACGTGGTTGGTTCGGTGGTTGTCTGATTTAAGGTATTGGGCTCATGCTTGGTTAAGCTTAACTGTTTCGGCCCACTGACATAGAAACACGGGCTCGTGCTATCTGAGCTAGCTAGAAAGTGCATGTGGAAAATGGTGTACAAGTGTGGAGTAAAATTTATGAATGAGGGATGAAATTTTGCTAGTTTACATTTAGTTTTTAAAGACAAACTCTCTTTTATCTCCGATTGTCAACATTGTTTAAACTTGAAAGCAAACAAGATCTAAAGCCAGAGTTATCTATTGATATGCTATTGGCCGCGTGTTAGCGTAGTAACTTCAATTTTTCTTTCGTGATGTTGGTTCGATATTGGATTTCTGAACGCAAAACTTATACAAGCAATCAAGATGTAGCTTAATTTTTTGTAGACAATATTTTATCAAAACACAAGACATGTAGCCTATTTTAATTTTCTATTTGAAAAAAAATCCAGTCAATCAAAGATCAAAGAAACTATTTAAAACAAAATAAAAAATTGGAGGGAACATAGGTCAGACGATAGTTGTCGTTCAGTATTGGGATTCTGCCAACGTTTTTTAATATGCTCAACTCCCACTGCTATATATTGATTACCATGCACCATCTCCCATTATTAATTCTCAAAATTCAACTATTTTAATTAAAATTAAGTAAAAATATATTATATTAAATTAATTTATATACTATTAGTCTATTATTGATAAACGTTAAGTATCAAATTTCCTGAAACTAATTTTTGCCTTTACAATAAAACTTCTGCAAATAATACAAGAAATTACAAAGATGAAATCTTTATCACTATTTATCCGTTAGCATTGCAATATCCATTACACAAGTTGCAGTATAGTGGGAGACTTGGTACCAAGAACGCATACAAATTAACACTCAGTACAATTGTCACCATTTTATTGATCCTAAACAGATTGGAAAAAAAAATATACATATAAAATCCCACAAATTTTTAATAAAAAAAATAATGCCTCCAAGATTCAACAAAATATGTCCCGTCAATATAAAAAAAAATCAAGAAAAAATAAATGGGTAATACAGTAATTTCATCAAAAAGACTAATGAGCCATAGCAGCAGGTTGAGCATTAACATTAGCATTAGCAAAGTTAATACTTCTTTGATTAGGCATAGAAAGCATTGCAGTATGATCCAAAAAATCATTTAAAGCAACCACATATTCCAATATTACCCTTAAATCATCACCACTTGAAAACCCAATAGTTCCGATTTTTCTCACCGCATACACATAAAATGTTATACACCCTTTTCTAAACTTGAACCGGGCCATTTCACATCCGGTTTGTCCTTTTATCAACTTCCGGTTCACTTCTCCTAACGCAATCTCCGCCGGCCAGACCCGGTCCATTGCGTTTTTCATATTTTCCGATTCGAATACAAATAAAACCACTTTAGATTTCTTGGTGCCGAGACCTAGGGTGAGTGTGTGCCATGCATGGTGGGCTAATATTGTAAAGTTTGTAGGGATGAAAGCTGTGGTAGAAGGGAGGACAGGTGGCGATTTGTGGTTGGTCGGTGGGATGGGTGGTGGTAGGGACAGTAAACGGAGGATTTCAAGTGGGCGAGCACGGCGAATGGTGAAAGATTTGACGATGAATTGACCACCGAAACGAAGGCCTTTCACTTGTGATGAAGGATTGAATGAGTAGTCCGAGTTGGGATTATTGTGTTTTGGTTTTTTGTTCTTTTTATTGGGTTTTTGTTTTTGATCCATGGGTGGGTGAATGTGGTGGTTGGTGGTGGTGGGAGGTGGTGGTGGGGATCAAGAAATAGAGAGAGAGTGAGGTTGGTGGAATGGGGTTTTTTAATTTTGGTGGATGTGTGTTTGTATTGATTTGTGGTATTGATAACTGATAACAGACCAATCTTTAGCTTTTTTCTGATTATTATTGAAGTAAAAAAGTACACTTTCCAACAAATTCCATTTTTAAATGGCTTCTTGAAAATGTGTAAACAGATTTTGTTTCTATAAATATAGGGAAAATATTATCTTGTGTGTAAAATTAAGGAGGTGCAGTTTTTGAATAATATCATGGTTTGCTAGTTTTATTTTAATATAAGAGATCTAGATTAGGGAAATTTAAATCTGTATATTTATATAGAATATGAAATAGAGATAAATACTTAAAAATTAATTAATTAAAGTCTGACATTCGTGATGTGTATTCAACTATTTGGTATACAATGTACGTAAAAATAATGTTATTTTATTTTGATGACTTATCAACTTGAAAAGATATCATGTGACACCTTATAAATGACACGTAAGTAAAAGTACTATAATTAAATACAATGTATCAAAACAGAACTTTCTTACAAACAATGTAAGCCCAAGTAGTTGAATACACACTACGAATGTCAGACCTTATTTGATTACATTTTTAAGTAATTATCTCAATCATGTATGCACTTAACAACACAATTTATTAAACATATCATTTTCTTTTCTATTTTAAACCCCTCAAGTTTTTATAAAAACACACTAGACCTCTACTTTTTTCCAACTGTATGTGTAGTCAACGACACAATGTATTTTTCCTATTCATATCATGCAAGTTAAAAAAGGGCAGTCGACCCTCTGACGCCTCAATCGAATATTGTGCAAGTATAAAAAAAGTTATATTATTTTCGTACATTATAATAGTAATAAGTCTAAGGGTGGTGATATTTCACTTTCCATGATCATACGAGTGTCTGTTTTTTATCAATAGGTGTATGTTTTTTTTCTTGATGAATACACAAGAATTTCGTAATACAATCACCATTATTGTATTATTCTCGTATGAACATGCTTAATTTTATGATCCTTTCGAAGTTTGATGTGCTTTAAACCCTAAAGATGCCGTGTATGATAAAAGTAAGATTTAATTAAAAACACAAAATGTTTCTTATTTCTTATGTACACAATAGATATAAAATTCACCTCACGTTGCTACAATAAGATTTGATTATTTAACAATAATTATTTGAAAAACTTAATCAGGGCAATTCTCATGTTGACTCTTATTATTGTTGGTTGTATGCGTCAAACTTCAATTTATTTTATCTTGTTGATATATAAATCTAATAGTATTTTAGATGTATTAGCACGCAATTGAATCATTATAATCACACAGCGAATAAAATCTTAATCTTTTGGTATCTTGTACATCCCACTTGGTTATTATAATTATTATTATATTATTATTTTCAAATGTATATTGTATTAATTAACAAATTAAACTTTATTTAGGACAAACTTTATTGTTTAAGTTAAATGACAGCTCGAATGTTCATGTTACTTGACATACATATATTGCTATTGCTATTTAGCTACATGCATGAATGTTTCATGTCCCAATTATCTCATTTGATTAGCATATCGTACATGAATTTTATTTTTAAGGTTAATATGGAATCTGTTCTTTGCATTTGTTTACATATATTTGTGTGTTTAGTACCCTTTTTTGTACTTTTTTCGAAGCAACTACTACTTCTAATTTATTAATAATCCTCACACAACTACTCTTTTAGGTCTTGTAAACGAAAAACATAAAACTAAGATCAACGATATGAGTAGTAATAATCATTGGTGCCACCCATCATTTAGAAGAGTGGGGTATATGAAATTCTCCCATTTATTATAAAACAATCGTAATCTTTAAAAATGAAGTATCAACAAACCCACCATTTCAAATTAAGGAGACAATTAAGAGATTTTTGGAGAAGCACCACACTTGATTAAGATTAAGATTAAGGTAGGCACACCAAAAATGATGGAAGGCATTAGTCTTGTGAATAAAGTCGTTTCATTGAAGGTACCTTGAGCTTTTAATCATTTCATTTCACAAGGGAGGAGAAAAGAAACCATCCATGTTCTTAAGTAGACCAACTCTTTAATGACATCTTGGTCCAACCCGACCCTACAAAATTATGTCATTACAGACTTTTGCTTTATCTTTATCACAATTGAGAGTGATTCTACACCAAACCTTTGTATTTGTATGTTATTAAACAAGACTGTTTGGTATGTTCATAATTGATCGATATAGAATCTTGGTGGATATAAATTACATTACATATGAACTAGCTAGATCCATTGATTTTATCATTCAAGTTTTTATCAAATCATATCAGCAGTCTAAAGTACAGAAGAAATTATATGCATTATCGACATAACAGAAGATAAAAGAAAACCATGTCAGAGAAACTCATAAAAACCCCCCAATAACTTCTACCCACAAGGCCACAAGTAAAGTGCTCAAGTAAATTTTTAAAACCAACACAGGCCCATTTAGAGAGAGGCCCAAGGCAAGATAGTTGCTCGATTCTACTACTTTTTGGATTCAAAGCAAGCCCATTTATTATCTCTCTATGGGCTAGTTATGAAAGATCATATATATAAAACTAAAAAAGGAGGGTATCTTTATGACTTTTTTTAATCGGATAACAAGCGATGAACAATGAGACCAGATAGTGCTACAAGGATTTGATGTATCAATGGAGCATAATATGTCAAATTACAATTCTAAAATAAAAATAAAAATGACTACATCTCTAATGTTTTCTAGCAGTGTAATACGCCGCGATATCCTAAAAGGCCAAAATTAATATATCGCGTATGAATAAGTTATGATCTACACCAACAAAGTCGTGGCTAGAAGGACTAACACCACAGACCTGGCAGCAAAAATTGCACTACTGGCGGTGGCACCTAGAGATGAATCACGAACATTTGCATTTGCGGTAGGGCCATTAGTTGTAGATGAAGATGGCGGAGCTTGTCCCGGTGAACCCGTAAAAGGAGTTGTTTTGTTAAAAAAGGGTGCATCGTCCCATGGACCGGCGGATGATGATGGTGCATCGGCGGACGATGATGGTCCATCGGCGGTGTTAGCCATCGGTGATGGAGAAGGAGCCTGAATGCAAATAAACAGACATGTCAAATATATTAGACATTAAATTGATATAAGTTTATCTAGCGAACAAATCCACAAGTTCATCCCTTTTGCACAGTAATCTTTTTACAAGTGTGTGACTAAAAAGGTAAACTCCTTTAAATATAAAAATGGTATGTGGGACCTCGTGACATTGTGATACACCGATGTTTTTGGTACATCAACATGTCATATGTCATTGTTGCACATTCTAGAACATGTAACCATAACAAAATTTCAACATTTTACCTAAAGTACATTTTTATTTAAAACTAACTTTTAGTACAAGACCACAAAATATCTCTATTTGAACTGATTTAATTGTGAAAATACGACAATATGCTTAAAATTAAATATTCTTTCAAAATATATATATATATATATATATATATATATATATATATATATATTTTAAATATGAGACAAGCGCACATGGGTAACCAACTTTCGGTGGGATTGGTAAATGTGCACCCGTGTTAGTATGCCACGTAAAATTTCACATCTAACGTTAGCAAATACCATTTGAAGAAGTCAACAATAGTCAAAGTAATGTCAGAGAAAAGAAAAATTACCGACGGCGCTTGCATAATCCCGACGTTATAAACTTGAGTAAAATCGGGTCGGAATAACCCGAAATTCTTCTCATCCAACGACGGCCCTTTCAAATTCTCATTAAACAAAGCAAAAATGTACGTCTCAAACTTCCGTCCAGGCATTAACGGAGTTCCGTCGCCGGAGCTAACTTTCTTCATTAATCCACCGATGTAAGCCGCCGCATTTGTAGGATTTGCGTGCACGTTTGCCGGGTCACCACCTGATGGCCACCCGGTTTCTGCCACCACGATTTCTACATCTGGGTAACCCAGTTTCTTCATTGACACGTGTACGGCGTCCATTAATTGATCAAACTGGTTTGTGTACCTTTAATTTAAATAAATCAATAAATCAAACTTAAAATAAGAAAATCATAAATCAAAAATGCCTTTTTTTTCTTCATTTTATAGCTCGAAAGTTAATATTTTCTTATGTTATATGTTCTAACTTAAACTGATAAGCTAATATATGTAACTCGTATAAAAATGAGTTTATCAGCAAATAAGCTAAGCCTAAAATCCTATCATACTTTTTTATGTTTCTTATTTCATTTTGATTAAAAAAGAAAGAGCAAAATATAATGAATAAAAATAAAAAATAAAGTATAAAAAACTTACGTTATTCCGGTGTTTCTATCGAATAATCCAGCATTTGGTTTAAAAAGACAAAAATTAGCATTCGCCGGAGACCACCCAAAATAAGTATACGGGTTAACCATAAACCCGGCTTTAGTTTCTTTCAAAAACTCAAGCATCGGAGCCAACGTACCCACATCCCAACCGGGTCGGAACGAAGCATTACTTGGTGGATCCGACGAAAGCAAAATCCCCAACGAATGCGGACTCGAAATCTTAATATCATCAAACCTTTCTTTAACAAGTGCAGCTTTAAGCACTTTCATAGCTGGGACTAAACTATCAATAAGTGTTTGTGGGCCCCAATGAAGCACTTCAGTTCCAACACAAATGTAATGGATTTTAGTAGCTGGGTAAAAGGGTTTGATGTTAGCATCGATCCAACGGCGGGCGTTACGTTGGTCCGTTAGTGAAGGGATGTCGCCGTTAGGAACGGTAACGGAGACTAAGATGTTGGTGTTAGCGAATGCTTTGATGATTGTTGTGTTGACGTCGAAGATTTTGACGCTGTCGATGTTGGTCCGGGTCTTAAGAAAGTGGGCGACTTGAGATGGTGGTGGGAGGTTGTCGCCCAGAGTGCCGTAGTTAACGCCGATGGAAAGTACGGCAGGTACGATGATGAAAAGAATGATGAGGAGGGTGTGGTGGTTCGATGTTGTTTCCATGGTGTTTGTTTTGTTGACTGTTTTTGTCAAAGTGTTTGCTCTTTTGTAGGTTAAAAATTCTCGATCTAAGACATGTGTAAGACTCTAACGGTTGGATTACATTTTGTTTTAATAAAAAAAGGATTTAATGATCTATTTTTTGTGCTACATGTATGTTTAATAGTTGTAAGTTTTATTTTATTTTACTTTACTTTTTAGAACGGCAATCTTCAACTTTAAAGTATTATGTACAATCACAGAATCTACCGATATATACACACAGTATTTGGTTTGAACCATAACCTTTTAGTTGATGGTTCCAGTTCACACCGGAGGCCAAAAACCCTTCGATAATAGTTGTAGATTTTATACGAGTAGTTGTTAACTTGTTATTTGGTTTGAACATATGTTGATGGGATATGATTTTGAAGTTTGCTAACAAGTGTCCAAGACATGAGGAAACTTGATGCGTCTATCTGTATTTTTTATAAATACTTTTGCGGCTACATCCACGTATGTGTGGTGGCTGAGAAAAAAGACAACGAAGGTGATTTAAATTTGGATACACACCAGAGAGAAGCAGGGCATAAAGGGAAAGACTATTTTGTAACTTTGATAAAGTTGTAGATTTGTCTAAAATTTGGTCGAAAAAAACTCAATAATTGTTCAAAAATTTATTCAATCATAAAACTTTTTAATATGCAAAATTCAACCAAAAATAAAAATAACGTAAGATGCAGTAACAAATATACATGATGCAGTAAACAAATAATAGTAGTTTTTTAAATTCAAAAATAAAACCAATATTTATAAATACATAAAAATGTTAAAAAATAATAAGATACAGTAACAATATACAAAAAGATGCAGTAACCAAGTACTATTAGTTTTTTTTTCAACACATAAATAGCTAAAAAAACATAAGATACAGTAACAATATAAGATGCAGTAAACAGAATTTTTCAATTGTAAAAATAAAATCAAGCTGTCGAAACACAAAAAAATGCTAAAAATCATAAAATGCAGTAACAGTATACAAGATGCAGTAAACAAGTACTATCACAAATATACATTAATCGCATTTAAGATGCAGTAATGTAAGATGCAGTAGAAAAAATGTTCGATGTATTGATTTATTTTCAGATCTATAAAGTAGATCTAGATCTAAAAAGTAGATCTACTTTTCAGATCTTCTTTTTAGATCTCGATCTACGAGTTTTCAAATATAGATCTATATAGTGGTGATTATAAAGATAATGACAAAAGTGGTGGTGACGGTGGAGCGGCGGTGGTGGCGGTGTAGCGGCGAGAGAAAATGGAGAAACGATCACGATTGGTTACGTCCGGTGGAGGCCGGTTCACCAACGGTGGTGGTTCGCATCTCAACTCTCCGGCCACAAATCCGTCGTCGTTTCTCCGCCTCTTTTCTCCGGTGACGGTGACGGTGGTGGTGACGGTGGTACGACGGTGGTACGACGGTGATGGCGGTTGAGAGGCGGTGGTGAACGGTGCGGAGGCGATGGACGGTGGTGGTGGTGTGTTAGTGTTTGTGTGTGTTAGTGTGTGAAATGAGAGAGTTTGTGTGTATTTTGTGAAGAGAGAAAGAGAGGGTTACCCTTTGATCCATTTCATATTAACTTTATTAAAACTGCAAGTTAGTCCCTACGTTCAAAATAATTGCAAATTAGTCCCTGCGTGACATGGCACGATTTGGACCATTGATGAAGGGAATGGTTGGTCAAGATGGTTTGGCTTTCCTTGCTCTCCCTAACTCTCTTTCCCTTGTGATCCGAAACCTTTAATTTTACCTAAACAAGTTGAGCGAGTCTTATGTAAGCCCACAATTTCAGATTTAAAAGCCATTGTTGCTTATTCTCGTGGGCTTGGTCCAAATCATTCTATTAAAGAGATTCGTGATGAATTTGCTTATTTAGAAATTTAAGCCCATCTCATTTGGATAACATAAAAAGCTCACAGCATATATCTGTTGATGATCTGTTGGTAAAAACTTCTCGATTAAAAAGGTCAAAGAGGAAAAAATTAAGGATTATGAATCTTTTTGAGCTAATTCAAATTAAAATTGTAAAAAGATTGATGAAGTATTTGAAGAGCACTTCTCCGGAACTTGGTGATGGGTTTTCTGTTCCCTTACTAGATTAATATACAATGCGGAAATACCAATTAATCTAAGGCATGAAGGAAGCTAAACCCTAAAAGATCTTAACTTAATAATAATAAGCAACAAAACTAAATAAATAGACAAATAAGTAAATATTAACCTTTGAAACAAACGGATTTCTCACACGCAGACCACCTTAGCAGACCACATATAAAGAGTGAATGTCCGAGATTGAAGAGTTCAACAGGTTCTAGTGGGATAAAGAAAAATGAGGAGAGGAAGCTGTTAGACCCGTCAAGAGTGAAAAGCCGATCCTTTCAATTGACTGCTGATGAAGCGAAGAATGCTCCTGATGTTCTTACGGGTACTTTTCTTATTAACTCATTACCCGCTTATGTGTTATTTGATTCTGGAGCTTCTAGATCTTTTGTTTCTGAAAACTTTAGTGAGAGTTTTCAATTGATGTTGAGTGAGCTAGATACACCCCTAAATGTTGAGATAGCTGATGATCGTGTTATTTATGTGACTAAAGTGTATAGAGGGTGTCGAATAGAAATTAATGATGAAATGTTTATAATAAATTTAATCCCAATGAGAATGGGTGAGTTTGATGCCGTTGTGGGAATGGATTGGCTGAGTAAGTATGATGCAGTTATTCGATGTGAAAAGAAAATTATTCGCATCAATGCTCCAAGTGGGGGAGTGATAGACATATATGGATAAAAACCTAGACCATCTTTGTCAATATGCACTTATGCCCGTGCGAGAAGGCATTTGTCGCATTGTTGTCAAGCATTTTTAGCTCACGTTATTGATACGCGAAAGAATGAGAGGAATATTGAGAATATTCCGGTTGTAAATGAGTTTCCAGATGTATTTCCGGAAGAGTTACCGGGTATTCCGTCTGAAAGGCAAGTAGAGTTTCGAATTGAGCTAATGTCGGGGGCTACTCCTGTTGCTAAGACCCCTTATAGACTTGCACCGTCAGAGATGCAAGAAATGATGAAACAAATACAAGAGTTGTTGGAGAAGGGGTTTATCCGTCCGAGTAGTTCACCGTGGGGAGCGCCTGTATTGTTCGTTAAAAAGAAAGACGGGAGTATGCGTATGTGTATTGATTACAGAGAGTTGAATAAGGTGACTATTAAAAATCGTTATCCGTTGCCGAGGATTGACGATTTGTTTGATCAACTCCAGGGTGCTACCCATTTTTCAAAGATTGATTTACGATCTGGTTATCACCAGTTACGAGTAAAAGAAGAGGATGCTCCCAAGAATGCTTTCCGAACGCGTTATGGTCATTACGAGTTTGTGGTAATGCCATTCGGACTGACAAATGCTCCTGCTGCATTTATGGATTTGATGAATCGAGTTTGCCGGACGTTCTTCGATAAATTCGTGATTGTGTTTATCGATGATATTTTAATATATTAAAAAACGGAAGGGAACATGAGTTGCATTTGAGGCAAATGTTGCAAGTGTTGCGAAATGAAAAGATTTATGCTAACTTTTCAAAATGTGAGTTTTGGCTTCGAGAGGTCCAATTCTTGGGGCATGTGATAAATCGAGAAGGAATTAAAGTGGATCAAGCCAAAGTGGAAGCAGTGATGAAATGGAGTCCTCCTAAAAATCCAACGGAGATTCGAAGTTTCCTAGGATTGGCAGGATATTATCGGAGATTTATTCAGGATTTCTCTAAGGTTGCGACTCCGCTTACGAGGCTTACGTGTAAAAATGCCAAGTTTGAATGGGGTGACGAGCAGGACCGGGCTTTTAATATCTTCAAAGAAAAGTTGAGCCAAGCACCTATATTGGTACTCCCCGAAGGGAATAATGATATGGTGGTGTACTGTGACGCATCTCGTGTGGGTTTGGGTTGCGTGCTCATGCAACGAGGAAAAGTGATAGCTTATGCCTCGAGACAGTTGAAAACACACGAGAAAGGATACCCCACTCATGATTTAGAGTTGGCAGCTGTAGTATTTGCATTAAAAATCTGGAGACACTATCTGTATGGAGTAAAGTGCATTATCTATACGGATCATAAGAGTTTAAAGTATTTCTTCGACCAACGAGACCTTAATATGAGGCATAGGCATTGGCTTGATTTAGTAAAAGATTATGACTGTGAAATCTTATATCATCCTGGAAAGGCGAATGTGGTGGCAGATGCTCTTAGTAGAAAGACTGTTGATTTGGTGTTAAAAGTGAAATCTTTTCGGATGATTGTGGATACTGATCTAATTGAGCAGATGAATAAAGCTCAACAACAAGTGTTACAGAGTGGTGACTTTCGAGCAGAACGAATAAAAGGTCAAGAGCAAGACTTTGTTGATGATTCCCGCGGATTAAAGACCCGTTATGGAAGAATTTGGGTACCGAGTTCTGGGGAAACGAGAGAACTTTTATTTGATGAAGCTCATAAATCCAAGTATTCGATCCATACTGGTGCCACGAAGATGTATCATGATTTAAAAAGAGATTATTGGTGGCCGGGTATGAAAAGAGAAATTGTGAGATATGTGGAAAAGTGTTTGACCTGTTCGCAGGTTAAAGCTGAGCATCAGAAACCATATGGAAAGATGAAGCCATTAGACATTCCGATATGGAAGTGGGAACATATCACGATGGATCTTATTACGAAATTGCCGAAAACGTTAAAGCATCATGATGCCATTTGGGTAATTGTTGATCGATTGTCTAAGAGTGCATTATTTTTACCGATAAGAGAAGCTTCGTCTTCAGAAGTGTTGGCTGATTTATATGTGAAAGAAGTGGTGGCAAGACACGGTGTACCAGTATCTATTGTCTCTGATAGGGATAATAGATTTACATCTAGATTTTGGGCGAAGTTCCAAGAGGAGATGGGAACGCGTCTTAATTTGAGTACTGCATATCACCCACAAACAGATGGTCAAAGTGAGTGGACAATCCAAACGTTGGAAGATATGCTGAGAGCATGTGTTATTGATTTTGGAGGAAATTGGGATGCCTATTTGCCGTTGGCTGAGTTTTCTTATAATAACAGTTACCACTCTAGCATTGGGATGCCACCATATGAGGTGTTATATGGGAGAAAATGCAGAACTCCGATCTGTTGTGGTGAAATTGGGCAACGTGAGTTGGCCAGTACCGAAGTTGTGCTGAAAACTACAGAGCGGATAGATCAAATCCGAGCTCGTTTAAAAGCTGCGCAAGATAGACAAAAGTCGTATGCAGATAAGAGAAGGCGTCCAATAGAGTTTAATGAAGGGGATTATGTTATGTTAAAAGTATCTCCGTGGAAGGGTATTATTCGATTTATAAAGCGCGGAAAGTTGAGTCCTCGTTTTATTGGACCCTTTAAAATCTTAGCGAGAGTAGGTGAAGTAGCGTATCGCTTAGAATTGCCGGATGAGTTGGCAAATATTCATAACACTTTTCATGTATCATATTTGAGAAAGTGTTTGGCTGATGAGACAGCCTATATTCCAATGGACGAAATTGAAATAAGTGATAAGTTGAATTATATTGAAGAACCAATCGAGATATTGGATGAGAAGATAAAGAGGTTAAGGAATAAGGAAATTCGAATGTTTAAAGTCCAGTGGAAGCATCGAAAGGGATCAGAGTTTACATGGGAACCAGAGAGTGAGGTTCTTCGTTATTATCCTTCGTTGTATCAGAAGTGGATTGTGAGGACACAATCCTGAGTAAGTGGGGGAGAGTTGTAACACCCCGAAATTCGTTAAAATTGTTATTGTGTGCTGTTATGCGACACAAGGGCTAGTGTCGCAGGTAGCGACACAAAGCCCAGTGCAACACAAGGCTTGTGTCGTAGTGTCGGGCTGAAAGGCGGTTAGTAGGGGTAATTTGTGTAACTTCGTGTGAAATTAAACATAATACACATTCTAAAACATTCCAGAAAGCAGTAAAACATCTCAGTTCGTTCACAAATGTGTGTGTGTGTGTTTTTAGTGAAAGAAAAGAAAGGAAACAAAAAAGAGAGTCAAATTAAGCTTGAAGGGTGATTTTGGAAGGTGTTTCTTTACAATTGCAGGTAAGAAACCTAAAACTCCGGTTGAAATTGAGGTTAATTTGAGTAAGAAGGGATGAAAGAGTGAGTTTTAATTGAGTTTAAAATGAGTAATTTGGGGGTAAAGTGTTGTGTTGATTAAAATGAGTTGAAATGTGTTTTTAACTGGTTTGGGTGTATATGATGATTAACCATTGAAACTGGTTCGAAATTAGGGTGTTGAGATCACCCAAAAGCTTGTTAATTGCAGAAGAGTTCTGCTGTTCTGTTCGTCATTGCGACACAAGGCTTGTGTCGCAGCTTGTGTCGCAGTGGTAGTGTCACAAATTAATACTGTTGCTTTAGCGACACAAAGAGTTAATGTCGCGGCTTGTGTCGCTAAGTTTCTACTGCTAGTTACAACTGTTGCTATAGCGACACTAAGAGATTGTGTCGCATCTTGTGTCGCTTGTTTCCACTGTTAGTTGTAATTGTTGTTTTAGCGACACTAAGAGGTTGTGTCGCAGGTTGTGTCGCAATAGTGTGATGTGCGACACTATGTTAGTGTCGCCAGGAAGTGTAGCGACACAAGGGGGTAGTGTCGCAGAGGTTAATAAAAGTTGATTAATATGAATGTCTCGACAGGTATTTCGGATAGCGAGTTGTGAATATCTGAACGTCGCCTTCGAGGTAAGTAGTAGGAAAGTAAAGAGTTTAATTGGTTGATTTTGTTGAACGGCCAATTGCTGAGTGATCAATTGTGTCTAGCTGTATGAGTTGAACGGCCAATTGCTGAGTGATCAATTGTGTCTAGCTGTATGAGTTGAACGGCCAATTGCTGAGTGATCAATTGTGCCTAGTTGTATGAGATGAGCGGTCAATTGCTGAGTGATCAATTGTACCCATAATGGCCAATTGCTGAGTGATCAATTGTACCCATAATGGCCAATTGTTGAGTGATCAATTGTGCCTAGTCGCATAAGTTGAATTGCCAATTCCTGAGTGATCAATTGTGCTAAATTATTTGTATGTGATTGTACCTTTCCTGTGCTTATTAAGCAATATGCTTATGTGTTGATTTTTGTGTGTGATAGGTACGTCAAGAGGAATGAAGGGTGGGAATCCGGGAAAGCGACCCGAGGGCTGCTAGTGATGGACTTACTATGTCAAGATAGTAAGAGGAGAGACTCGTAAATCATGCTCGATAATAACGTGTAATATTTTGTAATGATGAAAAACATGTTTTGTAATAAACAATGTGGTTGTCACTTTATATTAATATATAAAGTGTTTTGAGAAAATTAAATTGAGTATAAAAAAAAAATCTGGGGCGTTTAAGTAAGAATGAGAAAGAGAGAATTGTCTATTTTGAAGCCATTACATGCCCTCTATTTATATAGGGAGAGGAAATCTTGGGTTTCTTCCTTAGGCCGATGTGGGACAAGCTGATTCGTCCTCTAAATGCCGGTTGGAATATTCAGCCGACGGTTGGACGTGTTTTCTGCCCAAGTACCCGAACCACGACCCGCGTGCTCCACCGCCTAACATCCATAGACTCCAGCCACCGGTTGAACTTTCCAATTGGCGGTTGGATTTGGATTCCAGATTTCATTCATTTATGTTAGTTTCTAATTAATTCATCAACTATGATAATTAATAAACAAAATAATTAACCATAATATTAATTCCAATTAATATTATCTATCATTTATTTCTCTTTAACTGTTCGTTGAGGGCGACCCAAAAAGGACTCTACTTTTAATGATATACTTACCGATTAGTTATGAACTTGAACACTATATCCAACAGTCTTCCACTTGGACAAGTCATCAACTATTATTGGTTTAAGTCTATACCATTAACTAAGCAAAGAGTGTCATCCAACGCAACTGCCGAACTCTGAATCATACCAAGAGACAGCCCTTAGATAATGATCAAATATTCCTTTGTTCTATTGATATCGTATGATCAAGATTATGTTTTCTGATTTTCGATTATTTACGTGCTTATATCTTTTTTTAAATGTCTATTTCTATATTCTAGAATTACAATTTTTTATCAAATTTTAAGGTTACTATTTACTGTTGTATAAATGTCACATTAT
Organism: Gnaphalium uliginosum; assembly: GCA_963930675.1. Taxonomy (NCBI): domain Eukaryota; kingdom Viridiplantae; phylum Streptophyta; class Magnoliopsida; order Asterales; family Asteraceae; genus Gnaphalium; species Gnaphalium uliginosum. The sequence goes on along the minus strand of OZ005682.1, from coordinate 3,618,964 downwards.
GATTCATACTATCAAATATTTCATAATATTTAATATAAAATGCCAAAAAAGTGATTTTTCCTTTTAAAAAACTATATGTTAATGTATTGACATATAATTTATTTAAAAAACACTTCGCAAAATATAATACTATAAATCGAATGAACATGAAACAAATAAATTTTTCTGCTGCATTGTACGAGTATTCTATCCCTTTATTACTATAAGAATATTAATAATATAAATTTATGAATAAAACAATTTATTAGGTCTCGTACTATTACAACAGTTTATAAATTTATAAATTGCGCATAGGTTACTCTACTTCGCACTTAATATTTATTTAAGGCTAGCATGTTACCCGCGCAATGCGGCGGCAAATTTTTTAATTAGTTCCAATAATATTCCCGTTTAATAATTGGTTATCCTTTTATGATAATTAAAAAAATATTGATATATCATTTACTTATTTTAGTTTATACATTTTATTTCGAATTATTAGAATTAACGGTCACAATTATCACATACCAAAAACGCGACCCACAATGACACGAAATTAAATGGGATAGTTAGAGTTGAATTTTTAAGCAATTAGACTGCTAACACCTAAAATTGATAACTATTGTAATTATTCAGGTTTGGTTTGGATTGATGATCGGATCAATAAGTTGACCAGCCAACCAGAATAAACTTTTTGGATTTTTCTAAACATAGCCCTTAGGACTGTCGTTAATGTGCTTAAAAGTGTTGTACATGGTAGTTAAATATTAATTCTAGAGAGCGATTATTTTTTTTGTACAAGACTTTTAAGCGTGTTAAAAGTAGCCCTAAGGGCTGTGTTTAGAAAAATCATTTTTAGCAGTTTTAAATATTTGTGCAATACTTTAGAGTGGAGTAGTAGTATAGATGATGAAAGATACTTATGATTTATTTTGAATATCTATTATTTCTCTTGTATTTATATGAAAATAATGTAACCAACATTTCAATATCCATCATTATATTATGTAACTAGTCCTAAAACCCGTGTATATACACGGTCTGATAAATTTGTAATTATTTTTTAAAATTATTGAAAGAATCCTTATATGTTATGTGATATATTAGAACATTTTCATGAGTTAAGAAATATTCAATATTGTTTGGAATTAGAATATTTCTAGGTAGTCTATATTGAAATTGAGAGTATAGATCGTTAATTTTCAACGACGATAAGCATTTTATGTAAGTTAAAATACATTTAACTGTAAAGGTATCTAATTATACATAAACAAATAAATAGTTTGAAGTAATAATGATAGGTTGCAATTATAAACGATTACGTTGAATACAGATCATAAATTATATCCTTGTAAGACCTCTTTATACATCACATTTGTCGTCTTATTTTTTTGATGGTTATCCTTGTCACAGAAGAAATTATTTACTGCGTTTGAAATTATGTGTTTCAATTTTCACTTTAAGAAATGAATCTCCTTTGAAAAAGAAAAAATTCCCTGTGTATGTTATGGATCCCAACCGATATGGTATTATTTGATTGAGTTTTCAAATAATTAACATTTTCAAGAAAATAATTTAAAATTATATCGAGTTCAGTTTCATAATAGAGTTAAGGAGAAACACAATTTATTAAGTAAATTTCTTTGTAAATAGTGAATCACTCGATTATTTTTGTATTCGAGTGTAAATCTTATTAAAGTGTTTAATAAAGTGAATAATCATAACTATATAATAAACGCTTTTGATTAAACTATATAGATGTACTTTGTTTAATTTTAAAATTACTTATTTCTCATTTTACCCAGTTAAGATATCGACAGAAAAACATATTAAATTATCAGTTTAACTTTATATTTAAAATCAAATGTATAAAGTGTTTGACATATATTATTATACTCTATATATTTTTAAAATTTAAATTCTTATATTAAAATTTAATAATTTTAAAGGGTTTTATTTGTAAAATTAGATGAAATTGAAGGACTCAATTGAATAATTAAAAATTTATAAATTGATGACATGATAAAGATGTTTACTATATTATATTTAAGATTATCAAGTAAGACTCCTTCAAACATCTCAACAAACTAGAAAAAATAAGGATTATTTTTTTTTTATAAAATAAAAATATATAAAACAAACCAAAACTTCTTCAGATCCACATAACAAAACACTGAGGATCAGATTATCATCGAATGATGAAAAAAGAAACTCACAAAAATCTATAAAACAAAATGCACCAAATTTCTTCAGGTGCAAAAGAAAACAAGTATACCACCCCATCAGGATCTCTGATGGCCAGAAAAAAAAGAAGCATCAATCTTGACGGGATTTCCTTATTCTGTTATTTAATTGTAGAAAACTCATTACATCTCATGGTGTTCTTAGCCTCCACCTGTCAACCTTCATTCGACCTGCAACTTTCTTTAAATGGTTCCTGTCAGTTTCCATTTCAAATTGTATCAAAGTTTTGAGTCTATTCAGGTGTCCAGCACAACGTTTGTGTTCAGAAACGAACGGGTCAGAAACAGTTTCTAATTCAGGGTGAATGTGTCTTTGATACGGAGAGTGCCATTTTGATTGTAGATACGCGAGAGATCTCCATGGAGGAAGTGGCATGGAGTTCTGTTTAAGGGAAGATTTAGCCGCTTCCACCATTACTTGAAGAAACTGTTTTAGTTTTGTGAGTGAACCCACGTAGACAATGGGAAGTGATTTCAGTATCCTATTGTAGGAAGGAACTGCTCTAGCTATCTCAAAGTGACTTCTAAAGTCAATGTCAATGATTAAACGGTCAGAGTTCCCTGAACCGTTATAGTTTATAATGTCAATGTATTCATGATCTCCTGCATTTATGCAATATTTGTATTGTTAACGACACCACAAATAAACATTACATTACAAAACTATTAGATAGAGGCAGCAAAATGGAAAACACATCAAAACGAGATTAGGCCTGAAAGTAATAAGGTTGTCGGTCAAAAGGGACAGATTGGGCTCTATGGACAAATGGACAATATAGTGTATCAAAATTATAATTTAAGAAGTAACCACTGTATCAAAAAGAAATATTAAAAGTATGTGATTCTATGGACAATATAGTGTTTCAAATTAATAATTTATTAAAAAGGAGTAACCACTATATTAAAAAGATATTTTAAAAGCATATGAATCTATGGACAATATAGTGTATCAAAATACATATAGTGTATATTATAATAGAATTCTATGGAAAGACTTTCATATCTATAAGTTGGTTTTCAAGTTTTTTACGTGTAACACGGGTAGGACTTAGCAGACATAACCACTTCCGCAGAGCCATCTTGTATATATCAGCACAGTCAACCCATATGGACTCGTCGAATTTCATGTATTGTTTTAACGTTTAAGTGGATCCCATTTTGACCTGTAAAGCATTTTCTTTTGGCCCAGATTGACCCAAGTAACTACACAGAGTGATTTGGGCATTTGGGATGCTTTACATGAACCTTATGCAACTAGCATTTTCTTTCTCAGGCATACAATTGAAGTTAAAATACATAGATCATAGAAATTAGGTTGAAGATCACCTCCAGGAACTTTTCCAGTGCCCTGCCACCTTGATATGCAGACAGCGGCATCATAACCAGAAAGCCTCAGAAGTTTGACCAGAGAGAACCTTATGCAACTAGCTTTACATGAACCGCATCTGATAAACTCAAGGTCCAAGGTATTGATAGATAAGATGAGTGAGTTTACCACCGACAGCATGTCAATCCCATGTTGATCCGGAGAAACTTTGTAGTGCTGCATGAACGCAGATTAATCATCAATAAAGGCCTTTCTAACTTTTTATAACAAGTACACCACAACAAAACTACAAATCACTTAACTAAGACTACAATGGAATGATACTTTGACGCTAAAACCAATATCTTAAAACAAGTTGACCCTAGAGCTTAAATCCGATATCTTAACACAAATTGACCCTAGAGCTTATATTCTTATATTTCTACTTAATGATAAAAGTTAGAGCAATATCTTGACACAAGTTGATTCTAAAGAAGCGTATAATATGTCAGACAATACCATCTAGAGGCAAACAATTATTTATATCTTTGAAAAGGCGAAATATGGGAATATTAAGGTTTTCCTAGACCCACTAGAAGGTGAAACTTAAATTAATGCAAAGCCCATGTAAAGAAAGTGTTAGTTCATGACTCATCGTACTCATGCATTCACACTTGTATTAAACACTCAAAACTTAAGATACCCTTTACAAATTGTTACTTCTTTGATATCAAAATTTGCCAAAAATGAGGAAATCATAGCTGTTATTGTAAGAAAAATGGTATTGTGGTAAACATAATTCTCACGACAAATGCGAGCAAGTATTGAAACAAGAATGGGTGGTGTTTACTTATCTAACCAAATTCAACCAATAAATCCAGTGGGTGCATTTAGTGCCCGTATATCTCGCTTAAATCAGCACATTTTGGAAAAATTTAGCCGAGATAAATCCACTTATTTGTCTACACGCATAATATAGACACACAGTTACCAACATAAACATAAACTTTCAAGTATTTTGATACAGATAACAACACCAACAGATAAACAAGCAACATCCATTGTTGTGACAAATATTTTTTATTTCATGCAAGCTTCACAGTGTTTTATCATTTAATTGAAGACCAACCTTAATGCCACGTAGAAAAAAATCGACAAAGCTATTGCATTCCAAACGACGTAATTGTCATAACTTTACATGATGGCTCCTAAAGCAACAATGCATACAGAAATTCTTGAAATTTGAACAAACTCAACATACCCATTCATACAGGCAAAAATATTCATGTTTCACCTTCTAACTAACATTGAAGAAGTACCATTTCCACATAATGTACCTAAACATATCTTGAAAGTTGAAATTAGATAATTTCTACAACTCAACATGCTTATATAGTTATGTCAATTGCCATTTCAGAGGGAACCATGGTAACACAAGATTCATTCCACAAAATTGACATCTCTTATAAAAAATTCAACTATAAGTACAAAACTTGCCACAAAAATAGGGCCTAATAAGGCTTAAAAATATGCATTTAAAGATTTATGGGGCCTAAAGAGTATATGAATGAATTGTGAATAACCAAAACTTGTAGAAACTAGAAAGTAACACACAATAGCAATAATTGATTGATGAATTATATAATACGATCATTATTGAATGTATAGAGACAGAAAGATACCGAAATCTTGTCGGCAAGATGAGCAAGTTCACAAAAACTTGAATCGCTGTCACTACTACACCTGGAATCACCACCACAGCTACTTCCATTTTCCAAAAAATCACTAACCATTGCTGCTAAATCATGTTCACTTTCATGACTAAATGCACCATCCAACATCCCACCACCACCACCACCGGACCCACTTCCACCCATTAACCACGGGTCCCCAGTTGCTGCGCAGACTCTACAATCCATACTCCGCCACCGGGCACCCCAAACCAACCGCAATTAACTTTAATCAAAATTCAAAATTATCATTCAAACACCAAAAAGATTCCACCTTTTGGCATAAAATCTAACACCAAATTCTAAAGTTTCAATCTTTTTCGCAAATTTATAATACCAACACCCAAAAACCCTTAGTTATCGAAATCCAATTTTGATAAAGATTATAAAAACACAAAAACCAACAACCCAAATTCCCTAAAAATGTAAAAAACAGAAAAAGGGGGTCCGAATATAATGGTAATGTCAATTATTTAAAAGAAACAAATTCAATCTTTCGCTATTCTTGTTGTTTGTTCTTACAAAAAAATTATGAATTATATCCAAAGAATCGATAAAATTAGAATGGAAAAAACTGTTGTGGGTTTCAATAAATTATAAACAAATTAATTTAATTAATTAAAAGGGAACGAAAGGAACAAAACTGAGAGAAATTTGGGAAGAGGTTTGTTGGTTTATGGAATACAATCAAAATCAAAATGTAATGATCAACCCACGGAGAGAGGCTGAAGAACGAAAGACGAAATAAATGGGGGAAAAGTTTGATATAAAGAGGATTTGGCTGGAATGTGAAATGACCAAAAAAGGCTTTTGTCGGAGGATTTTGCGTGAAAGTGGACCTAGTAAAGTGGACGATTGGGGTGAATAACGTATTTAGACAGAAAAGTACGAGTATATTCCATTTTGGGGTACTTTCGTCTTTTCAATTTTCAGTTCCCATTTCCCACCCAATTGTTTTTCAATCATTCTACGGTTTTTACAATATAGAATCAGTTACATATTTTCCTCTAATATTTTATAAAATATCATATATGCGTTAAAAGTATTATATATCCATGCATTAAAAATTTGTAATTGGATATATATATATATATATATATATATATATGATATTTAAGCAAATTTTGAGAGTACATAATCTAAGCCGGCCAAACTTCCAAAATCCATATCGAACATTTCTTTTACTAAAATAAAAATAAATAAAATGTCGGGTTAACATTTTATTTGGTAGATAATTTTTGAAATAACAAAAATAAAGTGTTGAAGAACATTGTTAGATTACCAAATAAATAAATAAAAATAAACGGTCATAAACAATGTACCATGAAAAACAAAGAAAATAGTAGTAATAGGAGAAAAAAAGGCAAAAGAGACAATTGGCAGATGATGGTATTGGACGGAAAAGTAAACGATAAAAGCGGGGAGATGACGTGATTCATAAGGTAACCGCGTTTGTACACTGTTTCCTTTCAGTTGGTTGCTTTTATTGACTATTATAAATCATAAATCATGTGATGTTCTTAATATACTACCGGAGTAAGTATAATTAATAAATACATAATTAAAAAAGAAATTCCATCTTTATTGTATTTTTGTTAAATTAAAGATAATAAACAATTCAATTTTGTTAAATTAGAATTTAATTATGTGAATTATTTAATAAATGATTGCATGCAAACTTTAACTTTTAGTGTTATTGACTAAAAACAGTATTTTATTATACAAACTATTATCGTATTCATCAGAAACAGAAAGCACGTTAAATTAATAATATCTGACAGGTTGGATGAATTGTAACAAAAAAAACCACGTGGATCGTAACATACAAATAAAAATGAAAACTAGCATTATCATGTTTTTTATTTAATTTTAACTTTAATAAAATAATAATAATAATGTAATATAATAACTATAAGTCTATAACAAACCTTTTATCATACTAGAGATATAAATATATTTCTTTATGCTCTTTTTACCTATAAATACGGTGCCAACAGAATACGTTCAAACAATTTAATTTATTTAATGAAAATAAACGAGTTACCTGTAGTTCAACGTAGAATGATAAAAAATTGTAAAATGAAAAAATCAGTAGGATTGCCCCATTTCAATTATGCATTTTCATTTTTTTAAAAAGCTAAATATCTCACAAACCGTATATCCATAAATTATAAAAATTACACCGTTAGAATCAGCGTTTTTTTATCTTTAAATAGAGGTCTCACATGACATACTTTCGAAGAACTTTTTTTTTCGTTTTCTAATGGGTATGTGAAATTCGTAATAGTTTATCACATGTGATTTAACACTCACATGTGAATATATTTACAATCAAATTATAAGTTTTAAATCACTATCTATGATCACATGTGAATATTCAAATTTAAATTATAAGTTTAAAATCACATAAAAATAATTTATTTACTCATAAATCACATGTGATTATACATAAAATCACATTTGATTATATAATAAGTCACATTTTCTACGACCCAACAAGAATGAAAAAAAAGTTGTCTAAAGTATAGCTTGTGAGATCTCTAATCGAAGAGAAAAAGACGTTGATTTCGAATATGTAATTTTTATAATTTTTGGTCATGCCGTTTCTAAGATATTTGATTTTAAAGATACAAGTGAAAATTGGGTTTTAAAGAAATGGAACAATCATATTGATTCTCCTATTTTTCACTTTTTTAGCATTCTACATTGAAACTACCTCTAGATAACAGATGCTGTGATAAGGCAATTAATTTTGACACACGTAACATAATGACTAAAACGACGTCATATTTTGTATATATAACATAATCATAACAAAATATAGTTAAATGTCCAAATCAATCATCTTCATGTACTCATTGGGGCAACCTTTATTATTATTATTATTCTAAGTAAAGACTTTCAAACTTGTTTATTCATGGTTGCTTTAAGTTCCAAAATGCATAACTCAAGTTGTATTAAAATCAAAATTGATAATTAAAACAAATATTATTGAATTACGATAATGATGGCATTATTTGATTAATATAATAAACAAGATACAACTAGTTTTAATTGAATCATGGTGGTGATGTTATTTAGATGAATCCAATGACCCAATTGTTCCAATTATAATAAACCGACATATTTGTTCTTTAACTTAAAATGGACGGACCCTCTTTTAGCCCTAAGTTAATTAATGAACATTTGGTCATGTTTTTTCACATTCATAATTTTATAGTTTCTGTCAAATCAAGGGTAAAATGAAGTATTTTCAAATCTAGCTTTAGATAGTAACTTGAAGTCTTGAACATATAATAAACAAATAAATAATATAATTAATAATATCTACTTGAGTTTAAATAGTAATTTATTACAATTACAATTACTGAAGACAAATATATCCACATTGAAACAGCCAGGAGAAGGTTGTTTAGCAAAAGGAAACAAGATAGTGATTTAATTATTGAAAATTATATGGTGGAATCTAATCATTTTGTCTGTGCCTAATATTTTATTTGATTAAATTAAAAGTCTAAGTTTAAAAAACACTAGCTTTCCAAAAACATATATGTACACTAAATCAAGTTTTTTCAGGTTTTATTTATTTATTTTGAGAAAAACAAAAAAGAGGTTCCTCGAAGCTTTAAAGTTATTACGTAAGTTGTTAAATAATTATGGGTATTATTATTATTATTATTGTGGGCCCATATATGAATTCGCTACTGCCAGTCTGCCACACATACTTGTCATTATACTCGTGACAAAACTTATGTCGATTAAATAATTATGACAATATAAACTCGAGTTTTTTTCAAAAAATGAATAAATAGTTATATTTTTAGCATCTTTGAATATCAACTAATTTTGTTTTTTAAAAATAAATTACCGACTTAAAATCGAACATTTTCGGGTATAAGTAACCGAGTTTTGCATTCGTTGATAATGATTTTATAAAGGGTTTTTTGCCAAAAAATGAATTAATAGTTTCCGCTTTTGCATTTTCGGGTATCAACTAATTTTATTTTTTGCCGAAAAATTAATCAATAGTTCTCGTTTTTGCATTTTCGGGTATCAAGTAATTTTGTTGTGACCGCCTACCGTTTTAAACGGTTACTTATACCCGAAAATGTTCGATTTTAAATGAGTGGTTCATTTTTAAAAAACAAAATTAGTTGATACCCGAAAATGCTAAAAAGAGAACTATTTATTCATTTTTCGGCAAAAAAAACCCTATAAACTTTTATTAATAAAAAAAGTTGTCTTCTTATACGACTTTTTTAATATCTCCATTACCGGCCCAATATTGATTGCTACACAAAAAAAAACTCTACATGTTCGATATAAGTTTAAATTCACCACATGTTTAACAATATGTAAGATCCCATGATATGTATATAATTACACAATGTGGTCCAAGTCTTATGAGCACACTCAGCTCCTAACTTTCATATGCACACACAAACAAAGTTTGTTATTTGTCTACGTTGTCTAGCCTGTTCAATCTCAATTCTTACCTAATGTTTACCAATTTAAAATGTCGAAACGATGCAACATATCGTAAGCGTGGTAAATTATAAACATAACATTATTATAACGTTAGTTGAACACATTTTTCGCAGTTGTAGCTGCTAGTTTTGACCCACTTAATTTATATAATCCATACAAAATGTAAAGTTTTGAAACAATTTTGTCTAACACAAATATTATTAAAAAGTAGATAACATTGAATTGTACAAGATTCGGACCTAAAATGTATTACAACCAGGTACTAAACTAAGGATTAAAAAGTGCACCACACATGGGCTGCTACCTAATTGACCTGAAGTGAAGAAATTTCGTTACACTTAATTTTAATTTTAAAATAAAATAAAATTATAATAAATAAAAACTTTACATGTTATTCCTGGTCCCATGAAAGAATATACAACTTTAGTAGAATCTAAGTACATAATTATAATCGGCATTGTAGTATCAGTTAACAAGGGATAAACATGCCAGAATGGCACAACATAGAATATACCTGGTTTTAGCTTAACCCATGTACATAAGATGTGTCTAATCGCCTAAATTAGATTAAAACAGCTCAGAATACTGGCAAGTAGCAACCTGATTTCAGCAGCAAAAGGATGCATATAGCAAAAGAAGATGACAACAATCACATAAAAAGTTCACATGGAAGATCCAATTAGAAAAGATCTAGTTAACCACAACTATTGCAATTTCATATTTGCCTGAAAGCAGCTAATACTAAAGCTTACTACTGTTCAAGATAAAATATTTGTCATAGTACTGCCACAGACAATAAAATTAAATTGCGGGAGAGGCAACATAGCAATCCCAAGGAGAATATGAAAAAGTGCAAGACAATAGACAAGAAAAAAGGAACTAGTGTACAAAAAGAATGCAGCCCAATGAAATTACAAGACAGTTATATACTTGTAATGGTTTTGGAAAGATAAGTGATTTATCATTTCATATCCATTAATCTCAAGAAGCATCTCAGAAATTAAATCTGATACTATTGTCATGCATGAAGGAGGCCCTTACAAGAAATTTAATCAACAGTCCTAGAAAATCTAGGTTTTTATGCATGCTTACAACAACATTACACTTCAGATAATCTCAAACTCTTCAGATAGTTATCCACAAACCAGAAACACGAAAAGACATAAATAAATTGACTGCAAGAAAGAAAAAGGGAGTGGTAGGAAAAAATACAAGGAAAATGGTCATGGAATGTAATCAACTCATCACCTATTTATATCAGAGTTTTTTGGGTACAATTTATCTTCTAATAAAGCGAAAAGATGTTCGAGTTGCCAACTCTTGGACTATCAACGACTGCAGAATCAACTAATGACAAGCAGTACTTTCCTTGCTCACTTCTGAACGACATTTCTAATGGGCACGTTGAAGAGGTCTTTATCGTCTCAATTCACGCTGGAAAAAAAGGAAATAAATGAATGCTTAGCATGTACGTTCCTGTTGATAAACTGAATTATGAACAGTAAGAAAAAAAACGTACCCTTGGTCCCCGATCAGCTGCCTGGGGTCGTCTATATTCCTGTCTCTCTGTTTCTTGGATCATATCTGGGTTCCCAAGTTTGTAAAATGTTTCTAGCCCTCCCGTAACGAATGGCCTTATTACATTTACTTCCATGGCAGATAAATTTAGCTGAACAAGTGAATATTAGATTAAAGTAAGGACCGTGAAAAAATGGTAATGAGAAACTACATCCAAACTCTAAGGTACTACACTTCTACAGACCATAACAATTTCATTTTCAATCCTTGCTGATAAGTTTCATGAATGCCTATCAAAATTGCTGAAAGCATAATGTCAACATATGTTAAATCCAATAGTCTGTATTAAAGGTGGCCAGTTCATCCCATTTACTGATAAATAAATTGGTTCATTCGGGTTGTATTTCACCTCTAACAGGTCAAACAACTAGAAATAAAGCAGGTCAAATAGATCAGACTTGTCAAATGTCACTCAAAGTGTACTTACAACGAGTAATACCTCCTAAATCAAGCTTCTAAAAAAGTTAGATACTTACTGCAGTAATAGTATATCATATATGACATACTAAAAATAGGACTTAATGAATTGACCCAACCTGTTCCTAATGAAATACAGTTTGACCCTTAATCCAACCACCCAGTTTTGACACCTCTGGTCTGTATGGTACGTGACTGAGGCAGATGTTAGAAAACTACTAGTTACTTCATTAGAAACCTGTATATCAACTAAACAATTTTGGTATGAGTTCAAACATTATACTTAATGAAATATAAGTCAAGGTTTAACATCATTAGTGCCCCAAATGTTGATTTAAAAACTAGTCATAGTTTCCATTAAACAAAGGCCATAATAAGACATGGTTGTTATAATGTGCTCTTTAAACTTTTCTTGAGGTAAGAATGGTACTGTTAACTGTTAACTGTTAAGAAAAGATTTGACCATTAACCATTGTTACTACTTGGTAAATGATTGCTATATGCCTACATCAGAACTTCAAAGTTCCAACCATATATTTTAAGCATTCTAGTTCACAATGTAAAGATGAAGCACACCTTCATTGCAAATGTCCGAGTTGAAAGCTTCTCCAATCCGGTGCCAATTTTGTGAAACCGTACATCTTTGATATCCTCAATGAGAGACCTTACCTATTATTACAAATAAAAAATAGGAGCTCATGAACTTTTGCTTTCTCTATATACTACTAATATATTCGAATTCCACAAAGCTATTTTTCAAAAAGAACTTCAAGACTTACCATATAAACTTCAGGAATGTCACCACGAGCACTGCATCAAATATACAAATGATCAGAAATCCAATTTCACTAGCTAAACAACTAAAAAACAACATAATAAGCAGGTGAAGCCACTCACTGGTCAAAAAGAAGCCTTGAAATCTCAACATAATGAAATGGCAATGCTTCAAAAGAACTTGCAGAGTCACGCTCTGCCTCCAAAACTTGAGTCAACTTTTCTAGTTGAGAAAAACGAAATAAAAAAGACGTCTGGTTACTACTGATATCATGATATGTTTAAAAAATCCACCCACAACATTTATATATATATAACCCAATTATTCATGATCACATAATATGGACATATGGCTTGAAGCCACAGATAAAATATAATACATAAATAAAATGATAAAACATATACTGTATAAGTATTCAAATTTCATTATAAGAAAACACATACCAACAGACATCCAATCAGGAGGTCGAATTGTGCATTTGCCTCTTTTTTTCAAAGCAACAGCTAACCATATCGGAACTTCAGTAGGTATTGGTGGCTGAAACGGACCAAAATTACCCTGCCAATTATATTACAAAATTCATTTATTGTGGATAATAATATAATAAAACTATATAATAAGAACTAATCACTAAATATAAATACACAAATCAAATCGAGCCGGTCCATTTTTAGCTTGGGAATAATCTCTATCGTTTCATCTTCAGCCAAAAACTCCAACTGAAAATGATTGAATTCAAAATTCATAAGTCATTTAAACTAATAATAACAAGCACGTACTTAATTTCGTTCTTTTTGAAGTTTGATTTCATTACCTCGGCGGCTGAAAATGTAGAACCGTGTGGATCGGATTGGCCAGTCATGTTTTTGAAGTGAAATTTAACGGATCTGAAGGTCTAGATCCAGTATTATGTAGTAATTGAGTATATTGATTGATGATTTTATGAGTAATTAGGGTTTGTGTGAATTTGGGTGCAGTGGCGGGAAAATAGAGTTAGTATGAAGTAGAATTTGGGGGTAAAGTATACCGCCGAGATGATGAGACAACGACCGTTTGATGATCGAGATAATTCTTGATAGGGAATAATAGAAATGGTCTTCAGACTTTTGGGTCGAGGGCCTCTTTTTTCTTGGGCCTTAAGCAGATAAATTGGACCAAAAGTTTTCTTTTGGGTATTAGGCCTTATGCCCAGATGACACTAATTAAACTTTTGTAACATTTTTATTTATGAATTTTGCTCTAATATAGATTTAAGGGTTATGAATAACAACTAACATTTAAAGGTAGTTAGTAAATTGAAGTTAATAAACTAATTCATGTTGTTAGTGTCCTGTGATTAGCTGTTACATGGCGGTTGATGAGATTATTTTTTTTATTAACATAGCTTAAGGGCTATATACAGCAAAATCATTTGTATTTTAAAGTATGTTTTTGTTACCGGGGGCGAAGTTATGTCAATCTTTCAATGGACACACCTAAATTTTGGACCTTGAACTTAGTTGTAAAAAGGGAGAAAAGAAGTGTCCATGATTTGGATTTCGTGCTTGAATTGCAAGAAATGGAAGATTGTGTGTTAAATTTTTAAGAGCAATGTGAAAGGAACGAGTTGTAGAGAGAAAAGAGAAAGATAAGTGTGAAGTGTAGAAAGTGAATGTGCTCATATGATATTTATTATTTAACATGCCATCATACTTGAAGCATTTCACACTCATCAAAATAAATAAAATGAGTGTGTCCCATTTCAAAATCTCAGTTATTATGTTAATATCGTAGTATCAAATAAAATGGACACACATAATTTTGAATCCTTGATTCGTCACTGTTTGTTATCAATTTTACATGATCATACCCACACGAATATTATTATACATACGAATAACAATAGAATAATTATTATAAATTGATATTTCCCTTTTCAAGCTTGAAGATTAAGTCAACTATATGATCTATCGTCACATGCGTTCGTAAATAAATTTCACGTGGTTAGGTTGTTGAGAGAGTAAGTATTATGAAATTGTCAAATGAATTGGATGGCTTGTTGAAGCAATAGTCAAGGTACTACTTGTCCAGTTGGGGTTGTGAAACGACATGCGTTTTAGACCAAACGAAAACGTCACTATATTATGTCATAACTTTTACACATTAACTATTGTTTTATACAACATACAAATACAAATATACTGAAATATAGCGTATTGTGGTCTTAATCTCATCTCAGTATTTATAACCTATGAAAATTGACAAATAGGAGTGTAATAAATTCAAGGAGTTCATCAAAACTCCGTATATATAACAATTTAATAATAATTTCATATTGTAGTTTTGTGATAAAAAAGTACATGACACTGCTAAAAACAAAACGGGCCCATTGAGAATACTTGACTATTTGATAATTGACAAAGACGGTTCGGTTGACTTTTTTTACGATTAATTGCTTGACCATTAATAACCGAATTGTTTGAATTCAATGTTTCCAAGTTTTTTTTTCAACCGCAAAACTAACGATTCATTTATTTCAAATAAAAAAGTTAAAGGTAAGAAGGCTAAGCAAATTTATTGTAATCCTGATTATGCGTTGAACATTAATGTCAGTTCTTTTTAGATAGTGAGATAACATTGGAAGAATTGATGAAATATATGACACTTTACAATAAGGAGCTTAAAACAACTTCATATATGGTTGATGTTTTTGTTACTCGGTTGATTGTTGCGATGATTCTCGGTTTAAGGTGCGAGCAAAAACAACAGTACAAATGGGAACTGGGAAGACACTTTAGGAGTTCATAGGACAATAATTGTCATACCGTTGGTTTGGTTTCCGACATCAAAAATCACTACAAATCTTGCTGTTGGACACTTTCTTATTTTTTATTATTTTCCTTTTTAAGTTTGTTTACTACATCAAGAATCACTAAATTGAAGTTTGCGGTTGTTAGTCCTTTTCAAAATTTCAACATACGTTGAAATGAGTTACTAATTTACGCAAGAAATAAAAAAAAAATGGCTCAAAGAAGGGATTAAGTAATTAATGTTGGCGCGTACAAGTTTAGTTTGTTATTAGAGGTATAGTGATACGGTTAAATTTTTAATCAATTATTGGGTATAATAATTATAATTATTATAGGTATAGGACTATAGGTATAGACTGATTAGGCAAGAGCAATTTATTTTTCAACAATTAAAAATAATAATACAAACGTTGAGTTTTTTTTTTTTTTTTTTTTGAGCTGAATAGATAAATAATAAATAATAAATAAACTTAAACTACATAACTATATAAGAAAAGCAAAGAGAAATATTATTAAAAAAAATACACTTTTTCATCCGTACACTCTCAATTCGTAAAACCAATGGTCCACTAGGCCAAATTAAATTGATGAGCAAATTGCATTAAAGTACTTGTTAGCTTATAATTCACATTTATTAGTATAAACAGTTATTTAATTTAATTGTGCGTCGATCTTGATCGAGAAGATAAGGATGTCTAACCTCAATTTAGCGACTCGGCTCAATGGATCTTGAAAGGGTTGTTGACCATGCTTCACTGTCTTGTTTCTAATTTTATGCTTAATTAAACAACATAATGTCACTATTTTACAATTATTTAATCTCATTATTGAATTGAATCCATTCTTCATTTCTCAGACTCTGACTACCTTTGATTCCCCGGTTAAAATTATTGTTTAATTCAGGATTAGATGTAGAACATAGCAAGTTGCAGTGAAGAAATTAATGGAAAAATAAGTCAACTCCTTTTGTCATTGGGGCTTGTTCTCGTGAATCCAACCGAAATACACGTAGACCTGGCCCTTTGATTATTTACGTTCATGTTCACACCCACCAACTGTTTGATTTAATTCCCCAATGAGTTTTTTTCACAGTCTCATTACTCATTCTTCAGAAACCAAACACCATCAGGAGAAACAAGATTGAAATGGGTGCTTGTTTCGGTTTTCGTTTAAAAATAGAAAGTTCACGTTATGATGGTGAGAATTTGATTTAAGTTTATATGACAGTCTTGATTAAGCTGAGTTTTATTGACCAAAAGATTGGATTTTAAATGTGTTTAATGCGTTTAACTAACAGGAAAGGTGACAGCTGCAACAGTACCACTTAGCCCGAAGAGCCAAGATGAGATTTTGAAGTCAGCAAATTTGAAATCTTTTGGTTTCAATGTGCTTAGAACAGCTACGAGGAATTTTCGGCCCGATAGTGTGTTGGGAGAAGGCGGTTTTGGGTTAGTATTCAAGGGTTGGATTGATGAACAATCACTTGCAGCTGCTAAGCCGGGGACCGGTACTGTTATTGCTGTCAAGAGATTAAATCAAGAAGGTCTTCAAGGTCACCAGGAATGGTTGGTAAGTGTCACTTGGTGGATCTTATTGGATTGAAATTGAAATTTGTATTTTTAGTAGACTAATTTGTTATAATGATATCGTTGCAGGCAGAGATTAATTATCTTGGGCAGTTAGATCATCCAAATCTAGTAAAGTTGATCGGTTACTGCCTGGAGGATGACCAGAGACTCCTTGTTTACGAGTTCATGTCTCGTGGCAGCTTGGAAAACCATCTTTTCAGGAGTAAGTTTGTTTTCGATTGTTAGTTTAATTTTATTTGAATAATCCAATTTATCTACTGAAATTTTGGTTACTGATCTTTTTCAATCTGTTTTGATGATTCGAAACAGGGAGTTCTTACTTTCAACCTCTCTCATGGAACTTACGTTTAAAGGTTGCTCTTGGTGCTGCCAAAGGGCTTGCGTACCTACATAGTCCAGAAGCGAAAGTGATATATCGTGATTTCAAGTGTTCCAATATCTTGATCGATTCGGTATGTTCCAAATTCATGGCTTAAGAGTTAAGACATCTTGTCTGGAGATGCAGTTTCAAGCATTTACCTAGGAACGGGAGATTCGGTTTATATTGACCTCAATACTTTGTCAAAAAAAGAACAGGGTGAAAGTGACCTGAATTGTTTTTGAATGCTTACAATCTCTTAAGTCCCCTAAATTATAATAATATATATCGTTTTTTCATAATAGTATTTCATGTAATAGCCCACTTATAGAATTAAAAAATATAGGAACTAAAAAAGTTTGTGGGTCAACACAGCCCTCCCTGACCCGTTTTCCCTGTTCAATAAAGTTACCGACTTTGAACTGAACCAAACCTGCCGATTCGCCCATTTCTCCACCTTTTGTTGTATGCTTACCATTTCTACTTATATGCATTTTCTAGGATTACAATGCAAAACTTTCTGATTTTGGGTTGGCGAAGGACGGGCCAGTGGACGGAAAAAGCCATGTATCTACAAGGGTCATGGGCACATATGGATATGCAGCTCCCGAGTACATGGCCACAGGTGATCTATATACTTAACTTTGCGAACTAATTTTGGATTAAATTTTTCTTGAGCTCATACTCTCATTTCTCATTCTGGTGTGAAACTGTGAATTGATCTCGTTTTTACTGATCTGAATTCTGATGTAACATCTATCTTAATGAAGGTCATTTAACTGAGAGGAGCGACATCTATAGTTTTGGGGTGGTGCTCCTTGAAATTTTGACAGGAAAACGATGCATTGACAAGAACCGTCCGTCAAATGAGCAAGTCTTGGTTGACTTTGCTAAACCTTACTTAACCAGCAAACGAAGGATACTTCACATAATGGACCAGCGGATTGATGGTCAGTATTCTATAGATGTAGCCACGAGAGTTGCAAATCTTACAATGAAGTGCCTTGCAATAATACCCAAGTACAGACCGACTGCTGATGAGTTGGTCAAAGTGTTGGAACACCTTCAAGAATTACAAAAAGCCTCAGAGAGTCGTCGAAAAGAAACGGGTCGGAAACAGAATGGCAACAGAAATGTTGGCAACCCAAGGGGCGTGACCCATGGCTTCTAGATCTGATAGTGTTTGAAGGGGAGATCATTTCCTTGTATAGTGTCATGGATATATAACTTCAGAAAGTGTAACAAAGCAAAAAAAAAATATTTAAGAAGTATACTTCAGTATCCCCACTGGCTCACCATCACCATTGTGTTGGCAACACAGCGGTATTCATCATGGAAATTAATATTGTTTGTATATAAAGTTAGCTGATTTATATTATAATTAAAGTTGCAGTAAAGTTACATAATATTCATACTAGTATTACATTTTACAGAGATATTTAGTTAAAGTGAGTTCGATTGATCCCGCTTACATTAACTGTCCCTGTTTGATGTAGTAAGATAGTCAAAGATAGCCTTACGACTTTAATTGAGGTTTTCTAGTTATCCACTTCATCAACGAGAAAAGTATGCAGTATATCCACACTAGAGTCGGTATTTGTCACCCTAAGTTTTAGTCCCTACAAATCATTGTCATATAGTTTGGCCCCCCTGATTATGTGATGAATGCGTGACCATTTTGACATATATCAGTACTTTCATGCAGTCATTTTATTTTTTAGAATTATATTATATATATGTACACACACACGCGATGTGATTCATCCAATAATTTAATCACCAACCGCCTACTCCAAAAACTCGTAGTGCAAAATATTAGTATTCTGACCTTTGTTTAGACGATAATCTACCCCGATCAGATTTTAATTAGCAAGTTATACTGATAAAGAAATAGCAGAGTCAAAATGAGAGAATAGCTTGGAACAAAATTGTTAAGTAGCTACATTAAAAAAATCATCATTAAATTTAGAATTGAGTTGCCACAAAAATGAATAAACGATATAATTATAAAGAAAAAAAGCCATAGGTTAAAATAATTTTTGTAAGCATTAACCTGTGTAATAGGTTACTATAACTTTTTTAATCATCATATATAGTTAGAAAAACATAAACTTAAAAAAATAAATCACCATTTAATAGTAATTAATTAAAATTTTTTGAACGAGTAGTATTAGTTAATTAATATCTGTTATTGATCCTTTTTTTTTATCAAAACAAATAATAATAATAATTTACCCGGAATTAATTTTACGAGTAAGAAGTACGAAACGTGGACATCAGTTAATTAAACTGGTCCAGGACCCGCATTATTCTGCTTTAATTAATAAAAAAAAATATGTTAGTGTCATCGTAGCGATAACGGTTGTATTAACTTAGATTGTTTTTATTATTTATATATTTTTGTTTAAAATTCATTTATACTTTATGTCGTCAAAATAATTATGAACAATAATGGTGATAGACATGAATTTTTAGATTCTTTAATTTGTGTTATTATGTGTTCAGAGGCTAAAAATTATATACTCCGTGGTGATAGTATGTTATCCGCATTACACGGTGGTAGTAGATGAATATGTAATTAACAGTGTCAAAAATAATAGTATTGACAAACAATAACATAACATAGTCATTCAAAAACATGAAAATCATACCAATATATGTACATATTGTTTCTTAATATACGAATAACGAGTTGCAATTAGCTAGGTTTACAAACTACTAAATAATTATGGGAATACTCACAATATAAGCGCAGTAACATTTCTCAATCGTTTCAGGGGCACGGTAAATGATAACATCAAATAATGTCATATTTATATAATAATATTGTCTTATTTTTAAGCATTTTTATTGCAATTTATTTATATATATTACTGATTTCGTTTATATTTGCAAAAAGATGTTTAAAATAAAGAAATAATGCAAAGAAACGAAAACGGGCTAAAAACTAAAGAAAATGAAGTGGAGATTAAGAATCAGGAAAACTGAGCTTAAAGAGAATATTAAACCCAAGAGATTAAGTTATTGGGCCAAGAAAGAGGATTAAATTCGGATTTGTGAAGATTGAAGCCCAAGCCCGACTGCAGAATATTCTGAAACCACGATTCAACCGGCGGCTGGAATATTCAGCCGGCGGTTTAACTCAAATAAGGAAGGCGGTTGGAGCGTGCGGATCAAAACCGGGTTTCGTGGGTAAAAAGCCAACCCAACTGGCGGTTGGATTTGCGATCTGAACATTATAAATAGAGGCCTCATTCAGCCAATAAACCATACACAATTCAATACGATTTAAGAAAAGCCTAATTCGATTCTAGGGTTTAGAAGTCGACTAAAGGTGCGATTTGAAGGCTAGGAAGCTAGGGTTTGAAGGTTTTCAACCCTAACGAAGATTTGGTTCGATTTATTGGGTTTGATTCTTAATTTGTTCTATTTACAATGTGTAATTACATGTTTTTAGATCTGATTTTGCTTACTTTGAACATGAGCTAATTTTTTAATTGTATTTGCTTAGATGAATGATTATTAGATGAGGGTTTTAATATATGTTTATGTTGATTTGAATTATGAATGATTATTGAGTTTATTTGAAAGATCCATATTAATTGTGTGTCGATTAATTGTTACTTAACGCGATCAATAAACTTATGTTATAACTAGGGTTTGTATGAGTTGATTGATTATTTGCAATTAAATAATTTATTAGTTAATTGTGTCTTGAGACTGTAACCGGTAATAGGTTAAGAGAATAGCAATTAATATAACCTGATTAATGTGATAATTATTTAGACAATAATTATAAACGTTCGTTAACACGAAGTTACTGAATGAATCTCGATGATATTGTTGATAGTATTAATTGAATAAGGTTTAGGTTAATAACACATAAAAGAAATTATAGTGTATTCAAGAGAATCTAGTATTAAGCTAAAACTTATAGGATTAGTTAACCTTAACAGGGGACTATCTATATTTGTTAAAATCATCATAATAAATAATCAACAATTCAATAAACATATCTGAAACTTGAATCGAGAAATCACGAATATAAGTAAATACATGTTTCTCTATCTGATTATCTTTAGTTACTTTTTATCTTTTTAATTGTTTAAAGTTTAAATCGTTTTTAATTAAAATCGTTCGTACGGAACTAAAACGCACCCCTTATTTATTTGTAATTTGTAATTTAAAGGTTTAATTAATTATTTTAATTTACACCGATTCCCTGTGGTTCGACTCGGTCTTACTTAAGTTATACTATAATACGAACAGGTATTGTTGTCTGGTTGTGTTAAAGTTAACTTTAGTATTTTCATGTAATTAAAACTTGTTATTTTTAATCACCATTTAACACGCATCAGTAAAAAAAAATCAAATTTGAGCATCTGCCAAGTGCCAAACTGCCAATCCCTTCTAGAAATCTTCCCTGTTGGCTAGATTATTGACCCGTGTATACACGGGTTTGTCGGATTTTTTTTTTTTTGGTATAATTATCAAAAAAATATTAAAAGTATAAAGTATTTATATTGATTTGATGTCTATACAAAGTATTTTCATATTTAAGTAATGATGTGTAAGTATAAGATATTTCTATTTGTTACACTTAATCTCTTAACTATGTAATCCAAAAATTATGATTGATAATCCTTGACCGTTTGTGCATAGAAAGTCATCAATTTTGAATACAAAAGGTGAAAAATACACCATTTTTCCATGATGCTAAAAAAAATGTTCCGCAAATGCAAATGTTGTAATTTTAACATGCTATAAAGATAATTAAGATAAACATTATGTTTATTTATATTATTGGTATATTTCCACATCTTGCACTATTATGACAAAATAAATTTCTACCTTAACAATAAATTTGTCAACATGCATGACAGTTTCATTATTACATAAAAACATTTCATAATATTTGTATCTTATTATAGACAATATATATATTTTATCTAATTATAGAATAATACTGAGTGGTTTTAAAACTTATTTTATTGATAATTATGATAAATAATAAAGGAATCAGTATCACATAATTTTATGTTACTTATATCAAAGTATTGAAAAAAATGTGATTTCGTGTGCATGCATAAACGTCAACATTAATAAATTGGCTGGATTTTTTAGAACGGTACATTAACTTGATTTCATAGACTATTTAACATCAAAATTGAAATTAAATTTATGAAGTAAATATATCAAGAGTATTATTAACAAAAATTCTTTGATCAAAAATAGAGTTATAACATTTAATAGCGTTAATAAGAAAATTACATCTCCATTTAATTCTTACACTAAATAGCGTACAATCAAATTCATTATGGCAGATTTGGTTAGATATGCACTATTTAGTTGTTTCCAATGTAGTAAAATGTGAATTGTCTATATTTAGGGGAGTGAATCATTCGAATACCAGAAATTTAAATTATTATATATGCATGCTTTTACTTAGAAACTCGTTTATTAAACCAATCAAATAATTTCATGACCATTAAAAAAAAATCAAATTAACGAGAAAATTCATCGATTGCTAATATGTCCACGTCAGCATGCTTATTGCTTAATAATGCAACAAATCAGCTTGATGACATCGGCTTAATACACCATTTAATATCTTAAATTATATATAAGAAACCCATTGATGATGTTATCAGTTAATAATTTTCAATTAGTCAATTAGGTCCTTAAATTTTATAAAATTTTATAAATAAAACCCTTAAATTTTCAATTTTAATTTAAATAATAATAATTGTTATTATTATATTATAGTGAGGTTCAAACGAAGAGTGGGGTTCAAACGAGTACATCAACTTTATGTGAGAATGTATGAACTAATAAGAACGCGCCACGTGTTACAAATTTATTTTCTCTCACGTTTTTAAAAATTAAATATCTCTCAAACAGTAAGTCGAAAAATCATAAGAATTGCATCATAAAAATCAGCGTTTTTTCTCTTCGATTAGAGATCTCACAAGGTATATTTTCGACAATATTTGATACCAACAGGTAACACATATGATACCAACGGTTAACACATGTGTTACCAACGAGTACCACATGTGTTACTAATATTGTACAATCATAACAAAAAAAAGTCACTGAAAGTATATCATGTGAGATGTCTAATCGAAGAGCAAAAAAATGCTGATTTTTATGGTGCAATTTTTATAATTTTCAAATAGTCATTCTTGAGATATTTAATTTTTAAAAACGTGGGAAAAGTAAATTTTTGTGACACGTGGCACATTCCTATTGGTTCATCCATTCTCACAAAAATTTTTCATTCTCATTTGAATCTCACTCTATTATATTAAATAAATTAAAACGAACAAAAAGTAAACATAAAAACAAAAAGTGGTTGATAAAAATTAACAATCATACTAAATTAACGTTTTGAATTATTTTATTTTTTCTTTTAATTACTAAATAATAATATTTAAATATAACTTTCCCATATAATTTTAAAAACGTCGTTTGCTACTTACAATTCGAATACAATCACAATCACAATAAGATTTAAACGAAAGAAAATAACATTAAATAAATTAAACTACAACTACAAAATTTAATTTATGAAAACTTATATAACTAAAATGTTATATTTTATCACATTCATACAAGGATTATGTCAATTTTTATGAAAAAAAAATACAAATTTATCGGACCGTGTATATACACGGATTTTAGGACTATTAAATATAATATAGTAACACCTTTGTGATGTCATCAATTTATAAATTTTTAATTATTCAATTGAATCCCTCAATTTCACCTAATTTTTAAAATAAAATCCTTTAAAATTATCAATTTTTAATATAAGAATTTAAAGTTTAAAAATATATAGAGTATAATAACATATGTTGACACTTTGTACAATTGATTTTAAATATAAAGTAAAATTAATGATCTAATATGTTCTCATGTCGACATCTAAACTTGGTAAAATGAAAAATAAGTAATTTTAACGTCAAATCAAGGACAACTATATGGTTTGACCAAAAATTTTTATTATATAGTTTAGATTATTCACTTTATTAAACACCTTAATAAGACTTGCACTCGAATATAAAAACAACCGGTTGATTCACGAAATTTACTTGATAAATTGTGTTTTTTTCTTTAACTCTATTATAGAACTTAACTTTATATAATCTTAAATTCTTTTCTTGAAAATGTTAATTATTTGACAACTCAATCAAATAACACCACATCGGTTCAGGTTCATAACATACACAATGACTTTTTTTTTTCTTTTCAAAGGAGGTTCTTTCTTAGAGTGAAAATTGAAACACATATTTCGAACGCATTAAATAATTTTTTTGTGACAAGGATAATCACCAAACAAATAAGACAACAAATGTTGTGTATAAATAGTTTTTACAAAGGAATATTAATCAAACAAAGGTGTTTAAGATTTTTTTTATATAATATTTAGCAGTAAATGCTTAACACCGTTAAAAATTTATGATCTACACTAACAATTTCACTATAGACTACCAAAAAATATTTTAATTCCAAACAATATTGAATATCTCTTTAACTCATAAAAACGTTATAATATATCACATAATATATAAGGATTTTTTTAGTATTTTAAAAAATAATTACAAATTTATCAGGCTGTGTATATACACAGGTTTTAGGGCTAGTAAAGTATATATAATATAGATAGATCTCTATTATCACAATAAGTTAATTATCTTGAATTGAACTTTTGATCTTTTATTTTACTTAACGAATATGATGATAATGATAATATGAATATGATCAAGAATTATGTTTTGTTTCAATTTTGTAATCGTAGAACCCGGTTACTAATTTTTATCCGTTTTATTATTTTGTTTCGAACCGGCCTTCTCGTTAGGGTTCAATTTCTTGAATGACAAAATTATGACTAGTCATCGAGAAATCACTCTTTTTATTCGACGGTGAGAAGTTATAATAATGTTGGTTGTTTTTTCATTCCGATTTCTGGAAAGTAGGGATTCTGTTATGTTTTCGAGTACATCAGAGCATATACTAGAAGAAACCTGCTTGATGTAAATTTTGTATAATCAATATTCGTTTTCTCTCGTTTGAAAGGTTTGGAGTGGTCAGAGATGTATATCTTTCGAAGAACTATTTACACCGGGTGAGTATACATACCAATAAGTCAGTTGTTGGGATCGACTCCGATCTCATACTGTTCGTTTGAATCGATCTCCACCACAATAAATCACATAATTTAATAATAAATCGCATAAAATAGAAAAAATACAACACACACAATTTATGCGTGGAAAACCTCTCAAGTGAGAGTAAAAATCACGGGACCCGTAGGCCACTTAACATCCACTATATGAAAGATATTACAAAATTGAAGACGCTCAACTTTCGATATGTTGAATATCCTCACACCACTCTCAACGGTTGATACAATAACGAAATTTATGCCATCGTTATTGAATCACCGAGACAACCACACGGGATGAAGGGAGACTCTCGTACATTTTCTTTTTTGCTCAACATACTCACCAAAACCTAATAACTAACTCTTGTTTAAATAGGCAACTCAATCTTGTCCATCATGTAATCTTGTTCCCAAGATAATTTGTTTCCAAATTTCACTAATTTAGGAAACCGAATCATACCATATTAGTAACACAACTTAT
The DNA here is from genome assembly GCA_963930675.1 of Gnaphalium uliginosum. Classification (NCBI taxonomy): domain Eukaryota; kingdom Viridiplantae; phylum Streptophyta; class Magnoliopsida; order Asterales; family Asteraceae; genus Gnaphalium; species Gnaphalium uliginosum. The sequence continues at coordinate 3,593,064 of OZ005682.1, read as the reverse complement.
CTAGACATTTCACCTCTATTTTCAAACAAAATATCATAACTTGAGTAATAATTATGATTCCGTGTTACATGTCGTCTGATTTGAAGCTGTTCAAATATATGAATATTTATTTTATAAAAGGAAATGGTTCTAGGGAATGACTTGAGAATCGAGACCTCGTAGAAGAGGTGAAGAGCTATTCCTGCCAGGTCTATATTATCGTGTTGTGTGGTTAGAGTTTATTGCGTAGTAATTTTATTAGTCAGTGACGGAAACAGGATGTGAGTTTTCTTGACTAGTTTTTTATTGTATTTGTATATGCTATTATTTAATTAAGCCTTTCTGTCATTTGTGTTCATGGTTAGTTTTCTTCCCAAGTAGGTTGGTTTGAAGGTAAAACAAGCCCAAGCCCCATAATTGACGAAGGCCTCTTGTGTTTAACATTGCTTAACATTTTTCCCACCAAGGGTGTTAGTTATGCTCATATGAAGAATGTTTGATTACGAAGAGAACTTGTATAACCACACTACCATTAGAAGTTTGATGTGGAAGAACTTGAGGCAATTTTTACTTTGGGACAGCGTTGATTTCAAGTTTGTATATTAATTGCAAGAATGTTGAAGTCATTTGCATCTTTTGAAGTTGCCAATTTGTCTTCCTTACTTGATTATAGAAGAAAAGGTTAGCCATTTGGATCTTAGTAGCTTTCAGGTACTTCGGTATCAGATTCGTATAGAATCATTACAAAGCTGATACAAATATTTAATCTCACATAAAGGTATTGTAAGAAAAATGTGAGTCGATTAGAGTCGCATATGACTGGTGTTGCTTGTCATTTGTAATTTATGCATACATGGTGTTTATTTGAAGATTTTAATGTATTGTATGCAGGGAACCTCGTGGATTTGCATTTGTGCATTTTGTGGAGGCTTATGATGCTGCAGAGACCCAGTATCAGATGAATGGAAGAATGTTTGCTGGTAGGGAGATTTCTGTCGTTCTTGCTTTAGAAACAAGAAAGAGGCCTGATGAGATGCGCCGAAGAACTAGGGTTAGGTAATAATGTGGGTTTCATTTTATGATTAATTTCCGTGACGGTTCCCTGATATTTTTGCTGTTTTAAAATACTCATATGGGGTCCTCGGGTCATGAAGGACGCTGATCTTATCATGGTATATCATATTCTCATTTTGTTTTGTTTGCAAGGGGAATAGGTTGATGTTTTCTACCGTAATTTGATTATTTTGTCATTGTGTAATCAGCTGCGTTTGTTTTATGTCATACCCAGCAGAGCGATTTTAGTCACCGTCACGGTCTCGTTCTCGCTTCCCACCGTCCTTCCGGCTCTAGAAGCCATCATCGTTCAAGGTAGTTTCCAAAGTAGCGATTTGCAGAGGTGGCAGGATTGGCAGGTCGACTTGCAAACTGTTTGATCATTTTTATTAAAGATGGTGAACCTATTGTATTTTCACAGGTCCTACTCTTTTGCTCCCAAATGCCGAGATGACTCATCTCGATCCCTTGTAAGAAGAGAGCCTCGAGCGCCCAGGGATCTTACCCTAGAATGTGACGTTGATCATACTTGTAGGTCTAGTTCTCCATGTTATGATGGTGCTACTGAAGTTGATCACTTGATTGTGTGCACGCTTACTGTACGTTTGTACATGTAAGCGTGTTTTGTGTTCTTTATAACCCTCCTGGTCGATTGAACTGGAATTTCCGTTCTTTTTATATATTTCCTTTGTAGTGTAATTCAAGTGTTTTGGAAAACAAAACAAAAACTAGTGTATTTTCTTCTAGAATATCGAAGCTATAAAATTAAAATCGTTTGTTTCAATATCCTTCAAAAGTGGTATCTTATAAATTTTAGTTTCTAAAGCCTTACAATTGCAAAATCAACACTGCTGTGTGCTACTCGAAAAGCAAAATGAATTTGTTGAACTTCTTGGAAGATGAATACGTTCACTTGGGTTATATGTAGGTAAGTAAAATTAAACATTTCTGTAGCGGAAAATACTACATTTTTTTTATTATTACAAATGATGATGATGATTAAACAATGACATCTTTTATTAAAAGCATTTCTACTAAAATTAGTTCAAGGAGATTTGGAAATTGCACACAGGAGAACTTTCGGAGTTGGGGCTAACTTTGAAGTAGTCAAAGACGCCATTGTATTGAAGGAATCTTGAAAGTCCTATTCAAAACAATGACACCAGTCACACCACCTTTTCACAGCCTAATATCATTTTAGTAATTACAAGTTGGTTGATTTGCATGACTTCAAACTTTGGGGGCTTAACTTGTAATATTATATATACTCGCATCCTTCAATCTTGATAGCTCCATTCATGTACATTGCAGTCTGCTAAAGTTAGTTTCATATTCAGTGTATTCTTCAGTGTGATTTTAGGAAGATTGATTGGGACATAGAATTTTGAAGTTGAAGAAGAATGACAGTCGGAATAATTGAGGTGAATCTGGTTGATGCTCATGGTCTTAAAAAATCCGATTTCCTCAGTACGTAATTATATTCATTCTGGTTCTTCTTATACTTGTTATGCACATTTGTGTTGATGATCGATGAAAAATGGATTTTTAATTACTGCTCTTTATTCGTTCTTGCGCAGACAAAATAGATCCATATGTATTAATCCAATACACGAGTCAAGAGCACAAGAGCACTATTGCTAAAGGTAAAGTCAGTGAATAAACAAAATTTCAACAATTTACCATTTCTCACATAGTATGGCAATACATAGGTGCATTCACTGAATTTATATACTTCATCTCATCGAAGATAAATTGACTGATATGTTCATTCATAACCGACCCTCTAAGTTTCGTAGTTAACTTTAATCATCATTATTGTATAATATCAACTTTGATTTGGACGTACATGAAGGATATAAATATTTCCCAAAAATAAAAGAGTATGTGACCCAATACTTTATACTTGCAACCTTAAATGATGCAGGGCAGGGAAGTAATCCAAAGTGGAATGAAAAGTTCACATTCAGGGTAGAATATCCAGGAGCTGACAAACAGCCTAAGCTTGTTCTAAAGATTATGGACCATGACACCTTCTCATCTGATGACAACATTGGACAAACAACGTACGACCTTAATCATATGAAATCTTCCTTTTCATTACTTTTTTTTTTTATTGTTCGTTAGCGTTACTTATTAATCATAAATTCAGGATATACTTGAAAGAACTATTGGAACTAGGAGTGGAGAATGGAAGCGCTGAACTACATCCTCAAAAGTGTCGTGTTGTGGACAGTAACGAAAGCTACTGTGGAGATATTCGAGTCGGTTTAACCTTCACCAAAAGGTATTCATTTTATCCTAAATTATTTAGAAAACTAACAACAAAATATTGAAACGATTCAAATAGTAAAGTGACTAGATCTCGGATAGTGTTACTTACATGTTTTCTGTATGTTTGCTATTCATGGACATTGCAGGTTGAAACCGAAACTTATGCACAAGATTTTGGAGGATGGAAGGAGAGTCAGTGGTAGTATATGAAAAATGTAGATGTTTACTTAATATTACGATGAAAATGTTCATAGAACTTGAAATAAGTTATATTCATATAAACTTTCATCTTATGCAAAGAAAGCTTGTAACTTCGGTATTGAGAAATGTATACATCAAGTTATCATCAATTCAATCAATATAGTGTAAAAGAATATGATATTTGTACTATATATATGATGATTGTGTTAAACTTGTATTAGAAGTTATAATTAGAACCATAATGAAGTTCATTTGGGCTGAGATTGAAAGAGTCAAAGGCTGACTTTGAGTGAGTCAAAGACGCAAATATTGAAGTCTTATTCGAGACAATGACTACCACCTTAATTTTCATGGCTTTTCTAACAAGCAAGAAATATCACTCCTTTCCAGTTTTTGTATTTTAAACAACATTATTAGTAAAGAAACTACAAGTACTTAAACTGCCCATGAGTCCAAAATATAGGGGGTGAGAACGTAAATATTGCAAGTCGTGACGTCCTCATTTTCTTTATTACTAATATATTAATTAATTATATATTATTATAGCTTCATGTAAATCAGTAAATGCCTTCTGCGTGTGGTTTTCTCAATTTCATCATTTCTACTTTATTCTTCATTTTCTGTGTGTGTTGAGATAGTGAAATGGCAATCGGAATAATGGAGGTGAATCTGGTGGATGCTCACGGTCTCACCAAATCCGATTTCCTCAGTACGTATTTTACGCAAATTTCATTTCTTCTTGTCTTCGTTATGTGCACTTTTCTCTTCAAACTTTTGTTCGAAATATGTTTAATCGGCCGATATTGTTCAGTTTACGTCTATTTCAAGCTTTTAACTAGTTTTATCGTAAGTTTTGGCTGAAATTTCGAAATGATCAGTTTGTTACTGCATTTCCGTTCATGTTGACCGTCAATATCGGTGGTTGACGTCGCCGGAGTACATTTGTAGACTCAAAGACGACATCGTTTTAATTAGAAAGAAAGAATATAAAAATAAATTACATGGTACGGAGTAGTATTTATTGTTTTGGTTGTAGCTAATTAAACCATTGAATGTTCGTTCATCGTGTGTGCCTCACCTAACAGTCATATATATTCTGTAATAAAAATATTTAAATACAATTTGTTATTTGGGACGAAATATTATTAATTACAGAAATGCTACAATGTCAAACGCTTTACAAAAAGTAGCTGATTTGAGGCTCAAAGTTTATATGGAGTAATCAATATTTTTGGGGATAAGTTGATGTTCAACCTTTCTAAAAATAAATGTGGTCTATGAACTGGGCTGATTACATTTTTCATCATTTCTTCATAATTTATGTTATATCATTCTGTAAGAATACTTTTCTAATCTTTTTTGTAATTATATTTCTCTTATAATAATAATAATAATAATAATAAGAATAATAATAATATATTATATATTATTGTTATTATTATTGCTGTAGTATAGTATTGCTATTTTTAGAGTTCATTTAATTCTTGGTTTAAACCATATCTGCCTATCTGGATTTGATATTTGATGGATAAAAAATTATGTGGTGACCCACATAATGACAAAATTTAAACCATATATTGTATTAGTTATGTAACATGTAGATTGGATTTAAACTGTTCTGTACATCAGGTTGAATGACTAGCTGATTGTGCATGTACAACCTAATTTATATTTATCATGACAACTTTATATTGTGTGACACTGTATATCTTTTATCTGTTTTTCTCTTTAAGATTCATTAGAGAATAATTGTGTTACATATATACTGTATAATTTTATTTTCTTGTATTCATTGTGGTGTAGACAACATAGATCCATATGTGTTGATCAAATACAGGAGTCAAGAGCACAAGAGCACTGTTGCCAAAGGTAAGAGTTTATCTTAACTGTCTGAAACAAATTATTAAACTTATGTATATTTGGTAATAATATATGCTACCATTTAAATAAGAGTGTGTATGGGAAAATTGATTCCAAACATTGACATCATCTCATCTCAATAACGATGCAGTAAGAAAATTGACCGGTATCCTCCATGAGTCCATGCCTAACTTCAAATGATATCTTTTTTGTTTTAACGTAACATTCATCTTGCAATCAACTTTCCCCTAATTTTACAGGTTTTTAAGTGTTGTAAAAATTTATAAAGAACTCTTAATAGTGTTTTTTTATGAAATTATTAGATATAAACGAGTTGATTCTAAGACTAGAATTATGTCAAGTATTTTGAACGGTCCTGTTAGCGATATGAGATCAATACTCGCAACATGTAATATGCTATTTTGACTTTGAATAGGCCATGACTATTGGTAGAAAGGAATACTTTTAACATTTTAAATGATGCAGGACAAGGCAACAACCCAAAGTGGAATGAAAAATTCAGTTTCAGGGTAGAGTATCCTGGAGCAGATGAACAGCCTAAACTTGTTCTCAAGCTTATGGACCATGACACCTTCTCAGCTGATGACTACATTGGTCAAACAACGTAAGATCTTAATTTGCCGAAATCTTTAATGTTGATTTCACAAATGAACTTCTAGCTAGTAGTTGATAAATTTTCATCTTGTTGGAGCTGGCTAAATGAGCAGGTCGTTAGGTTGTGGTCTGTTCAGAACGGGTTGCATCCTATCAAACAACTTTTCTAATATACATTCTATTCAAATTATCAGTGTCAAATGTACTACTGTAGTTACAAAAAGATTTTTTTCTTCTAATAACTATGTATATTTCTAAGGAAATGGTTCGATGGTTTTATGCTTTTCAAATACACTTTGGGCAACATTCATCACGTTAGACCAAATTGACCCTTTTCCTTTTAAGCCAAATTTCCTTATTATACATGTTTGACCCGTTAGAGATATCTCATAAAATGAACTGACCCATTATTAAATAAAGTGGTCGAATTACGACTACTGCACAACATGTTCATAGCTGTTACGTATTAATCATGGTCCTTGGATGTAGGATATACTTGAAAGAAGTACTGGAATTAGGAGTAGAAAATGGAACAGCTGAGATACGTACTCAAAAGTACAGTGTTGTGAATAGTAGCGAAACCTACTCTGGAGATATTCGAGTTGGTGTCACCTTCACTCCAAGGGTACTTAATCTTGAACCTTTTTAAACTTTATTCAGAAAAGAACACAAAAAGGGCAAAATTTCCAATAGTTTCACTTGCATGTTTTTCATTTGGGTTTTCATGGATACAGGAGGAAACTGAAACTTATGGACAAGAATTTGGAGGATGGAAAGAGAACCAGTGGTAGTTTATGGGTAATTCCTTGATTTCATCTATGGAAGTTGTGAATGTTCGGTTTTGGAGTCTTGAAATTTAAGTTGTAGTTGAATCATTTAGTGGTAAAAATGCTCTTAGACTTTCTTCTTCTATGTTTTAAAGGCAGTACTTGAATCATATTCGTGTTTTCTTATAATTAGATGGAAAACAATCTTTGTGAAAAGTGAAAACCACAAAATCTTGTGATGTTATGATCCAAAAAGGAAAAAAATAATTCTTTGCAAACACATATGTAACTGAACATTCTTGGAGCTTTTTTCTTTCACAACATACACATGACTAATGTTTAGCTTAAAAACCGATCAACTAAACCAAAACCAATCCTTTTTGCGGAGTTGGGGAGGTTTGCAAATTAGTACTTAGTTTAACAAGCTCTCATGTGAAAGATCCATGCGTTCAATGCAATAGTAAATTGTCATTATAATGGGAACTTCTAAGCTTGTTCTGGACGGACTCGATCGATCTATGCATGATGCACATGAGCCAATGAGACGTACGTGTTGTTGATGCCAAAGGCAAAAAAATAAATAAAAAAAATCATCGATTAATTGAAGTGATTTAATACAACTAAATGGCGTAAACCAACTATTTGCAGACATCTCCTATTTGTGGACATTTGAGATACTACGATGTATGATATCCTTTCAACTGTTTCTTTAAACTTAGACTATTTCATTACCAAGAGTTTGAACAAATAGTTTTCTTCATTTCACACAAAAAAACCTTTATTTGAGAAAAAAAGATTTTTTAACTAAAAAAATTAAATAGAAGTTGAAGTAATAGATGACACTAGCCGTTCTAGCTCAGTTGGTAGAGCGCGTGGCTTTTAACCACGTGGTCGTGGGTTCGAGTCCCACGGATGGCGACTGTTTCAAATTGGTATTTTTAACCATTTTTATCTTGTTTTTGGCCTAAGCGAAACATCATCCCTGTCTTCTTTTCCATCACCTCTATACTCGTGACTAGTGACCACAAATATCTAATCTAATATCTATATAGTGGCTATGGGAATCTGTTTTAGAGTGATGCTAAAGAATCGAGTGTTTTAAAACGTACTCAAAATTGAAAATCTAGTCTTTAATTACGATATTCTGAAAATAACTCAATTTGTACTGTAACGTTCTATTGAATTTTTTGCCGTATTTAATATTAATATCAAGCAAATACTATACTTACACGCCAATGATATGACAAAACATATATATTCTACTAGGCCTTGAGCCCGTGCGATGCACGACCATTTATAAAATACAATTATATTAATTTATAAGTTTAATTTTGTTAATTAAAATATGTAATTATCATTGAAAATGAAAATGATTAGTAAAGTAAATCAAACTATAATGGAAGGACTTTTATTTATTTTTCAACAATTGATACATCAAGTATGATATAGTATCCTCCTTTCCTTACAAGCTATTGAAATTTGGGCATGTGCTCACTTCTCATGGTAACACCCATCTTGTCACCATGTGAATGATAAAAATAACAACTGTCAGTTTCAAAATTATGTTAAATTTTAATACATTTGTTGAACCTTTACGATGCACGGTACTTTAAAAAATAAAATTAATCATGTATTTTTTTTTAAGTTTTCAATTGTATTAATATTGTTAAAAATTTATTATTTAAACTCAATAGTAACATATACCAAAAGGTAAAGAAAATAATCAATTTCATATATTTTATCAAAACTAATTTCCTTAATACATTATAGTTGATGATGATAATATTAGATAATTGTAATGTATGAGATATTAGCAAGAAAAATTAATTTATTTTATATGTAGGAATAAAATTCGTTATTTATTAAATGTAATATAAAAACTTAAAAAGCTATTTTAATTTTATAATAAAGTATAATAATAAAATTGAATTAAAGCTCTTCACAAAATAGAATGTAATAGTTTGTTAGGAATTTATAATTTTGAAAATCTTTAAGATGGGAGTGTTAGAAATTATGAAGAATTTTAAGGAAAAACTAATTTGATGATGTGACATAATTAGAAGACTATTAGAAAAATGTAAGTAGATGACGTGGCATTGATAATTTAAGATTCAAGGGAAAAAAATTAATTTAATGATGTGACATAATTAGAAGGCTATTAAAAAAGGTAAGTAGATGATGTGATATTATTAAGATGTAAAGAAAAATCTTTGTTTTATATATATAAATAGATATGTACAAAACAATTTGATATCCATCCATATCTATCTATATCTATATTATTATTATTATTATATTTAATTAATAATTAATGAAAGTCAAATAAAAAATCCGAATTACAGAAGTTGAACAGTATCACGGACGAAAAAGCATGTGTGATGGAGCATTGACCCGTGCCAAAAAGATGGAAGTGGGTGATGAGCAGAACAAGGGGTTTTTATACTTTTCATGGGCTTCACGTAGCCACCACCACCGCTACATCTTTTAATTCACCTTCACATTTTTATTATATGACTGCTATTCATATTTATTCTCATTGCTACCAACTAAAGGTTTTTACTTTTTAGTTGGATAATCTTTCCTAATAAAAAGTTAATTACCAGTTCACCACCCTAATTCATTCATAAACTATTAAAAGGAATTTAATTTCTACTATATATGTTTTCTAGAAGAGAGAGTGTAATTTTGAGGGTGCCTCACCTATATATTTATAGACCCCTACAGTCCCTTCCAAACTACACTTCCCTGTCATTTCCTTTTTATATCTTTCATTCTTTGATATCTCAATCTCAATAAAAAATGAAATTTGAAGAACTCATCATGCAAGAGACTCAAGAGAAGAAAAAAACTATGGATCTTCAGCATGAGGTACCTTTTTATCTGTTTTCTACACATCTGCACATATTCATGTACTGTAATACTTAAAACTTTGGCACTTTATTACTATATATAATAATAATATATAATATATTTCATGTTCTTTTTACTATATTTCATTTTGAAAAAGTTGAATTGTACGTTGAAAAGGTTGAACAACTTGAAGAAGAATTAGAAGAGGAGTTAAAACTGAGGAAGATCTTGCAGTATGCATTGGATGGTCCTATTCACCCTTGTTGTCCTTGTTTGTCTACTCAAACTAACCTCCCTTTTAAGGTAATGAAATCACTTCATGTTCTTTTTACTTTAAATGAAATGGAAAAGGTTCGTTTGGTTCTTATTAACAACTCATGTTTTATTTAGTTGAATTGGATAAATTCAAAAACAAGTGTGACAATACACGATAATATGAAAATAAGTTTGTTGTTCATTATTCATAATCAAATTGGCCATGACTAAAGGTGTCAATTTCAACCTATTTGTATTACAACACGTCAATTGAGGTCATATCTTTACAATACCAGGTAAAATAGACAGTTAGCTATAAAGAAAACACGTCGCGTCATACATTGCCTAAAACTGACCTGACCCGGTCATTTGCCAGTTTGTCACCTCAACACCTCTTGTCCTAACTCAAGTTGTGTGAGTGTGTGCTTGAGTTGGGTCAACATACCTTTTATACACTACGGAAATGCTATTTTAGCAGCCCTGCAAAGTATATGTGATGTTGAATTGTTTGATTGCAGATAAAAGAACTACTTACAGAACTGGCTACAGTTGAAGACGAAATCACATGGCTCGAAAAGAAAGTTGAAAAACTAAACTTGAACTTGTACCTAGAGAAAAAATACACCAGGGAATGGGAATTACAACACCTAAAAAGCATGCATCCACACCGTCACCACAGACAACGAAAACAATCACTTAGAAGAACACAACAAAATCGATCAAAGTTCAAGGATAATGAATTACCAGATTATGATCCGCACAAAAGAAGATCCTCTTTTGGTTCTTCCATTGACACCAAATATGCTAAACTTCAATTATCAGTTTCGGATACAAAAAATCCAAACAAGTTGTCTGAAGATCTTATTAAATGCCTAATAGGAATATTCCTCAAATTATATCAGCCATTGTTAGAAGGTGAAGAAATGTTACCAAAGCAAATATCTTGCAAAAGCTTTATCTCTAAATCAACCTTCAATTGTACAGCACCAACATTTTTCTTCAATAACAATGGGTCAAATCTTGACCCGTATGCCACATTACTTGATTTTGATGGAGGAATTAGAGACATTGGTCCATATAAGACTTTTACTCAAATAACACGAAATACATTAGACCATACTCACATATCTGAATGTTCGAAAGAAGTTGGAAAACTCAGGTAATATGTAGATATTAAATGTTTATGTGTTATAACATATGATTTTTGAGTTGATGTTTACTTACATGTTACTCTATTCAGTATTTTAATGCAGAAACTCTGCAGTGTGAACTTGAACCTGTTGACTTACAAACAAAAATTAGCATTCTGGATCAACGTATACAATGCCTGCATAATGCATGTACTGTAAGAATCTCAAATAAGTTGAAATGAACAAAGTTAAAATCCCAACATATTTCATATATGATCAAGATTAATTTTGGTGCAGACGTTTCTACAACATGGATTGCCCTCAACACAGGAGAAGCTACTGGTTCTCATGAACAAGGTGCATACATGATTTCTCTCCTTAACGAACTGCGCAGAATCTCAATCTAATTTGATGCATATATCATTTCTATGGTTCAGGCAGTAATCAATGTAGGAGGTATCGTGGTAAATGCGCTTGGAATTGAGCACTTCATTCTCCGGCATCCATCAAGCTCCAATCATGTAAGTTGACACAAAAAACATGTTAGGAATTTTGGACCCAACCAACACAAACAATTGAACACAATTGCACCCACAACAATAAACGGATAATCAAATCGCTACCAATGTAATTAAAGAAGCGAACAAGACAAATAACAAACAATGCGACACAAGGATTTAACGTGGTTATGTCCAATCTCCAACTTGGAGATTGGTTTAGTCCACGGGGCCAAACAAGAGAGTTTCTTTTATTAAATTCGTGGCTCAAGATTGCAAATACATTAGGGTTATATTTATAGGATAAACATAACTTAGGGAACAAGAAATAACAAATCTGACCGACCTAATTTTAGCCAGGCGAAACATGCTCTCGCCATGTGAAATATTCTCTCGCCAGGTGAAACAGTCCCTGTCCAACTTTTCTTGTTTTCGGTTCGTTAAGCTTCACAATCCTAATAAAACACTAGTGAAAATGGACACTGTTGAAGCTATAAGTAATGATCCAGTAAAAATAGTTCTAAAAATAAGAACGATAAGAATGATAAAAAATTTCTAGCTTGAATCATATAAGACGAAAACTCTAACGTATTTTATACTATTATATCCTTATTGAAGTGTTTAGTAACCTTATGAAGCATTAAAATCAATAAAATCACAACTTTTGATTAGTGCATCTATGTGAATCTGTAAATCTGTGCATCTATGTTTATTTGAGATATAAAGATACCAACTTTATAAATTTGTGTACCAATCTCACATTTTGTATATCTAATCCTAAAAGGGTCCAGTAGACGAGAGAGAAATGCTACTACGACAGGCGTATGGACTTGGGTTCCCAGAACCAAATGTGACATTTGCTCTTTGCAGAGGGAGCTGGTCTTCACCGGCAGTAAGGATAAACGTAATCACTCATCAAGTAATTAGTACTTTTTTTGGTACTTGATAAGAGTCTATTTGTTACTTGCAGCTGAGGGTTTATACAGCAGAAGACATAGTGAATGAGTTAGCAAGAGCAAGACTCGAGTATCTAGAAGCTTCAGTAGGTGTTGTTAGCAAGAAAAAGATTATGGTACCGAAACTTCTGCAATGGCATATAAAGGATTTTGCTGACGACATGGAGTCACTTCTGGAATGGATTTATAGTCAATTACCGCAATCAGGATCACTCAGAAGATTGATAATGGAGTGTTTAAATGGTGAAACGAAATCCGCTCCTGCTAAAATGGTAGAAATTCAACCGTATGTTTATGAATTTCGATACTTGTTGCCTTCATGAACAGAACATAAAAGAAGAATTAATGGCCATCAAAGGGAATGAGAAGGGCTTGATTAACTATCCTGTTAAGTCAAAGTCAGAGTCAAAGCTAAAGAGAGCCATGGATTATATTGACTTATTGCTTACATTCTTGTTAACTTAGACAACCATACTAAGGCCTGCACATCTTAATTTTCTATCACATTGTATGTTACTCCATGTTGTTAATTTGTTATTAGACATTTGTTGGCTGGTAAAGCATTATATGATGCTTAGCTAATAGAGTGAAATAATATGTACCAATTGCAATAATATGTTTTAAGAGTTTTGTTAAAGATTTGTTTTATTGGATTTATGAAGTTGAACTTGAAATTAGCCAGCATTAAATTACGTAAAAACATATGCCAAGTCTACAGATTGAAAACGGCACAAATGACAAGACAACAATATACATTTTTATAAATTAAAATTTGAAGTAAAAATGATAGTAAAACCTTTCAAATAAATGTTATATAGAGGTAATTATATAGACTTAAATATAGACTTACATTTATTATTGGTTGAATTTTTTCTCCCTCTTAATATAGATCTAGATTAATCAATATTTCACATCTGCTAATCACATTTTTAAATCTTGATTTAGACTTAGAATTTTAGGTCTACCTAGTAAAATTATAAATTGGATACAAAAGAAAACATGTTTCTTTGCTACAATATAATTTCAATATGCAACCTATTTCTAGCCATTATATTAAACTACTTTAATTACTTCAATTTAAAGCTTGCTATTTAAGTTTGAGTTTTTTTAAGAAATAAAGAGGTTATGGTTTAGGGGTCAAATTCATGGTGTGTTTGGCAATAATTGGCTGTAGTTGGAGATTGTGACTGAAACTGAGGCTTGAGCTTCTATTCAAAAGTTATTTCAAAAAACTTTTTGTTTAACGACTTATGGGGCTTATTTTTTTCAAGAAGCCTCATTTTTATTGTGTTGCCAAATAAAACTTATAGGATGTAACTTATTAAAAGTAGAAGCTCAAACCCATAAAATTTCTCAAAAGACCTGTGTTAAACACACCCTGTATGTACGACAGATAATTGCTACAATAAAACATAGCTTTGAGGCACTTAACCTATAGAATTCAAGTCCCGATGACGGAATATGTAAAAATGTTATATTAAACGAATTATTTATATACGGTTTAAGTGTACGAAAATAATTATTTATATTCTGACATGTATAATATATTAATATGTATCGAACTATATGGGCTTCATTTTTTTGTAATTAATTTGTTATTTATTGTTGCTGTATGTAATTTTTTGTGCTTTATTTGTATGTTAACTCTATAAGGCGACACGTGTCATCATTATAAGTTGTCACATCGTCAAAATATATATAATAGCACAAAGTGAAAGTTTATTAAATACAATATAACTACAAATATTTTGTTGAATATTATAAATATAACAACATAAATAATTACACTTTTATGCAATCAAACCTTTATATAATTAACTCTAGAATGCTGAACGCTATTTATATCTTTTTATAAGGCACTTCTTTTTTATAATGAAATTTAGTAAGTTATTTTAGAAATGGACTGTATTTACCATTTCAAAGTATACGTCGTCTATTTTTGATTATGATACATACACTTCATGGGAACTACGAATTTAGTATACCTTAAAAGCCCTTTTTACTTGAATTTGTGTTTCTGGTATCTTTACTTTCCATAGTAATCTGGGTTTCTCGTCTACCTAAGTCACAATCCCCCTCTTCACTATGCTCTTGTTTATTCCCCAATATCAAAAGCCCTAATTTCACCCTTTTTGCGTTTAATTTTCAATCATCTTTAATAATGTTATAATCCCCAAATCTGTATAAAAATTATATCTTTCTCTCTCTATTGCTTGTTGTTGCTGCGCACACCAACAAGTGCAGGTTCGTACACTAAGCTCCTATGTTTTTTTAGTAATGTTCAATTGCCTCAAATTTTTATATGCATGATATGTAATTTGTGAAATGTATGTTTCGTTGTATTTATTTTCGATTTTTATTAACGTTCGAAAATTGAATTTGGCCTGCAATTGGATGTTAAAATTTAGGGTTCATGTGTTTTAGCTTTAATGGACATCAATTGTAAGAGGAATTGAATTCGTGTTGCTGCTTCAAATATGCTTAAAAGCAATCTATACAACTAAAATGGAAATCGAGTGTTTTTTGGTCTAACAATGCACAATTTCGTAGATCCAAAAAGGCAAGGATGCTTTGATAGTTAGGAAGAAGTTCTTTTTATCTTATCGATTTTTGCATGCATTCTTGTTTATAGAAAGCAAACTGCTTTTGTTTTCGTGTACATGCCGAATTCACTATATGTAACACAAGAATCTCGACAGTGATGCTGTAATAGACAATGTGCTAATCCATCTCACGCTGCTTTCATTTTTATTGCTTTCTACTGTTATGAGTACCATGTGTGGTGATCTTAAAGGAGAAAAAAATCATGTGAATGTGACAATGTTATGACTTATGAGATACAAAAGTGTACATCTTTTTTATGCCCAACATGTTGTCTTCAACACTAGTAATCGATAATGATTGTATCTTCATATCAGTAAAAAAGGAAGTTATGTATATACATGACCAGATAATTTCCTTTTGTTGTTGTTAGCATTCTTTTCTTAAGGAAAATGGAGGATTATATGGATCAAAGCTCTGGAGCAGATACTGATAGAAGTGATTCTGAGGTGGAGGAATTTGTGGATGAATCTTATGAAGAGTTAAAGAGCGGAAAACACCAGGTCAAGTTATCTGAAGGAGTATTTACTTGCCCATACTGTCGTAATAAGAAAAAACGTGATTTTCAGTACAAGGAGCTACTACAGCATGCTACGATGGTAGGGAAAAGCGACTCACAAAAGAGAAATCCGAGAGACAAAGCAAATCATCTTGCACTTGTTAAGTTTCTTGAAAAAGATATAGCCAGAACCTCTGAACCATCAAAACCTAAAGAGGAAGTTGATCACCTGGCAGATCATGACGGTGATGAGATGTTTGTATGGCCATGGAAGGGAATTGTTGTTAACCTCCCGGTTGAAATGAAAGATGGTCGTTATGTAGGAAAAAGTGGCTCAAACATGAGGGACAATCTAACTGCGAGAGGTTTTAACCCCACCAGGGTGCATCCTTTGTGGAATTTCCGTGGGCATTCTGGATGTGCTGTAGTTGAATTTAATAAAGGTTGGGATGGCTTTAATAATGCCATGTCATTTGAGAAGGCTTATGAGGCTGATCATCGTGGAAAAAGGGATTGGAAAGTCAATAATGATCCTAAGTATATTTATGGTTGGGTTGCTCGTGCTGATGATTTCAAAGCACTTAATATAATCGGAGAGCATCTGCGCAAGATTGGAGATTTAAGGACTGTCTCAGATATCATGGCAGAAGAAGATCGCAAGGCCAATACACTTGTATCGAATTTGACAAGTGTAATAGAATCTAAGAAAAGAAACTTAGAAGAAATGGAGAGCAAATTTGTTGAGACGGAAAATTCACTCAGCAAGTTAATGGCTGAAAAAGATATGCTTCATCAATCTTATAATGAAGGTTTTTATTGTTCCTCGAGTTCTGCTATTCATTTCCAGATACTTGTAACATTATTTACTAACTTGCTTTAATTGATCAGAGATAAAGAAAATCCAGGTCAGCGCACGAGAGCATTTCCAAAGAATCTTCAATGATCATGAGAAGATTAAACAGCAGCTGGAAAACCAAAAAAGAGAACTTGAGCTTCGGGGACATGAGTTGGAGAAACGTGAAGTGGTAAATGAAAATCAAAGGAAAAAGCTCTCTGAAGAACTTGAAGAGGTATGACATTTTGATTTGTGGTTTTTGTTTTGTGTCAGTTATGCGGATTGTGGACTTTTGTTGCTCTCGATGGTGCTACGGACTATTAAGTGTCATGTTACATCGTTTCAAACTTGCTCGATTTGTTTCGTGGTCTAATTCCTGATTTTGTTTGTGCGTTTCTGATTATGTTTTTTTGGTCTTATCTGTTTTTTACTCTAATATTTTCAAACCTTATTGTTACTGTCAACTAATTGTTTTTCAACTCTTGTGATAGAATGCTGTAAAAAATAGTTTGCTTGAGATGGCGTCTGATGAACAAAGGAAAGCTGATCAAAGTGTGATGAAACTTGCGGAAGATCAGAAGGTTTGTGTTTAACTTTTTTGGAATCTTGTTAAATCTTGATTGCATTGTTTCATTGTTGAGATCATGTGTTGTGGGTGTATGACAATCAACTGCAGAGAGAAAAGGAGGAACTACACAAGAAGATTATATTACTTGAGAAGCAACTGGATGCCAAACAAGCAGTGGAGCTTGAGATAGAGCGTTTGAGGGGTCAATTAAATGTTATGAAGCATATCGGAGATGATGATATGGAGGTCCTGAAGAAGGTGGAGGAGATTCACAAGAATTTAAGGGAACGAGAGGAAGAGCTTGATGATTTAGAAAGCTTAAACCAAACTCTTGTTGTTCAGGAACGCAAAAGCAACGATGAACTGCAGGATGCACGTAAAGAATTAGTCGAAGTAAGTATCTTTTTATATGATTGTGCACCACATATTAGATAGTTTAATACTTTATCATCATCTTGTAGGGCTTTAAGGAACTATCAAAAACTGCACATATTGGTGTCAAGAGGATGGGAGAGCTTGAGAATAAACCATTTCTCGATGCCATGAAGAGGAAATACGGTGACATGGATGCAGAAGACCGGGCTTCAGAAATGTGTTCATTGTGGGAAGAATACCTCCGAGATCCCAATTGGCATCCTTTTAAAGTCATCGCTGATAATGGAAAATCAAAGGTACATGCTTAACATATATGTTGGAATCTCTCATTTTTATATGTGGAAAAGAACATAATAACTATAAGCATGAAATTATTGGTGCAGGAAATTATCGATGAAAATGATGAAAAACTGAAAGGTCTAAAGAGAGATTTGGGCGAAGATGTGTATAGAGCTGTGGCTACTGCTTTAATGGAGATTAATGATTACAATCCAAGTGGAAGATACATTACGACCGAGTTGTGGAACTTCACCGAAGGGAGGAAAGCTAGCTTGCAGGAAGGAGTTTCTTCTCTTTTGAACATGTGGGATGTTCAAAAACGCAGGCGTATCATGTGACAAGGTGAGGGTTGAAACTACTGCGTTGCTTTCAGGATATGATGGTAGTGTTATCTGCTTGCTATAAAGATGGAATTCAGATTGTTAGTAAGTACTATTAGGACTTGTTTATGACAAGGACTCTCCAACAAGGTTTCATAAAAGACTTTGATGTGGTAATAATTGTTGGTGGCTAAACTTTTAATGTTTCGTTTCTGTAGAATCTATGTGGATTATGTTTCAAAAGGGTTGATGATGTTTTTCAAGAGGTCATTTTTATGATGTATGCCGTAGAGGTACCCAAGTGCTGGTCTGAACTCTGAAGCGGTCAATGGCCTGGTCCTTGGCCCAAGTGTGTTATGTAATGGGCTGGTTTATAACCGGTTCATTTTTAATCGATCCTTGATCCAAACAGTAGGCCCATTTGTCTCTAGCAGGCCTAACTGATCCTCTTCGGCTTTGTCGTATGTTTCAATCCTCGATTGTTCAAAGTTGCACATGGATGTTGACTTGAACGGATCACATTAAAGCTGACTTTATTTTTTTAATGTAAAAACATAATTGAAGTCCAAGAATATATAGCTTAAGAAAAACACAATCATGTTGCGGTAGATATCAATGCCTATCGGGGGTCCTTAATGGATTTCACTAGAATGCCTTAATCAACAAGGTTATGACAACCGATTGTTACCTAAGATTTCCATCTCGTTGGAGAAAACAAAACATTATGCATGGCTTTGCTGACACATTTTGAGGAACTAAAGCATTTTTTGATTTATCGGATTATGTTTTTATATGCTACAATAATTTATGTATCATATAAGATCAAAATGTTTCTACCTTGTCAATCTTGACTTGATTCATTCATTTGCGGAGCTGTAATTTTATCCACCATGAGATAATATCTCAATATTTATACCAATTATTAATACTTGCTTAAAATTGACTAAAAGTCATCTATCAAATGCCACTTTCCTTTAAGCACGAAGAGTTAAGTTAACCAACACAAAATAACATGTATTTACTTATAATTTGATAAGATTATTAAAATAAAATAACGAAAAAAGATATAAAAAGCTGCGGGCCGTCATGAGTTAAAGCATGACTTTAGAGCCACTTCAGCTCTTGTTACAAAGCATTTCTCAATTGCCAAAAATAACACCTAAAGCAAACCTCCTCATTACACTCCCCTAAAACGGCAAAAGTTGCCACTACTTCTTTCTTTTCTTTCAAAAACCTAATTTTAAATTAAAAATCACACACAAAAACTTTTATTTTAAGTTTTGTGACCATACATTACTCTATAGTAATATCAAAAGTTCAAAACATCATATGCTTACCTAAGTAACTCATTAAACGCTCAAACTGCAACTAAACTCGAAAATTCTTGCCAACAAACGTTTGACCAAACTTCCAATTGCCCGGAACGATGTTCCACGAAGTGGAAGTGCGACGATCACTACCCGTGACCCTAAAAGAAAGTGACTGACCCACAAGAACCGCATTTGATTGCCAATTTTGACCCCAATTACGACTCAAACTCATCCACCCAGTCTTCGAACCTTTGACCCATACTCGGGTTATATCCCCTGCCCCCGCAACATTTGTGACGAGAACCAAGTTAAAGTAACGGAATCCGTTAATGGTGAATCTTATCCCGCCTCGCTTTCGGCATGGCACCCTATGTCACCAAAATAAAATTGTAATTTAGTTGTTGTACAAGGGTAAATAGGTTATTAAAACACTAGTGAAACCGTACATGTACAAACACGGTTTCGAGGGCCGGGTCAGGCCCCACCACTCCGGATTTTAGTAACAAAGTCAAAATGTTAGGAAATTTAACTAAATCATCAATCACTAAATATGTACATATTTAATTTTATTTAATTGTATACTCCGTATTTCTAAACATAAAGCCGCAATATCCTCAATCTATACGTATAGATTTCATATGACATCATTATTATTTTACTATTTAGTATATTGCGAAAAATGAGAGGCTGACCGGCGATAAGAGACGGGGACTATGCCAGCTCGATATTCGGCTATTTTTAGAAACATAGGCATGGCGAGATCGAAATGGGTTCGTGGAGGGTTACACCATCCACCATTATCACTAGCTTGAGCGAAATTAGGCGGACAAAAGTTTGTAGCTGTGATGAAAATAGACGGGCTGCCCGCATGACACCACCTCGGGTCATTCACACATTTTATCTCAAAACACGCACCACAACTTAGCCCGTTGTTAAATAAAGCAGTACTTAACGCAGCTGTGTTAACCCCGTACCCTTGGCTGTATAAATTCCCGTAACCACATGCACCACCTAGATGTATGTAACACAATTTATTTAATTAAATTTCGTAACAATAATTTTACAAGAAAGGGAATAAATGAATAATAAAAAATTGAAATGGTGACGTACCCATGGTACCAGAAGCATCATTGCCACCGTAGAAAGTGGCGTGAGCACTTTCCCATTGTGATCCGGTGTAGACTCCGGGGATACGAGCATTAACGGACGTTAGGGTTAATGTGAAAAGGGTTAGAGTTAGGATGTAACGGAGACACTTGAGGTCCATTTTCACTCGAACGTACAGTTAACAAGAGAGAGTTGAAACTTGAAAGTGTGAAGAGAATGAAATCGTGAACCGCTACTTATTGTGGCCAATGAGGAGTGAGAAAGTTTAAAAAAAAGAGAGGATATAATTTAGGAATCTTAATCTTATTATACACAAAATTAATATTTAATATTTTTTAACGACATTTATATCGGTAAGATTTTATAAATTGGAATGTGGCTAACATTTAATAAAAACTACCAAGAAAAAATTACGAATTCACATTGACGCTTTGAATATAATCTGAAAAGAAAACAATCAGTCAATCACATTTAATTAGGTAACGCATGTTTTCTCAAAATTATAAAAAATAGAAAATAAATAAATAAATTCAAGAGTAGTGAAAACTTCAAATGTTTGTTATACTTTCAAAATCAGCATACTTAATACGAGTAAAAAAAAAAAAAAAGAAGGGAAAAAATGTTAATTTGATGAGAAAACTACGGAATATTAGTTTTAATTACCTAATTTACCCTCGAATATTTTTATGTTACGTGATTTTAGAAAGAATAAATAGGTGTTGTTTAGTGATTCCTTAATTAGAGCCACTACTGGCGGTAGGGGATTTGTCTAATTCTGATTGACCACATAAAAAAGTCATCTTCTCAAACAAGCCCTCATTGTACTTTCCGTACTTTGTCTAAAACACCCTTCCACTTCAACAAATGCTCCCAGAATCTTTACTGAAAAGGACAGGGGTACCACTGGAAATTCACAATTAATTTTGGGATTTGGGAGAAAAAAAGAAGAATAAAAAGTGTGAAAAAGGGCCACAAGTTTGCCGCTTTGCTTGAATGTGAAGTTGTGCTTGCTATCAACAACGCTATATTCATTGTAGTACGTGGATAATGTTACCCCCTTTACTTTTACCTATCGCCAAGTTCAGCCCCTAAACTATATATTCTTGGATTTTATTCTCGTATCTTTTTCACTATCTAGAATGAACGATAGTCTAGAATGATGAATGAATAAAAATCGTGAGAAATATCGTGAGAAATATCATGAGCAACATGACTTAAAGATTCTCTAAATTGACAACCATCAAACCTTTTACCAACACATTGCGTTTGTGATTTACACTTACTAAAAACTTTTGGCGTTGATATAGTTTGAAACGAAATAAGATTCGGTTCCATAATATTGCATGTCTATTATTTGTACTTTGAGAGTTTAGCTACCAAAATTTTTCCGATAGAAAAGTTATTTTGTCACGTCTTCATAAAAAACAGAGTTCTGTAGTTTTTTTTTATCGTCTGATAGTAGTAGGTTTGCCTTTTTAAAAGAAAATTAAGGAACTAATTAAATTATAATCATATAAGATTAAAAACCTTAAGACTTAAACTTATAATTTAAATTTTATATACACCAACTTGTATACATATCTCAAATTTCAATCACCATTGCACCAATAATGGGGTATCACAAATAATCATTCTCCGATTCTAAAACTCTAAGCAAAGTGAAATTGATTTCCATTTCCATTATGGGCATATATACTTCATCATATTTCATAAGTATAAGTATTTAAAAGTAAAAAACCATCAAAATATATAATTTTCACTTAATTACTAATGCCCCATGTTTGGAATCAGGTTCAATTCATCTCCAACATTAACTAACCGACCATGTATCTATCTATCTATACATGTAAAATCAGGACAAATATACTCATATATATATATATATATATATATATATATATATATATATATATATATATATATATATATATATAGATGCAATGGTATTAATTAAGCACCACATATAGAAAACGTTAACGAAGATAATTCATTTTCTAGCTTGAATCAGCATATATTCAGTTTTAAAGTGGGAAAGCTAGTATCAAAATTTACAATATTATACCTTATCGCAACCAAGTTTATCTCATCCTATATTCTTTTTTATTTTACTTTTAATTTGATTGATTTCTCTTTCATATATTTCATCCAACATATGAATTTTATCCTCCTATGTATAAAAATTAAACTACATATATAAAACGTTGTGGAACTGATGATTTACTCTGAACTGAACTTGTTTTGATGTAGATAACTTCATTACGTACCCTATTTCACTAATCAATTGACCCAAATCGACTTAAGGGTACATGGTTCGATCGTACACCATACAATTAATATTGCATAGCGCACTCTTATCTCATACAAGTTTAACGATCGAGGAGCGCGCTTATGATGTGACATTTGAACATGCCTAAATAATCTTATATAAGCATAACATATCAAGATATGCACTAAGAAAAATATGTACATATCACATGGTTTATCATGGTCAAATTTTTTTTTGTTAATGACGTATATGTTTATATAGTTATACATGCGAGTCTGTTCCAAATACAAACAAACCATGTGACTGACGTGGACATGTATATCATATCTATCTTGTAAATAATCTTTTGATCATATAGATATTTCACATACATACATTGTACATAAATATATAGATATAGATCATATGATATGATCAAACAAACAAAATGGAAAATATTGTTGGTTTGGTGAAATTAAATATATATATAATTCATCATTTACCATCATGGATGGAATAATTTCAACCATTTGATTCGATTTTTCCGTTGATAGAACTTGTAAAAGACTACTCTGTTTACGATCTCTTCATATCTTGCATTCCAAGATTTAAACTTTGTACCACCACTCATTATTTCCACCATATATATCGATCTCTCTAATCATCTTACTTTTCTACTTGTTCCATACTACATATTCTCAATATTTCAAACTTAAGTTATCTTATTATATATGCAAAAATGCAAATTAAAAATCCAAATCATTTACATGTTAGTTAAATGTCTGAAACCTGCGATGCAAAAGGGATTACCAAATCATTGCAACATTGTGTTAGCTTTGATCATAATCATAATCATAATCATAATCATGTCGAATATTTATACCGAGTACTAATTTAATGTTGGTAAAAGTGATCCCGTATAACAACAATATTACCCCGTAAATATTCAATTTCCATGCAAGTATTTTACATGACTATACTTATATATTAACTAGTTTGGTAAAACTTAATTATATGTGTTTTGAGCTTATGATATCGGTTATTTACCAATGAATTACCGTAATAATAAATATAAAGATAAAAATGGTCTTTTCTTGGTCAACTCAACCATTTATTAATTGAAGTAGGGACCAATTTAAGGACATAAATATTGTGCCTTCTCAATTTTGGTACGCAATCCCCACAACATTTCTAGCTTCTCACAAGCAAGTTTTTCAGCAACCAAATTTCGAATATATGTTAAGCTTTCTATCCAAAAATCCATGTGTCCTTAATTTTGAATAGATGTATGGCATATTGGCATAGGCAATAACATTAGTATATTTTTCTATGTTAAAACTCACAAACCTCGATCTTGATTATGGATTACTCTTGTACCGATAAACCAATTTCATTTTACCCCCATTGTATACGTGGCAGATACAAAATTTAGGTGACCCGCAACATTAGTATATCAACATTAGTTAACCCGTAACACAAACAAATAATGTAATTAAAAATAAAATTTTTAATTAAAAATTTACACTACATATAATCATTGCACCTTTAACAACTGCTACTTTTTACATGTTTTCGTCCAAGATTTCATACATATTTCAAATTATATAAATGAAAGTATCTCGTTCTTTCTAATATTTAAAGACACGATCACATATCTTTTGGAGGGACCAGCCTTAGTCCATCGAGCTTTATTGTACATGAAAGCAACTACCAAACCCAACTAACACTAACTACCTTCCATGATAATTATGTCAAAACAACATCACTCAATCCTTGTTTATTATATTAACAATTAACAAATTTAACAGTAGGACTGACAATTATATAGAATTACAAATATATTTTTCACCACTAATTAAATGATCTTTGCAAAAAAAATGATGTCATTGATTATAACATAAAGTTTTCTTTATTTAATTGGTGACAATAATAAAGCCTTTTGTTTTCTTAAAAGAACTTGCTACTAACGGAATATCACACAAAAATTACAATTCGTTATTATTTAGTTGTTTCTTTCCTGGTTTTAGCCTACTAAATTAAAAATACTAGTTAGTCCGTCTAATCTAACTAAATATGAAAATTGGTAATGTTGCCATGTTGGCACCTATCATAAAGTCATTTAATTTAATTATGATTTTAGTCATGCGGAACATGCCTAAATGGGCCCAATCGTCTCTCTTTTCTGTGTAAACATTTGTAATTAGTTTCTTTGTAAGAAGTAAGGTAGTTTAACAAATTAAAATGAATAGTAAGCTAATTAGGAATTTGATTCTTTTTAATACAAACATAATTCTATTTAACATGCATAACCAAGTATACCATTTTTAGCAAGGGATTTAGTTTCTAAACAAAGTGATTTTAGGAAGAAAAAAAGTTCAAGGTCAAATTAGATACGAATAAGATTAAGTGATTTTAGGCAAATAATGATAATGATAATACAAAAGCTTTAAGAATCTACTACAATTTGTTAGAATTAAACACACATCAAACAGGGCTACATATTAGTGTAAGAAAAGGTCAAAAGAAAGGAGGTCCAAACTGTATGACCATGATAAGTTTATATAAACTCTTAATTTTCATATTCAATTCAAGCATACTATTTTTAAAAACAATATTATGGGGCCTAATTGTAAATTGTTAAATGCATTCTAGAGATTCAATCGTTTAGGCTTGTTGGCATATTTTTTCGATTCTTATTCAGGCCCATTTGTTTTGTCAAATTAGTTCATCTGTTCATGGGCCCAAAAAGAGAATTCGTATAAACTAAAACGAATCCGATCACGATGGGACTCGAACCCACAATCTCCCGCTCCGGAGGCGAGCGCCTTATCCATTAGGCCACGCGATCTTAATTGATAGTGACATGCTTACATGAAATATATTATATATAATTACATTGAAATATAAAATGAAGTATGCTATTACGGAGTATTATCTAAATTAAATCCCGCCCTACAAGAATTTTGAAAAAGTTCTGAGATAATTTGTAGCATTTTAAGTTGGATGATTAAGCATCGGTTATGCAATTCAATTTAGTACTTGGAAGGCATTAACCGAACTGAAGTTTGAAACTAGAAACTAACTTAGCAAACAATTTGGTTAAAGACATACAAAGAGAATCAAAACGAATTTAGAACATGATTAGGTTGTTCATAAACTTTAGACTTGAAGTATTTGTTTATTTATGACATTTCTATACATTAACCGTAAAGTACTCCTAGTCGATTTGTTGGTTCATGAAACAAAGCAAGAGAAAACCAACGTTAAACATTTAATCACATTTGCCCCAAATACGTTGATTATTCGTGGTTATCAATGATATCAAACAAGGTTTTTATTTCCTTTGTATAGGTTGACTCCAATTCATAATTTCATGATGAGGTCAAGATGAATCCACACTTGGTAAAGGTGTCTAAATCTGTGTATACCTCAACTAAGCTTGAAAAACTCGTATACATCGAAAAGTTAACAAAAACTAAGTTAAAAGTGTTTTAATTCAATCTTGTTTAAGAGCACTTAGAATTAAAGTCTCCATGTTGATAATTTAGTGGTAATTGAAAAGTTGTACATTAAAACAACTCTTAAATTAATTCTTTTGTCTATCTTTCTATATAACTTATGGATGAAAAAAGTATAACCCAATTCAAAAACAGTTTTTTAATGTTAGCCCATGAATATGAAGGATGGGACAAATAAAGAGAAAGTTAGCGCATCTAATGACCCACTTACCAACTGGGCTTTGACCCTCACTTTTGATCGGCCCAATAGACTTATGAACAGATTCATACAGGAAAAATGCTTTGTAATGGTACTCCATAATAAAGTTCTTATGAACTTTAAGCTTTGTGATCAGAATAGATAGTTGAATGAATGTCGTTAATTATAATTATGATAAAAAATCGATGGTGCCATATAGAACACTAGTTAATCAAGACGACTTGGTTACACAAAAAAAGAAGAAGAAATAGTAGAACTTTGTTCCACTTTCATGTATTACAGATGAAGTTTTTTTATAAACTTAATGGTTACATTTATCATCATTTGTTTTAATCAAGAGAATGCTTTTTTTGGGTAACAGATTCCAAAAATCTACAATAAAAACCAAAAAATGTATATTTGTTGAGTGTACACGTACTATTTAGAAACATTTTTAGTTCATAATATGTACCTAAGCATTTTGACCCTCTTACATAATTTTTATATTTATTATTATTTTTATTTTTTTGTAATGAGCAAGCCTATACTGCATTACTACTAGCTCTTTTGGAACCTACGTTGGTTTATTTACATTTTTATATTTCTACGGAGTAATAGTTTTAATTTATGAGCAAAGTTAAATATGTTAGTTGATTGGGCTGAACATGGATCCAATACTATTACTATTATTATTTATCATTTAAAATTTAAAATGATGTACAAAATAAACTTATATGATATCTGTATTTAATTCTTAATGGATCTGTCACATGCAAATGCAATAATCAGTGCATTTTAAAATGAATTCCTTATCTATAATTTAATGATAATAATAAATAATGAAAAGAGTCAATTGTTTATCATATAAAAACTTATACGACATATTTTAACCATATTGAGATGAGAATATTATTATTAAGTTATTAATTAATGTACTCGATCGTAATACCTAAGACGTAAGTTGAAATTTCAAAGTCTACGTCAAATTAATCGTCAATAAAAATACCCCGTATTAAAAAGAAGTTTAATGATAACTCAAGCTTTAGCAAACTGTTATGTTAATTTGGCCATCTTATAAATAAGTTGGTTATGGTTATGCAACTACCATATTGGATCGAACTGCGTATATGCTCTAGTATATTTTTTTCTTTCGAAAAAGTCATAAATAAATTTAATTAACGGAGAATAAATAAATAATAATAATAATAAATAAATAAATAAAACAAAACAAAAATAAAAAGGGGAAAAACAAAAGGGGGGGAGTTAAGGGAAGCTTGTAAAACCCAAACACGTGTCAAAAGCTATCCACATATCCACGCAAACTTGGGAAGGGTAAAGTGGTCCTATAAACCGTCCCCAAAGAGATTAGAGGGGTTTATGGTCACCTGCTCTTTCATCCCATTCCCCTAGTAAATTACCCTTTTACCCTTCTTCCCACAAAACAAAAATATATAAACCGGGTCCTTAAACCCCCCACCATTTCTTATTTCTTCTTTCAATTGTTTTCTCTAAAACCACTTGGCGGTTTTTATTTCCAATTTCGTTATCGATCTATATACATAGACTACCTATATACATACATATATAGATATAGATAGATTAGATTTATACATCCTTCTCCATTATTATTTCAATTTCAATTGTGCACAGATTCGAAATCTCACGCTTCTTGTACAGTTACGTGTAACATACGAATTAACCAGATCAATCGTTTTTTCATCGAAATCAGGTAATTGCATCCGATCGATCTATAATTTTCATGTTTTTGTATTCAAATTGATTTGTATATCTCTAATCGCATTATTCCGATTCGCGAGATTTCGTGTTTTTCTCCGTGATTTGATCCGATCTCAGATGCAATTGTCAGTGCAGAGATCGGATCGGATTTTGGAATATTTGTATAATTATATATCTGTATCTCTATATGTCTGATCGCGTTGAATATACGAAAATTGTGAATACGTGTTAATATCGAATTTAAGTTGTAAATCAAAGATGAAATGTAATTATGCTAAATTAAATGTGAATTAATTATTTTTTTGAGCAACAAATGTGAGTAAATTGATTATGAAATTTATGACTCTTTTATTATTTGTGGATGAGGTTTTTGGCTTTTTGCAATAAATAAATATTAGTAAATTCATATTGCATGGTTTTATAATTTTTAAGTGCTTTTACTTTACTATTTTGTTTTGTATTTCTACATTTGTTTATAATTTTGTTGAAAGTGTTTGACTTAAACCAGGGGCGGTTATTTCTATGTGGGGACTAAGGCCAGCTTTTTTTATAGATCTGTACTGCTATATTTATTATCAAATTTTGTCATTATTAATCTCACCTCCCAAATTATGGGATCGAGTTTCTGGTGTTCAATTATTTGTTCATTAAATTGCTGCATTTATCATTGTGAGTTCATTCTGGATTGAAATGGAAAGAGAATTGATTTCTAGATCAGCAATTTGTGCCGATTGTATCAGTTAATTTATCTATTAAGTGTTGTTTTGACCTTAACGATGTGTTAGTGATATACTGTATTAACTAAGAAATTCAAGAGATGCTGTGATATAAAAAGATTCTGATACTCTTATTATCTAATAACAGAAGGCCCGATCAGTTCTTCGTTGTGGTTGAGGTTCATATTTGGTATGTCTGCCTAAGTGATGGTGTCAAACAAGAGATTATATTACGGAGGATTTGATGGCTTTCGTGCCCCTGTGGTACCTAAAGCTCCCAGGTCCGTAAGGGTAAGTAATGTATAAACGATTGAGTATGATAAATAAAATTACTTCACATGATTTGTGCAGACTTTTAGTGACATGATTTTTTGTTGATTTTAGAGGAAGTCACATAAGAAGTCATCAGCGGATAGCGAAATTTGCCCGTTTGAGTTGTTGGCAGCTGTAGCTGGCAAGTTATTGCAGGAGAGCGAAAGTTCTGCTTCTGCTTCAAGCACAGGTCCAGAAGGAAAAGAACAGATTAACATTCCTAAAAGCGGTGTCAAGCAGGAACCACTGGAAGCCAAAGTCAAACCTGTAAGGTTAGATTATCTTGATCAAGGATGCTGTGGTGAGAGCGAGTTTGTTCCTGAACCCCCTAATTTAGAGTTAAAGCTAGGAACACCGTTAAAGGATTTGTCACAGTCTGATAATGAATCTGGTTTAGAACATGCTTCTATAGTTACCACTTCAGATTTTTTAAAAGAAGTTAGCACTAATGTGAAGTTGGAATCATCTGATGGTAAGAATGGAGTTAACTGTAGTTGTAGCAAATCAGAGGGAGGGTCTCCTAGTCATGGGGGTTTATATGATATTAACATGGATACTATTAAGGCCAAGGTACAGACAGAGGCTGTAGAAAAACTAAGTGATGATTTGACTGCAGTCAAATCGTGTGTGAATCATCGTGTATCAAATAAATCATATAGCAGTGTACATCTACCCTTTTATAGGGATCCTGTTCCTCGTGCTTGTTTTCCAAGGCATAGGAGCAATGTAAAGTTAGGAATTAGAGATGATGACGAAAATTCTTTTAGTTGCAATCACCATAGCACCAAAATAAAGGCAGTTAGATTGCAGTCACATGCTGGATATAGAAGAATAAGGAAGATGTTGACTACTGAGTGGAAAGCAGCTCCAAAGCTGAAAGATTATGAACCCTCTAACACTACCTGTAAGTGGAGAACTCTCTAACACTACTTTGAAAATTGTCATGTGATCCTTTTCTTATCATGTTATTATATTGCTTCTTTTAGGTCGTGGAGTCAAAACCTTTGACCCTAGCAGGAAAAATATATACAAGCGAGAACGTTGTCAAGCAGATATTGCATCTAAGAGAAGGAAGCTGTTTCATCATAGCCCAAAACCTGATTATATTCAGGAGACGAGTAGTGAAAGTATATCTAATATACCTGAGAGGAGTGTCAGTGAAGATAAGAGGCGTCCACCTGCTGCTGTGAAAAATAAAGGTTCTTAATTTTCTCCAGGTTTATTTTGAAATTATCTCGTTGATCTAAAATATTTAGTTAACTAACTGTTTTTTGGCGTTACAGCAAAAGCAGTGACATCTTCAGCTCTCAGCCAAATAAAAAACTTTCAATCCAAGGAGGGTCACGGTACATTGTCAATCACTCATGTATTTACTGTCATATTTTTCGTTTGACAAGTTTCTCACATGCGTGATGCTTCTTTGTTCAGTGAGATTTAGCATAAAGTCCTTTACAGTGCCAGAACTATATGTTGAGATGCCAGAGACATCAACAGTAGGTTCTTTGAAGGTATACATCTCGAGCCTGCTCTCTTTTCCAAAATCAAGCACCCTTTAATTGTCTATGATAAGTATAGACGATAACATGTGTTGAATTTTTTTTTCCCACAGAGGACCATTATGGAAGCTGTGACAGCTATTCTAGGTGGTGAACTGGATGTAGGGGTACTTCTTGAAGGCGAGAAGATTATAGATGACGACAGAACACTACAACAAACGGGGATTTCTGTAAACAGTGACACTTTAGGATTTATATTGGAGCCTAGTCTCCCACAACCTTCCCAGTCTCTGGATGAGAATGAACATCCATTGTTGCTGCCATGTGACAATAATCAATCACTAGCTAGGTAATATATATATATATATATATATATATATATATATATATATATATATTCCGTAAAGGTTGCATGCTACCAATTAGTTGAATTATTCGTTATATGATATTTATTTTGTGCTATTTATGTATATCAGTTCTCTGGATAGTCCTGTTATGGATGTTGGTTTCTTGAAGTCTTCAGTGGATACTCAATCAACTAACTTGGACAACCAAGTTGAAAAAAATCAAGAAAGTAAACCACTGACAACTGAAGTATTAACAGAAGAAATTGTGGCAAATACCAAAGCTATTGTGCCCACTACACCCCTGAACCCAGAGGCACTCTCAATGGTCCCAATGAACTATAAACTAAGCAAAAGATCTGAACTTTCACGACGTAGAACTAGGAGGCCGTTCTCTGTTTCTGAAGTAGAAGCACTTGTGGAAGCAGTCGAAACACTTGGAACCGGAAGGTGTGAATCCCACAATTTTTGAATAATATCCTGTTCAATGGAATTATGCTATCAGTGAACAATATTGTAATGGTTTTTATTATATATATAATCTATGCAGATGGCGTGATGTTAAAGTCCGTGCATTTGATGATGCAAACCACCGAACTTATGTCGACTTGAAGGTGAGAAATGTACATTCTGTTTTCATGTCCGTCCATATTTCAAGTGTACTAGAATAATCACTAATGATTGTGAATTGGTTTATATGTACAGGATAAATGGAAAACATTGGTTCACACAGCGAGTATCTCTCCTCAGCAAAGAAGGGGAGAGCCTGTACCACAAAATCTTTTGGACCGAGTGTTGGCTGCACATTCCTTCTGGTCTCAGCATCAATCTAAGCAACATGGGAAGCATCAGATGGAAGGCGTTCAAACTCCCGTTAAAGTTTGTTTGGAGTTTGAACGTTGAGGATGGTGTGTACAAAGTTTAAATAGGAACAATGAAAAGATGTTTTAACTTGTTTAAATTTTACTGTAATATGTCACATTGACTTGATTGCTGTAAAGAGTCTTTTTCTTGTATGCTGGAGAGGAAGCTAAGGGCCATTTAGTAAATTGAGTTGGAAGGGAAATAAATGCTTAATTTGGTTCATAACATTCTTTTGCACATTACGTTTGTATGCAATTTGTAATTTTTAACCATTGTTAATTTATTCTTGTTTCTTTTCTTCTGTCTGCATTCCTTTTCTTTTATCTCTACTCTTTCTAATGTAAAATATAAATATAAATAATAAATATAATCCCAATACATCTAATTTGTATAAGGTTTGCAGTCACCGGTTGATAAAGCATGTTGTTTCAGGGTACTTGCAGTTAATAATTGCATTTTACAAGATTTAGAAGTATATTTATTATAGTTACAAATATAGATAACAACTTAAAAAGCTTACCTAATCAATTCAAACCTATAATTTCTTATTTTATAAACATAGAACAAGGTTCAAATGACTGCACCAACTTTAGTTGAGAATTGAGGAACCAATAATAACGTGTCACGTATCACAAAAACCCACTTTCCCCCACGTTTTTTAAAATTAAATATCTCCCAAACGGTAAGTCGAGAAATCATAAAAATTGCACCATAAAAATCAGCGTTTTTTCTCTTCGATTAGAGATCTCACAAGGTATACTTTCGACACAAAAAAAATCGTGTTCGTTGGGTTTTGTAAACGAGTAACACATGTGTTACCAGCAGGTAACACATGTGATACCAGCAAGTAACACATGTGATACCAACGAGTACCACATGTGTTACTAATATTGTACAATCATAAAAAAAAGGTCTTCGAAAGTATATCATGTGAGATGTCTAATCGAAGAGAAAAAAATGTTGATTCTCATGGTACAATTTTTATAATTTTTCAATGAGATTCTTGATATATTTAATTTTTAAAAACGTGGGAGAAATGATACAATTTTACAATTTTTATAATTTTTGTAACACGTAGCGTATTTCTATTAGTTCTTCTATTCTCAACATTTTTCTCATTCTCGTTTGAAACCTCACCCGTAGATATACGTAAAAATACATAAATATGAGGATAGTGGTGGGAATATTCGTGACGTAGATCCCGTTGCTGCTATAAGATAGTGGGAGGACCATGTGGATTGGGCTGTCAATCCTTTTTTTTCTTTAAAAATAAATAAAAACTAAAATAAAGTATAAACAACTCTTCGTTGTGAGATTGATTCCCAATTTACCTTTTCTAGTGTTAAATTAAATACAGTAACAAGTAAAAACAACAAAATGCTTTAACAGTTACTCGTAAATAATGTTGAATAATTGACCTTAAAAGGTATTGGTACTAAGAAATTTATAGAATGGAAATCTTCCATACGAGCGATGGCCTGAAGAAAGCATAACAGCTTATCTGTTTCGCATCTGGGATTCAATATGATATTACAAAATAAAGTATATGAAAATGAGTACAGTAGTATAATTTTGTTTGACAGTTTAATACGTTTTTCAATGTCAATAATATCGTTCTTGATTTATAAGATTCCTTAAAAAAGAACACGGTTTATTAGTTTTTAAAATTCAATATCAAAGGAACGTTGGTCTAGCAGTATGAGATGAAACCTTAACAAGGGGTTGAAGGTTCATGTCTCTTTTAAGACAGTGAGCTGTAAATATTCGTAATGATTGTACATAGACCGTCTATTTGATTGTAAGTTTGACAATCTAAAAGAAAGTTTTTAGAATTCAATAATTCTATCATTAGTGGGCGTTCGAAATTTTTTATTTATATGTGTATTACTTTACTTATTTTTATAAAACTTGGATAAGCAAATTCAACTTCCTTATGAAAACCAATTTTATGTTTATTTTATAAAGAATAACACCTAATTTGTTTTGGTATATTGTAATATTTTATCATCAATGTTGTATAGACATCTACCACCAAACTTGTTTTTCAAATTTTGGAAATATAAAATGTTATCCATATGCAAACAATCCACATCCACTCACATACTTTTTTTATAGGAAAATTGTAAACAAATATTAAGGTTTGATTTTAGATTTATTCTATGATATAAAAACAAAAAATGCAGTATTTTGTAATAAGGAATATTTGCTTGTGTTGTGCTGACATATTACAAGAGGTTTTCATAATTAAGTGCCCTGTTTGATATTTCATCAAATTAATTTACAAACTGAGTTTTCTTTCTGTATATGTTTGTACGGGCGGATTTACGCTATGGCCAGCAGTGACATTGACCAATCAATTAAGTCGACTTAGTATATAATTAGTTAAAAATTATTGGTTTTTTAATAGTACTATCATTTATATTTAAACGGTAAATCTCACTATTTAAATAAACTTATTAAACTACCGATTAAAGTAAGCTTCAATTCTTTTGTGCTACTTATAACTAAATTTGAACTATCAAAATTTATAAGGGTTAATGACACGGATCGCCAGCGAACTTTCCCATTTTTACCGAGGTCACCAACAAACTGTTTTTATTACCATGATCGACGACGTACTTGATGAAAGTTTGTTGATGTAGGTATTCAAGCTTTTTTCGACCGATTGATATTCGAACATGATGACGTGTACATGCCACGTCGTTAAATTTACGTGACAAGGCATCTATGTAATATCTTTCTTATCCTAATTGGAAATCACGTCATTGTAGCACGCTATATATCTATTCCCCGAATTAAACACTACTCAAACCCTAGAACTGAAAATCGCAAATTACAAAATGTCGTCATCTTCCACATCGTCAATTTGGTCGAAGAATCCAAGCATGTGCAAGTGTAATGTTCCGCTGCCATTAAAGAAGCGTACATCATGGACTATCACCAACCCTGCTCGACGCTTCTTAACATGCCCACATTCAATGGTAATTTTTTGAATTCATGTTGTTTTCTTAATTTTAAGGTGTACTTCTTTTTGTTGTTTCAATTCGGTTTGTTGGAAGAAATGCTTGGCAAAATCAACATTTTCGAGTTGTACCAAAGTGTCAATCGAGAGCAAAGAGAAGCGTTTACTGACATGTACATGAATGATATGTTTGACCTTATTATATTAAATGTATTTACATTAAATGATTAAATGACATGTACAACTAATTTTAACATGGGCATTTAAAAATAAAAATGCTGATAAAATGCCATTAGCTAGTAACACTGGACATATTACCTACATCAACAAAGTTTCATCAAGTACGTTGTTGATCATGATAATAAAAACAATTCGTTTGTGACCTCGATAAAAATAGAAAAGTTTGTTGACGATCCATGCCATTAATCCAATTTAACACTATAAGAGTTGATAGAATCAGAAGACACAAATATTTTTTTTATAATATCATGGTTTGAAAATGTGACTTGCCTTCTAATAATTGATTTAATATACTTTTACGGAAAATGATAAAGACATAAATTATTATTATTATTTTTGCTAAAAAAGGAAATTATTGATATGAAAAAATAAGATTTCTCGTGTGGGCCGGGAAAAACTAGGCCGGACTTTAATTTGGTTTCAAGTGGCCCAACTTTCAGTACTGGCTTAACATTATCTACTTCGTTTTATTATATTACCATTTACCAGCTTGTGTATTTCATATTGCATTACACATAAAGACTCGCATAACCAAAAAAGGAAAGAAAAAATATATAGAGCCAAGCAGATGCAATTTTCAAATATTTTGTAACTTTAATTAATGACAAATATGAAACAGAGGTACGTGATACGAAAATACAGTACATTATGAACCTCAATTTCAGAACGACAAGATGTTTACACTATTACGGGAAATATTAATGGATTAGTATACAGTCGTTGACAATACGACTACTAATAATGGAAAACTTTCAAATAATCCAAAACACGTCGATAAAGATGCGCTATCATTCTATAATTATTGTATCGTTACATTAATACGCTATTAGGAGGCCAATTTTCAAATTTTGAGCGTAATCTAATTTTCATAAAAGTTGCATTTTCATGAAGAAAAAAGTTATTATTTTAAGGGTTTTTTTGTTTGGTTTAATATATAAAGTAACTCGATAACTTTCAGTCTGCTGTTTTATTTTAATATATAGAAATATTTACAACAAAAGCTCCATTCATTTGGAATTTTATTTTCAAACGCACATTCACAAAGGTACATATCGAAATTGCATATCAATGGCCACTAAATCAGAAAGATGGGCCTCAATAAAAGTAAGGGAGTAGTATGAGAACTAAACACGGATTTGGTAGGGCCTATTAAGGGTCGACAGGGAAAAAGGTGTGGGCCCAAATGACTGAATATAGGTCCACAATAGTTACATAGACTAAATTCTAATAGTGTCGCTTTGGTTCCTCCGAAAGTTGACATGGACCCTTACCTTTTCTTATGATTCCAATTTCAATTTCAATTTCAATTAACCAACAAAGTTATATTATATCATCGCCAAGTAACAAACGAGTAACGAAAGAGATTTGGTTCAAATTACCCGATAAAGATATGACTTTTGTAGCTCAAATGTGCGAGACCAAAGTGATATCCTTATCATCGTATCCAAACTTTTCTCTTTATCACCTACAAGAAAGATGTTTATCTAATAGTTTGAAACTGAAACTGAGATTTCCTGTAATGACATCATAACGTTTTACTACTAGAACACTTTGGTCATATTTTATATTAATTGTAAACAATAAAATATGTGAATCGATAATTAACTGTTTTGTCGTCGTCGTCGTCGCTATATATATGAACGCATCGCTAGTTATAATTAACCGTTCTACATAAAAATTTATATTTTTATTGTTATTAAAATTAAAATACGGTTATCGTTGGAAAAAAAATAATAAATAACCCACCTCAAATAACTATACAAAACCACGTTGCTAATACTGTCAGGCTAATTAACTCGTTAATTTAAAATATTTGCTACTCTAATTTACAATTTAATTATATTTATCTATCGTTTCATGTTTCTTTAGACAAAAATATACTATAGAGAAATATAACGTCTGTAACAAGTTTTACAAGATTTTTATTTTTACAAAATGATTTATCATGTCATAACAAAAAATTAATAAATAAATATATTGAACCTAATTATACACTTAGTCGTTAGTACATGAGAGTGGGGGTGTAAATTGGGCAAATCTTGATCTAGATTCGACAGCGCCAGTTCAGTCGACCCATTTAGATGGATTTGTACTTGGAGCGATTCATGACCCGTCTGAACTAACCCATTTAAAATATAATAAAAATATTATTTTAAAATAAAAAGTTATGTATAACTATTTCTACAATAATATGTTTTTCATTAGGTTACAATTATTATATAGTAAAGCATTAAAATTCATTTATGACAATGTTTTCTACCAACTCGAAACTATGACATATATTTTACTAAAATGAAATTTTTATTAACATCATATCCTGAGCGAAATAATCCAAATGTTTAGGACATACTTCCGTTGCAATATTTTTATAATATCGGTTGAATGTAAGTGAATAAATAAAAAATTTCTAAAGATACACTAGGTTATTTTGTATTAACAAACTCCAATTTCACAAGCCCAATTTTCTTTTTTTCAACTAGTTGGTATGCACTATAATATTTATAATGTTTTATAGATAATACATATATAATTATAGAAAAACTAGTTTTTTTTTAACTCAAGTGAATGATGTTCAAAATTTTTAATAAAATAACAACATTGATTATTGAAACTGATATAATGTGAAAAAATAAATACAAAGTTCACCTGAAGAAATAGTTGGCAAATACTCCATAAAAATTTGAACAACATTGTCGAAATAAATTTAGTAACGAAAAAATATTTTTTTTACACTAAATGAGTCGACCCAAATTCAGATCCAGAACCAAATCCATTGAATTAATTGGATCTTGGGTTGGATCATGATCTATTAGCTTATGAGCCATGTTCAAAACCATTTAATTGGATCTTGTGACCCATTGGATCTTGTGACCCATTGGATCTTGTCAAGATTCGACCTGACCCCACCCATTGACAAGCCTACATGAGAGCAAAAATACCCTCCCTCACGTGCCAAGCACATGTTATGATTTAACGGACATTTTTAACACTTGTTTGCCTCAGGGACTGGATATGAATCAAGATCCAGATCAAGGAACTGTATCCGCATAATATCTGACTGGAGAATGGTATGTAACAACGGAACAACCACAGGACTGACGGTGTAATTTACTAAAAAACTATTATTGATGCATTATACATCCATAAATAAAAAGGTAAAAGGATGCACGTTCACAAAACAAACAAACAAAAAAAATAAAATAAAATTGATTTGAATATCCAGATTTAAAACTAAATTGTGGTTGTTTGGCTCCACATAAATGGACCAAAAGTGGAAGTTTTACAAGTCTTAATTAACATGCAGCCTCCTTCAATTGAACATGGAGGATGTGCGATGTCCAATCATTCATCAAGTGATATTTTCTTCTGTAAAATGTAATAAATTATTATTTATTTATTATATGGTAAAATCAAAATAAAAGAATATCGGAAAATAAATCCAGTAATAGATATAAGTCATAGCTTTATTGAATATTTGGAAACAAACTTATGTCCACATACATCTTCCCTCTTTATCCGTTGGAACCTCATTTTCATTGACCACTTCTGCAGTTGATTTTTCTTCTATTTTTTTTAAATGAAAATACATTTCAGTTGGCACATGGTAGGCTAGTTTTGTGTCACATATTTTCTCATGCAGATCATATACATTGATGGTTTGTGAATGGATATGTATTACTACACCACTAATGTATAGTCGTACACCTGCCAAATATGTTTTTAAACTGTTGTATTACACAGTGTAAAAATATAGTATTTGATATTGTACGA
Organism: Gnaphalium uliginosum; assembly: GCA_963930675.1. Taxonomy (NCBI): domain Eukaryota; kingdom Viridiplantae; phylum Streptophyta; class Magnoliopsida; order Asterales; family Asteraceae; genus Gnaphalium; species Gnaphalium uliginosum. The sequence goes on along the minus strand of OZ005682.1, from coordinate 3,554,353 downwards.
ATTATCACCTTTTACAAATTGGTGGTATAAAATGTTGCAAATAGACATACTATTATATGCAAACAAACGAGATTTGTATATATCTTATAAGACCTCTCCATCGGAAATCCGACGTCTCGTCGCTTGTTTTCGCGCGTGTTTCGTGGGCCCGGCAGATTACCGTTTGAATAAAAAAAAATTTCAAACGGTCATGTTACCGTTTTTTTTTTGTTTTAAATCAAACAAAAATTCACACTATATATACATACTACATTTTACCCAATTTTCACACTACAATTAACTATACAATTTTCAAATATTCAACACAAAAACACCTCCATTTCAAACACCACACAATGTCAAAAAACAACAAATCTCAATCCAAATCCAAATCCAAATCCAAAACCAAATCCAAAGATCAAGCCAATGTTGGAACCGATATGTTCGAAAACCTTTTAAATGATTCGATCGTACAATCAAACTACCCCGGTCGGTCTCAACCTACGGGATTCGCAAGTTTCGCACCTATTTCGCAACCGTTTCGACTTGCACCCGATGACACAAAAACCAACTACCAACACCACGGGTGGTACCAAAACCAACAATTTTCACAAAACCGTCCATATTCACCACCATATCCGCAATTTTCGCAAAACCAACAATTTTCACCAACGACACCCTATTTCAACAGAATAATTCCTCCATACCCGAAACGCAAAATGTAGTCGAAAGTTCGAACGAGGCCGAACCCAAACCCGAGCCCGAGACCCAAGCCGAGGCCGAAAAGGGAAAACGTAAACAAATTAGGTGGTCCGACGAGGAGGCAAGAATTTTGGTCGAACGGTGGATACATTGTTCAGAAAACGGCGTTCAAGGAAAAAATCAATCAAATGATAGTTTTTGGCGTAAAGTCCATCAAGGTTACAACTCCGTTGCGCCCGTAAAATGAAACCTTAATTCACTTACGGGCAACTGGAATAAAATCTCGCACGACGTCAAAGTATTTCAAGGCATCTACAAACGATTTGCCGAGATTTGTCCTCAAAGCGGTACCAGAGACGAATATGTTTTAAATGCGACCCGTAAAGGTTTTAAGCAACACATGGGAAAACGTAAATTTATTTACGAGCAATGTTGGAACGTAGTTAAACATTACCCGAAATTCTTTGCCGAGGAGGGCGTAATGGGTAGTACGCAATTTCAACCCAAGCCGATCTCATCGATCTTAACGAGGACACCGGCCCAATACCTACGGTTCTTGAAGCAAATATGAAAAGGTTGTTTCGAGACAACCTAATTCGCCGTCCACCGGGTCGAAAGTCGGCCAAAAGTTCGGCTTCATCGGACGTCGCTTCCTCTTCAAGAAGTGTACATTCCAAAAAACTCGAGACCCTCAAAGCGGTTAAGAATACCGCCCTATTGCAACAGAAAGCAATAACAACAATTACCGCGAATAATATCAAAAAAGCAGCTTACAAAGCGTTGAGCTTTCTTTGTAAAAAAATACCCAAACATGCGTTAAAAAAAGAATTGAAAATTATCAAAACCGCTCGAAAAGAAGTTGTTGAACAATATAAAGATACGTATGGGGGAGGAGACTCGGACGAAGACGAAAATGAGAACCAAGCCGCGAACGAAACCGACGAATCGAGCTCGGATTAGACTACTTTATTTTAATTATTGTGTTTTTTATTTAATCATTGTAATGTTTTTATTTTCATTATTTATAGTGTTTTTTTTAATTGTAATGTTTTTATTTTATAAATTTATAATGCTTTTTTTTAATTGTAATGTTTTTATTTTAATAAATTGTGTTTTATTTTTATTATTATGTAATGAATATATTAATTAAATAGTGCGTGGGTCCCTGAAAAAAAAGTGACGGACCACTGATGGCAAGGGTCTGTCAGTTTCTGTCAGTTTCTAAAAAAGCTGATGTGGCGCGTCGGTTTCTGTCAGTTTTCGTCACGGTTGGGAGGGGTCGACCACTCCCAACCGTGACGAAAAATGACAGAAGCCGACGGGCCACGTCAGCGTCACGTCAGTTTTTTTACAAAACTGACAGGCCCCTGCCATCAGTGCTCCGTCAGTTTCTTTTTCAGGGACCCACAACTAATAAATTAAATATTTAAAACACAATAATTTAAATAAAACACATTTCATTAAAATAAAAGGAGTTAATTGCACAGAAGGTCCATGTGGTTTACACACAGTACTACCGTTATGTAACATTCCAAAATTTGTAAGTTTTATATTATATAAAAGTATGTTATTTAAATTCTTATGTTTGTATTTGATGTTAAATACAAATATAGTTTGGGGTTAAAATTATAAAAGAAATATAAGTTGAAGGGCTGAAAGTTTTAATTATGTAAGTGGAGGGTATAAAGTGAAAATATGCAAATATAACTCATTCTTCCTTCTAAAATCTGGAATAAACTAGAGATATATGTGTGTGTGCTTAAAACCATACGAACAAAGGAGAACAAGACGAAGAAAATCAAATTGAAGCTAGGTTTGATAAATTGGAGGTTCTAGACCATAATTCAAGTCAAATAAGGTATGAATAACACTCTCTAACCCTTGAATTCATGATTTAGTTATGAACCCTAGTTAGGGTTTAAGTAAAAAGAAGTTAATTAAGGTGAAAATCGGGTGTAAAGTGATTGTGTAAGTGTTTTGAGTTGTATGAACTCATAAAAGGAATGAAAAGATGAAAAGAATTGAAGTAATGCTTTTGGGTGTAATTATTGAAATTTCACCAAGTAAGTATGTAGGTGAACTAGTTGATGATGGTGATATTAAGTTGTTATTGTTGTTAAATAACAACTTAATCACCATAAAAGTATGTATAATATTATGAGATAAATGTATGATAGCTAGTTGAGAATTGAGTGAAACATTTGAATTCTAGCTTGTTGGATGTTAAAGAGTTAACTTTGAGTTTGTTGAGTTGTAAGTAACTCGTGTATGTATATTGATATGTTTAGGTAATACAAGAGTGGGAAAATAGTTGCTTGAGTCAATTGATCACTACTCTAAGGTAAGTAATGGATAAGTATGTAACTAAATTGCAATACTTAGATTACATCGAGTAGTCAAGTATTTGCCCTTTTATATGTTATGATGAAGTGAGATTATTGAGATACAAGAGTATTCAATGATCATACTAATGGTGGAATTCAAGGGTGGTGATTGAGATACAAGAGTATTCAATCAACCATGTTCTTGACACCATGGTATGGACTCCTTGAGTCAAATTGTATAGAGTTGAGGATCCTTAATTCATGATATGTGCTATGTAAATGTTAATGTGGATGTTATATTTTCCTTTACTTACTAACCATGTTTGCTTATCGTTACGTTTTCAATATATGTAGTTGAGTGATAACATCAAATAATGTCATATTTGTAACACCCTCTCTTCATATTCTATAAAATATTCTTTTATTTCAGAAGCGTAGGTCAAAATATGTATTGCGTTATTAACATTTATAAAATGTACATATATATTGTTCAAAACAAAATATGACAACTAAGTGTTACATAATTTCAATTTTCATTTAAGTTATCAAAAACATATCAGAGTTGACAGCTGGTCAAACATTCTTTGAACATAATCTTCCTGCCCGCCCATTTCAATCATGACCTGCAGGGATTAAGGTGGTAGGATTAGCACAAAGCTAAGTGAATCAATGTGAAACTAACAATTCAATTTAGCATAACCATCTGTTTACATCAATTAATTGTAAACACATAACGTCAAAGAGGATCAGTGGTTTTTGAGGAACCTTACTGCCGCGGTGGCCCTCAAAGAACGCTTATCACAATCTGTATTGGCCTATACAGAATATACCGATAACTTGATATTACCATTACACAACACAGGTTTTAATACAACACATGTACAAAACCATGTATCTGTAATCATGTAATAATCAAGTCCAACAATACGTTGACCTCTTAATAACAATTGATGCCCGAAGGCCACATTGCACGTAGATTCATAATCAGCAAATAAGATTAAACAGTCTATCAATTATATCTACGTTTACTTGTTGCAACCAAACCGTTACAACCAAATCAAACTTGTGAGTTCCAGATCCACTCACCTGTCAGTCTCAGTCCAACAACTCAGAAGTCTAATGTTACTGAGTCTTATGCTGATCTGAGAATACAACAAATAATGAGTTAGTAACTCATTCCACAATCGTATAACATATTTCAATACATAGTATCGAAATGACAAACAATTTCCAAGTTATAACAATGCACTTATATAATTATTTACTCAATTATCATAATAGCATATTTATGCGAACAAGCAAATCCCTGAAGTCTAAGAAATAAAAGTTCAATCCGAAGTGAAATCAGAAAGTCCCGAAACGATGTTTAAAACTGAAAAGTGTCATTTTCGACCCTAAGATGACCCCGAAAGGCCTAAAACCGCCTAGGCTCATTTTCGAGTGACCATGCGAATTTCAGCCCAATCTTGTTAATTGAAAATTTGCAAAATAAAACTTTTAAAATCTCATTCGCAAAGCAACATCTCAGTTCGCAGAGATTATCAGTTCGCAAGGCAACTAAGTTCGCAAACAATAACTCGGTTCGCAAGGCAGCTCAGTTCGCAGCGCTATATCTCAGTTCGCATAACTCAGTTCGCTTCGCAATCAAGCACTGCGAACTGAGTTCATCTTCAACCTGCGAAGTTCGCTACTGCAACCCAGAATTCCCGAACAATCTTTCTCCATAACTCAAAAACTCAGTTTCCTAACACTCTAACAAGCTTTCTAACAACTTATATACATCAAATATCATCATATAACATCTTTCAAGCTTCAATTTCACAACTAATTCATAAATTGACCAATTTCATTCAAAACAAGTTCTTGACTAATAAACTTCAAAATTACTTACAATTAGAAGTAGAAATACGAAGATGATGATATTGAATCTGGTTTTCTAATTATGGATTACAACTAGATGGCTTCAATTGATCAAAGGAAGCTTATGATTTTAAGTGTGTGTTTTTATGAAATGAAAATGATATTAGGAAGTTTTTAGAAGGTTTGAGAATATATATTTAGGTCGGTCCCCATCTAACCTGTCCCAATACAATTATAATTTTAGTTCCCTTCTTAATCTATTGTCTGGAACCTAAAACCATTTTGCGAAACCAACTATTTTATTTTACCGTCAACTAGATTAATTTAAAACAACGAATTATTTATTAGTCACGATAATTCATTTATCCTTTTGACTAATATTATCAAATAAACATAATAATACTAAATAATCCTAACACATTAAATAATAAATTTAAAGTTAGAAAATTACCCGTATATTACTAGGCCCTTAGGGTGGATGTTACAAAACTCCATTTGGATTTACCACAAATGAAAATTACATGTTATTCTTAATCTATTGTCTGGAACCTAAAACCATTTTCCTTATTATTACTATTATTATTATTATTATTACTATTATTATTATTACTATTATTCTTATTATTATTATTAGTATTATTATTATTATTATTATTATTATTATTATTATTATTATTACTATTATTATTATTATTACTCTTCTTATTATTATTATTATTATTATTATTCTTATTATTAATATTATTATTATTATTATTCTTGAAACGCCCGATATTTTTTTTTTATACTCAATTTAATTTTCTCAAAACACTTTATATATTAATATAAAGTGACAACCACATTGTTTATTACAAAACATGCTTTTCATCATTACAAAATATTACACGTTATTATCGAGCATGATTTACGAGTCTCTCCTCTTACTATCTTGCCATAGTAAGTCCATCACTAGTAGCCCTCGGGTCGCTTGCCCGGATTCCCACCCTTCATTCCTCTTGACGTACCTAATCACACACAAAAATCAACACATAAGCATATTGCTTAATAAGCACAGGAAAGGTACAATCACATACAAATAATTTAGCACAATTGATCACTCAGCAATTGGCAATTCAACTTATGCGACTAGGCACAATTGATCACTCAGCAATTGGCCATTATGGGTACAATTGATCACTCAGCAATTGACCGCTCAACTCATACAACTAGGCACAATTGATCACTCAGCAATTGGCCGTTCAACTCATACAGCTAGACACAATTGATCACTCAGCAATTGGCCGTTCAACAAAATCAACCAATTAAACTCTTTACTTTCCTACTACTTACCTCGAAGGCGACGTTCAGATATTCACAACTTGCTATCCGAAATACCTGTCAAGGCGACCGTATTCAATTAACTCTGATTAAATATCAATTTACAACTATTAATTTAATCATATCACAGAACATCTCAGTTCGCAGAACATCTCAGTTCGCAGAACATCTCAGTTCGCAAGGCACATCTCGGTTCGCAGGGATTCTCGGTTCGCAAACCAGCTCAGTTCGCAGAACCATAACTCGGTTCGCAAAACTCGGTTCGCAGAACCACTCGGTTCGCAGAGTTCAGTTCGCTAGGTTCACTTCGCAAGACAATAACTCGGTTCGCAGGGCAACTCACTTCGCAAGACATCTCACCTCGCAAGATAACTCGGTTCGCTTCGCAATTAAGCACTGCGAACTGAGTTCATCTTCAAGCTGCGAAGTTCGCTGCTGAACCCAGAAACTCGAACTGAAATCTTTCAAAACTTACGAATTCAACTTCCTAACATTCAATTAAGCTTTCTAACAGTTTATATGCATCAAATAACATCATATAACATCGTTTAAGCTTGATTTTCATATCAATTCATGAATTAACTAATTTTCATGAAAATACAATTATAACACAAATTACTTACAGAAACAAGGTGACGACTTGATTATGTTACTGGAATTCGTTTTAACACAAGGTGATGATGATGTTACGAAATGATTCAACAGTTCACGGAAAGTTTCTTTCAATTTTGGATGCTCGGTTCGGTTCGCAGGAGCAGGGATTGTTTGAGAAGTTTTGAGAATGTTACCGAATTTTCATGTATGAGTGTGTATATATATTTATTAATCTAACCCAATATCATTACGATTTAGTTCCATTCTTAATCTATTGCCGGAAACCTAAAATCATTTTGCGAGATCATCAATTTTCGAGGTGTTACAATTCTTCTTCTTCTTCTTCTTCTTATTATTATTATTGTTATTATTACTATTATTATTATTACTATTATTATTATTATTACTATTATTATTACTATTCTTCTTCTTCTTCTTCTTCTTATTATTATTATTATTATTATTATTATTATTATTATTCTTATTATTATTATTATTATTATTATTCTTCTTATTATTATTATTATTATTATTATTATTATTATTATTATTATTCTTATTATTATGTTTATTATGTAACTTTATTTATTTATTTTTAACGGTTTATCATGTAAAGTGTTTTCAGAAAGAAAAAAAATGGAACTATCAACTGCTTTCTATAAATGTATACACCGAATCAAATGATCATATCATATTTATCGAATCCTAGTTAGTAAACCACTAAAACATATATAGATTCTATCATTTTCCTTTGGAAATAACCCATAAAGGCGATTGCTATTGAAACTGAATTTTGATGTTCTATGTCTTTTGGTAACATTGTTGCAACTTGTCAGGCTTCAATCATGATTTATGATTTAGTTTTAAATAGCAAATTTTTCAAAATATTTTCAAATATGTCTATAATAATATTAGTGTAATCAAATCGAGTCGACGAAGTGTAAACTCGAGTCCGACTCAATTAGAAAACTCAAAGCTCGAAACTCGACTCGAGCTCATATATCAAGCTCGAGCTCGACTCGACTAATGAACTATACGTTCAAGCTCGGCTCGACTCGCCTCGCCTCGATTATCATTATTAATATTAGATAATTTATAATTAATACTAATCAACTCGATACTTTCAAGCTTGACTCGACTCAACTCGATACTTTAATACCCGACTCGACTTGAAGTTTATTAAATAATACGGTAAATATGTTAATATGCATATAAATGGAGGGTAAAAATACAAAATAAAGCAAGTTTGATTAAGCTCTTGAGCTCAGTATTTTAATACGTGAGCTCGACTTGAAACTCTACTCGAATAGCTCGAGCTTGACTCGGCTTGTACCGAGTCAATTTCGAGTTTTTCTCGAATAGCTTACGAGTTGTTTCGTCTCATTTGCACTCCTAATACCGTACACTGCTAAAATATATCATACAACACTAATTGTATTTTATAGTATTATACAACACCGTAAAACATACTCGGCAGTAGTATACAGAAATAGTTCAGTCGTATACGAACCAATCCTTGTCAAACGTAGGTCTATCTTGTTATTGTAGTAATCAACGGTCAAGATTTAGCCTCTGATACCTTTAAAAGTGTCAACACCCTCTTTTCTCTGGTCATAGTCTTTCTTTCATATTTTCTACATAAATAAATCTCTCTTTCGTTCCATTTCTAGGGTTTTTGCTCAGGTACTTCCCGTCCTTCCTGATTTATCTATCTATAAATCTAATTGTATCTGTATCTATCTATATATTATATAAATCTCTGTATCAAGGATAACTACTGTTTTATAAGATATTCATACTTGCTCTTGGCATATGATCACCTCAGCTCTTTTATGGCTTTCTTGTTGACTTAAAATTGTTAATTCCCTTTTTATTGTTGTCAACTGTGTTCATATCTACTACATGACTGCATGTTGATTTGTATAATTACTGCTAAATCACCTAATTAGGATACATAATCCTGTTTCAATTGTTTCTAATCCTATTATGAATTCACAAATTCAGTAGTCAAAAATCGAAACTTATTTATATCTAAGAGCACATAATATATTGATCTGAATGTTGAGGGAGTTAGGTTGCACACACCTTTTATTTATTTTTGTTTAATTTTTTTGTAGATAGATGGTCATGGATGGGAGATGGAAGGTGGATCACGGCGTATTGAATTTAAACGCTATGAAATTTAATGAATCTCCACCGCCTATATCAGATCCAAAGTTTCTTAATGCCATGAATTTAAACGAAACGTTTTTAGATCGAAACTCAACAACTCATACTCCTGAGTTGCTTGATTCGAGCTTTAAAACTGTTAGTCCATCTTCGAGTTCAAATCATGAAGATTTTGAGCTTAGTGATGTAGTTTTCAAGTACATAAATCAGATGTTAATGGAAGAAGATATTGAGGAAAAGACTTGCATTCTTCACGAGTCAGCTGCTCTCCAAGCAGCAGAAAAATCATTTTATGACGCTCTTATGGTAAATGAGGCTCCTTTCTGTAGCTCACATCCAACTGTACCTTTGTACGATAATGATGAGATTACCGCGGGGGACTACAGTTGTTTTGATGGTAACACATTTGGAAGTGGTACAAGTCTTAGTTGCGATGTCAGTGATTACGATACTTCCCTCGTACCAAGTGTCTCCGTCAATCCTGATTCACAGTCCAGATCCCAGTCTTCTAATTACTCTTCTAGCAGTAATAGCTGTGTTATAGATTGTTTTGCCGATTCACCTGTGAGTATTCAAAGTGTATCTGATATGCAGTTTCAAGAAGGTATAGGAGACTGGGGTAGGTTGTACCAACTTGGGGCTAAAGAGGCTAATACGGTGGTTGTTAAGGCTGAGAAGAAACATGAAAGGAACTCCATCCCGGAAGAGTCAAGAGGGAAGAAAAATCCTTATTCCGTAGATCCTGTTGAAGATGGGCGGATTTCTAAACAGTCTGCGCTTTACACCGAGCCAACTGTGAGGTCTAAGATGTTTGATGATGTGTTGCTTTGTGGTGAAGGAAAAAACCTTCCTCAAGGTAATTTTGTTCCCAATGGTGTAAGTAGAGTACAACCGAAGGCTAACACAGGTAAGGGGCGTGGTAAAAAAGGAGTAAAAAAAGATGTTGTGGATTTGAGAACGATGTTGAGCCTCTGTGCACAAGCTGTTGCGACTAATGACCAAAGGAGTGCGTTCGATCTACTGAAACAGATACGAGAACATGCGTCACCCACAGGTGATGGAATGCAAAGATTGGCCCATTACTTCTCTGCTGGTCTGGAAGCACGAATGGCTGGTTCAGGAACTGAAATATACAAAGCTCTTCTTTCCCGGCCTATAGCGGCTGCAGATGTATTGAAAGCTTACCACTTATATCTTAGTTGCTGCCCATTCATGAAAATATCCAATTTTTTCTCTAATAAGACAATTTTGCATACTGCCCAGAACAAGAAGAAGCTACATATAATAGATTTTGGTATTCTTTATGGCTTCCAATGGCCATGCTTCATACAACGTCTCTCAAAGAGGCCTGGTGGTCCACCAGAACTTCGAATCACTGGCATTGACTATCCCTGTCCCGGTTTTAAACCATCTCAAAGGGTTGAAGAGACAGGATGCCGGCTAGCAAATTATGCAGAAACTTTTAATGTTCCCTTTAAGTTTAAAGCCATAGCTCAAAAGTGGGAAACAGTCACACTGGAGGATCTTGAGCTTGATAGTGATGAAACATTAATTGTGAATTGTGCGTATAGGTTCAGATACTTGCTTGATGAGACAGTCATGGTTGATAGTCCAAGGAATAAAGTTTTAAACCTTATTAGGAAAATGAAACCCGACATGTTCATACAGGGTGTTGTTAATGGATCCTACAATGCACCTTTTTTTATCACTAGGTTTAGGGAAGCTTTGTTTTTCTTCTCTTCTATGTTTGATATGATTGAGGCAAATGCGACCCGTGAAAGCCAAGATAGGCTGCTGCTTGAGAAAAATTTATGGGGACGAGAAGCAATGAATGTTATAGCTTGTGAAGGTGGCGAGAGGATTGAGAGACCCGAGACATACAAACAGTGGCAGGTTCGTAATTTAAGGGCTGGATTTCGCCAGCTCCCACTTAATCAAGAAATCTTGAAAATGGCTAAAGAGAGAGCAAAATCATGCTACCACAGAGACTTTGGGATTGATGAAGATGGTCATTGGATGTTGCAAGGGTGGAAAGGACGCATCATATGTGCATTATCTTCTTGGAAGCCTGCTTAGTGAACATATGCTCATTTGGGCAATCTTGAAATGCTTCTACATCATGCATTTGAATTTGTCAAGAAGTAATGAGTTTAGAAAGTATGACACTTTTTATCATTTGGTTATATGTTTTAGTTTGATTTTATTATTTGAACTCGATTAAAATTTTGTAAGATGTTATATAAGTATGCTCATATGTTGTTGTACTATGTTTGGCAAGCAGGCTAAGTAAGAAGGAAGTCAGCTGCTCCTGAGTGTCCTATACTGGCAATACTGAATTTGTTGGAACTTCGACAAATGAAGCATCCATGTTTGTGCCTCAAGGACAGGAGAATCTAAGTGGTGAAATCATGACTTGGAATCAGTGTCCACCAATTAACGTTGGTGAAATCAGTGTCCACCAATCAGTGTCCACCAATTAACATTTAAGAGCAAAATGTTCCAAACCAATTATGTTGATTAAATGTACGACCAAAGATCTTTTCCGAAACCCATTCGTTAAACCTTACACTTTCACCTCCACAAAAACAGAGTTCATATACTCCATTAGGAAAAAAGACTTACAAAACTCTTGGTTTTGCGGTATTTGAATTGAAGAGGTATGCTTGATATATAAAAAAAAAGAAGGATTTTGGTAAAAAGAGAAAAAAAAAAAGGAAAAAAGCTAATAAGTTCGTTCAAGTGAAAATTCGGTTTAATATGTAAAATATCCTCATCGTGTTTGGTTAACCTACTTACCAGATTGTAATAATTACAGTACCATGTCTTGAAACTTCTGTAATTATGTTCTCTCTTTAAAGTAGAACTGAAATTATAATCTCCATTTTTGTTGGAAGGTATGTTTGGTTCCCCTTGTTATATGTTTATAACGATTTACCATATTGGTTAGGGAGTATAATCGAAGTTGTCCGGTGTAAAATTGGGAAAATATGTTCATGAGAATAATGTTCGCTTTTCATAGGGGTCTTGTAGTTTACCTAGCTCATTAGAAATGGAGTAACATAGGCTCAGTATTGTAAACTTGATAGTTTTGATCAATGAAATTCAGTTCATTATTCATACACGTAGCTGAACTCATTCATCCAATATCTTATTCACTTTTTGTGTCTATTTTCAAACCAGCATTTTACACTATGAAATTCCACTTGTTCTACATATTGCATTATTGCTTTAGTTTCTCTTGCATTTCGGCACTTTGCAAAAATGTGTCTTTAGCAGCCATAGGGAATTAGAAAACTTGTGAGAGGTGCAGTGAAATTGAGTATTATCTTTATTTCTTTTGGGAACTTAAAACAAACAAAAAAAATATGTGCCGCTAGTACCACATATCATAGTACAGTCAAGACATTGATAACTAAAGAAATTACATCTTCTTGCCCTCAAAGTTGTACTTATATATATTTACACAGTCACACAAATATGCCCTTTTACTATTTACTGCACCCATCGTATATGCTCGTAGCAGCGTATACGTGATAGACATTTATAGTAAAATCACAGAGAAGACTATTGCCTCCATGTTTTATTTAACTGCTCATCAGGTAAACAGCTGAGGTATGCATTTGAAATCTGGTACAGTGAATGGGGTGCATGGAAACTTCTTGATGTTTACAAATAATTTTAATACTATAAGATGGGGGAGATTCTACAGTATGTAACGTCATTGATTACAACATATTGGTTTTATTAGTTGAACGTGTCTGCAAATCAAAGGATTCCATTGGGTCTTGGGAAACAAGTTAATATTATAGTAAATCTGGAGTAGTATATATATAATATTATTATTATCAGATACCCTTTCGTGTTTTGACAGAATATACATATTACATTTATTTAAATGGTTGTAGGACAACAATATCTATTATTAAATCTTACCTCCCCGTACCCGTTATTTGTGGTATTGATTATTGTTGTTGATTTTAGGACTATAAATGTTTGAATTCTAAGTCTTAATACCTTGAAAAGGGAACGATACAAATTACTGCTTTACCCTTCTATCCATCTCAATTATTAGTCTTTAAACAATTCAAGTCAATGCAATTAAATAGTAATTAACGATAAAAGTTAACATATTATAATTAATTTAAGTTACAAAATATTTAATCCCATAACTATTTGATTGTATTATGATCGAGAGTAAATTGCATTATATAGTTTTTTTTCAATTTCAGAACCTTGATCATATGTTTTTTTTGCAAAAGCTGTCCCTGTAATGCATGTTTTGTTACACAAACGATCCTTCCTAGGACTGCGCACAAGACGTATGTTTTGTTACACAAACGATCCTTCCTAGGACTGCGCACAAGACGTCTAACCGATTACAACTAAGCTTTATAAAATATTTCACATAATATAAACAACACTAACCAATTGATTCACAAATTGAAGTTGTAAACATCAACAATTGAACATAAAACTACTTTTTTCATTCTTATCATTCATCGTGTTCTTGATTTGAATATTCCTATGCTATATTGCCATCTTTTAGCGTTCTTCAAACAAACTAAATTATATATAATTCAATATTTCACCAAATGAAAAGTATTGTCCGCTGCACCTTGTAGTATTTAACAAAATACTACGGAGTAATACGCTCTAAACTATTTAAATGATACTTTGAAATTTAAATACCAAAACATGCGGCCCAAAAAATATAAGTTTGACCCATTAAAGGCCCAATATCGAAAGCCTCCCCAGTCCTCTGAAACAATTTAGTGCTGAAGAAAGGGTTTATGATTTTAGCGATTTGCTGCCTGCCATCAATCAAACAATCGATTCGATAATGAATGAATAAGTGATGGTTTGAAAATGAGCACAGGAGATTTCTTCTATAGAGAAGCTCAGCGTCTTGGTTACGTTGCCCGTTCTGCCTTCAAGGTCTTTATTTATTAACTACTCTAATTATATCAATTATCATACATACATGTGTTTATAATAATCTTATTAATTAATTTTGATTTGATTATGTTTGTATCAGCTTCTTCAGATTCAGAAACAACACAAATTGATAACATCTGGTTCTTCTGTTCTTGACCTTGGTTGTGCTCCTGGTGCTTGGCTTCAGGTTTTTCTTTTTATATATCTTTCTTATTACTCCGTTTTCAATAGACATTGTAATCTAATGCTACTATTTACTATGTGAATAATTATACTCCGTAATTAATTATCATCAACTTTCCCAAAATGAGAATCTCATTTCTTGGTATACTACTATACTCTGTATTGATTAATGAATGGGAATGTACAACCCTCTGATGCTTTATAGTTTATACACATACTATAATATATATTATCATAAATTGGGTCTCATTTCTGTGGAACGATTAGAATTGATTGAAACAAGAAATCGTTAGTAGCATCAATGCATCGTATCGACACGTCCCCTGATGTCAGTCGTGGTGATTGTAGCTTTGAGGAAAAGCACATGAAAATAGAAACTAAGAACCAAAATTACGTTAACCAACTCACATTAGCTCAAATGGTCTTGGTCGGATGGGAGGTGGTGAACTGGGTGAGCGCAGGCCCTCATGCAACGTGTTGTCGTCTCCATGGGTTTGTGTTCAGTGCTGGCTATAACTATGGTATACTATAAGCTTGTTATAGTTTTTGACAAGTTTTTTAAGGCCCTTGTTTACATGCTAGCTTATTTCAACTTCAGCCGACACGCTAGTAGGCTCGTTTAGACATTAATTCATGTATTTCAACCATGGTTTCTTTATTGTACATATACCCTAATTTTGTAAGGAAGTCACGTAGTTTAAACATATCCATATTCGTATGCAAAAGAATTGCTGGAATTGCTGGATGATTTTATTCATGAATAATCAGGTAGCTTGTCAAAGTCTTGGTCCTGTGAAAAATGGTGGGGTGGTTGTTGGCATTGATCTTAAGGTGATATCATCGTTTACATTTCTTATAGTTGACTCATATAATCACCAGTACATTTGTGATGGAAGAGTAATTTGACCTCGTTTTATGGGGCATTATATCTAAACAACAGAAGGTGAAAGTTCCTTCAACTCACTGCGATTCAAGGGTTTCAACTGTTTGTGCAGATGTCATGAACCTCCCTAAACATGAAGTGCTAAACCTCTCCCCTCAGGTATTCTTTTCATAAATGAAATCCTTAGATTAGTAATGTGGGCACTTGGTTTAGCACTAGATTAGTTTGCATAATACCAACTTTGTGGTTTCATCATGTTTTATATGCGGAACTGTGTCAGGGGAAAGGGTTTTCGGTTCTGTTGTCAGATATGTGTCCAGTTGTTTCCGGTATCACAACAAGAGATGCAGCTTTATCCATGGAGTTAGGAATGCGGGCACTTGATTTAGCACTTGGTGCAGCAAAATTACCCGATTACCCTTTAGAAGATGGTCAAACAGAAAGTCAACCTGAAAAGGAAGATGATGTTGGTGTACTTAAAACTGGAGGACACCTTATTGTCAAGCTTCTAGAAAGCGAGGATACAAAAGGTAGCCCGAAGTAGAAGCTTAAAACTTAACGCACGTTGTACATGTAGAAAATGCTATGGTGTTATATATATGCAACAGAATTCATATCAAGTTTTGATCTTTGTTAATCTTGAATGTATGGTGGTTGTAGATTTGATAAAGATCTGCAAGCCTTTATTTAGGAAGTCATCATGGTTGAGGCCTAAAGCTACAAGATCAAACTCCAGGGAGATTTATTTGATTTGCCAGGATTTGCATTAACTACACTCAGTGGTCAGCTTATTTTTCAATACTTTACATAAATTAAATTAAATTGTTTTATTATAGAATAGTGAATATTGATGATAATATGCAACAGTTGTAAGCAATATTTTTCCAAAAATTTACTTCAATTTGTTGTCTAACAATTCTGTAAGAGAAAATGTTAAGTTGTGACTAGTCTGCATGAGTTTTTAGTATGTAACGTAATTATATTTAGTACTCTGTATCTGTATTTTATTTCACTTATTTGATCCAAGATTGAAACCTTGAATGTATAACACATCTGTATAATATTGCATGAGAAATGTCATTAAAAATGATTTGAAATCTCATAACGATGACTGAATCCAAATAAATGTTCTCAAAATATGTGCTGATGCGTTACCAAAAGTATTTGTATATCATTAAACTAGTGTTAGACCCCGTCCGATGCACAGTTTTCAAAAACGTATATGAATTATTAAAAAATATATTATATCAGTAGTAAGTTGTCTTGCACGTTTATTACATAATTCACATGTTTATATCAAACTTTCAAAAAGCATAAACATTATTTGCAATTATAATGTGGACAATTTATTATTTAAGTAGTATATAATATAATAAAGTCAATATAAATTACAATAAAAATTGAACGTTAATATTAAGTAGGTCAACATTGAAATAAAAATGAAAAGATTTTATAAACTAATAATGAACATTACAAACCTTAAACGCGTTGAGGGCTTTATATTCAAGATAAACTTCACTTTTCTACTTTTAGCAATGTCACATTTTAAATATAAAACATACAATTCACCAAGTAATACACGCATGTATAAGGATTCTTTTAGTTCTATTTCTATAATTTTTTTAATCCTTGAGTCAGTCTAATCATGTAAGCGTCCTTAGAAAAATTGTGAACTACATATATGAAGACTACATAACTGTACTTACTTTATTATATTTTTTGTACAAATATTATTGGCATTGATATTGTTTGTACAATGAACACTCGATTATATTCTAATTTAAGTTAGTAAAGAACATATTTAAACATATATCAATATTATGAATATGCATGATAACGCATACGAAATGATTTTTGTCCAGGAAATGTTCATCCAAATGTTTCTAAAATACACAATCAACACCATCATATATCATGCACACTGACGATAGCGTGTTAGAGCTTGATTTGATGGAAAATATATAACAATGTCCAAGAATGTTTAGTTATTCAGATCTATGGCGACAAACAATTATAAAATCGCATTACATATTTACATGATGCAAATACTTTGATTTAATATGCTCATTAGTAGACGATTATATTAATAATCAAGAGTAAATTCTATAAATGGTCCATGTGGTTTACACCGATTTACGAAAATCGTCTATATACTTTATTTTTCATTTATTTAGTCCAATAAGTTTACATTTTGTTCGAAAATAGTCTCCCATCCACCTAAAATGACTAAAATACCCTTTGATCATTTAGATCCCTACTATCCGCAAATGACAAGAGAAAGAGTACTTTAGTAATTTATGTGGAGCAGGGACCATTCTCAAGTAAAACATAAACTTATTGGATTAAAAAGTGAAAAATAAAGTATAAGGACGATTTTCATAAATCGGTGTAAACCACATGGACCATTTATAGAATTTACTCAATAATCAAACATATATAATGTGTTGTAATGTTGTATTTTCGAATACGCTCAATTTTATGTCTGCTATTATATAAAATATGAAGTTCTAAATTATAAGGTAGAAAAACATAATAACTTCTAGATAATCAATGTAATGTGAATTCGAACCATCACTTTTAATAAATTCAATGATAATTATTACTAAGATCATTTAATTTGGAAGATAGAAAGAAAGCATGAAGAAGATATTGAGCATTTTAACATTGTAATTGAATAGTAGGTTGACACATAGGATTTTAAATGATTTAGAAGTATTATATGGTCGCCACGTAAAGTAGGGGAAAGACAATTAGTATATAGGAAAGATTAAATCAGCTTTGAAAAAATTTATCTTAGACACCATATACCAATACTGCAGTCTATAGTAAGTACAGTGCTAGCAAACTGGTAAAAAAATAAAGAAACTATAAATACTCTGCTCTAAAAGCTAGCATATTGGTGAAGTGTTAAAACACCATTTTATTTAATGGATAAGGCTCTGAAGGTCAAGATTGGGCACACTGGATTTATTGTATTTTAAGAATAAATTTGTCGCTCAGATTTACTGCATTTTATTGACAGTTGCATTTTAACATTATTGCATTTTACGCCTATAAATTGACTGCATTTTAACACCACTGCATTTTACACCTACAAATTTATTTATAAAATGCAATAAATTCGTCATGCCCCTCATTTAAGGTCTCCCTCTATGATCTTTCACTTTTAATAAATACTCCGTAAATTTTAGAAATTCTTTATTTAAAGTAAATTTAATTCTTATAACGAACTTATATATTGAATCTTTGATTTGATGTGTAACTTTGT
The DNA here is from genome assembly GCA_963930675.1 of Gnaphalium uliginosum. Lineage (NCBI taxonomy): Eukaryota > Viridiplantae > Streptophyta > Magnoliopsida > Asterales > Asteraceae > Gnaphalium > Gnaphalium uliginosum. The sequence continues at coordinate 3,536,139 of OZ005682.1, read as the reverse complement.
ATAGATTATATTAATACAACATTTAGTTGCTTTATTATTATTATATAATATAAATAATATCAAGAAATTAATAATTTGTAGTGAGATAATTATATTGTGTAGTATAAGATAGAAACACTCGAGCAGTCTTCAAAGCCACTCACTAATTCACCAACTAGACCATTATTATACTCGTAGCTTTTATTAATTGATTATTAAATTATTAATTATTAATTATTAAGATATTTAAATACCTACTAATTCATATCTGTATTATAATCATTACATGTTTATACAACTTTAAAATATTTTCTGAATGAAATATTTACAAGAAACATCATTCCTTGTTTTTTAGTCTTCTTAAAATATGAGAAAACTCATTTTAAACTCTGAAATGTAAATTATTATTATTATAAAGAATATATATATATATATATATATATATATATATATATATATATATATATATATATATATATATATATATATAGTGTATTCATACCCCAAATCTAGATGATATCTCATTAATTTGTCCATATCTCTATATTAAAATACCGATTTTTTAAACATTAGAGGACAATGATTGATCTTTTAAATAATGTACTCCATTATTTTAATTATTATTAAGTACTTAACGAATTTTTTTAATACTTTAGATGTATATGTATTTTTCCGTACATAAACAATATTGAAAGGAGACAGCACACTATGACACGTTTAGTTTTTCATACATGTAGTAACTACCAAGTACATACCTCAGCCGATAAAAAAGTTCAAACGAAAAATAATTACGTATCTAAACTCTAAAGACAAGAAGAAACAAAAATTGCCACTAAGTAAATTTTTTCATCCTACTTAATGTAGCAAAATAAAGTACACTATATATATATATACATGTATATATATATATATAAAATATGGTAAATGGTATAGTATCTGATAATATCATAATATTGTCACATATTTTAACTAACTAATATAAAAGTCGATAAATAAATGTCATAATTCCCAGCATTATTATCGAGCTGACGGGCATGGAAGGATAAGCCAAACAAGGCTACAGTCACCATCCAGGGACCCAAACCATACAATATATAAATGGGCCACACACGAATAAGCATCAAATCAAATTATCGAATATATAAAGCAACTCACTCACCCAATATAATTAATTTATCACCTTTTTTTTTTCTTTCAAAAAAATGTATTCCTTAATAATATAAGCTTTTTTTCAAAACAAAACTTTAGCTGTTAACATCCAAAAGTTACTTTACAGATTTTGAACGTAATTAAAAATAATCATTCTTTAAAATGTTTCTGAATTTCCATTTTAATAAAAAATGACTATGACTATTCATTTTGCATTTAGTATGTGTGATGTTTCTTCAATCATGTCGTAAAAAAAATGGGATATTATTTTTTACTACTATATTTTAAAAATCACTTACTTATGTAATTAAAAAAGGTAGGATAAGTATGTATCAACTTATCATTCATAAGTATCTATTTTTTTTAAAATTAAATAATTAAATAGCTTTGGAAAAATAATCAATACACTGTAATTCATATGCTGTAAAGTTAAATACGAGTAACAAACTTTTAAAAAAGTGATTTAAATTTCTAAACACCGTAAAACTTGTTTACAAAAGGGATGAATCGTTTTACCTCCATAAAAAGGAAAAAGAAGCGGGAAAAGAAACGTGTGGCCCATATTCGAATCAATTCGCTCGAACCTTCCCTTTTTTAAACAACACGACACGTGTCCAAATTCTCATCTTTTTTAATTGTCAGCTAGGATCCACGTAGGATCATATAACCCAAAAATCATCCCATTCTTTTCTTTCATTCATTCATTCAAATACTAACAGCTTCCGGAACAAGCCTTAAAATCACCCATAAAAACCCATCATTTTCCCTTTCTTTGCTTCTACTTCCAATTTTCCTAAATAAGTAATCTCTCCCGGCCCGTTATTTAGTAAACCTATTGTAATTTTTTATTAAGAATGGAGGTTGATGGTGGTTATCTGTCGGCGGAAGAAGGTTGTCGGACACCGAAACGAAGTGAGTATCGAGGTCCGATGAAATGTCCGGCGGCGCCCAAGAAGAAAAAGGCGGCTCATTTGAAACAAAAGAAACCGCCGGCGAATGGGTATTTTCAGTCACCGGATATTGAGAAATTTTTTGCAATGGCACGTAGAAGAGAAGCTTATGTTTAATATATTAACTCGGTTTCTTTGTTTGTTAGAAATAGAGGTATTATTTTGTGTTCTGTATAGATTTTTCAGTTACTGTTTTCTTCATTGATTCCTTGTTTTTTTTTTATATATATGTTCTGTTTCATTGTGTTTCGCTGTGGACTTCAAAAGAATTTATTTTATGTAAGTGAAATTAAGGAATTTGTTTTTTTTTTCTAACTTTCGTACGCATTCATGCGCTTTTTTGACATTATACATTGATTATATCACTTGTTTTAGTATGGTCCAGTGTTTGATTTGTATTTTTATTAAGTTTCAAATTAGAACTAGTTTATGTTTTCTTTTTCTAAATGTAGGGAAAGTTTTGAACTTAACTACGCAAGTGGTATATAGCTAATAATTAAAAGAATGATTGGTAAGCTAGAAGAAGGATTAGCTAGCTAGAAAGTTGGTTATTTTTGTGGTTATGAAATTTCAAAATTTGCAAATTAAAAGGTTATATAGTACGTAGTTATTATGTGAAGACATTATTATTGATTTATAATTATCAAAATGAACTACGAACTTAAAAGTTCTTTAATGATTGATTTAGGTTTTTATGGTATATATGTAATGTAATGTTGAATATTTTGTGGAGTTAATAAAGGAAAAGAAAAACAGTGTTGTTGAAGTAGATGCTTTTTTCCCTTTAAATTCCTTTTTGAAATCCATCCAGAAAAAAATATAAAGTAAAACTGTAAAGGATGGGTTTTGAGAAAACCTCTCTTGTTAATCAGATCAGATTATTCTTTCTAAGAAAAAAGGAAAAAAAAAAAAAAAAAAAAAAAAGGGTGAAAAGAGTTTTTGTTCTAAAACAACACACTTTATTAAAAAGGGAAGACAACCTTTTCTTTTTTAACAAGATATTACTAAGGTTACATGTTCATGGCCACTGCCCACTGGTAAACTTAGAAGCCCATTGGATTACCATTACAATGTAGCCCATTAACGTTTTAATTTTTATTTGAGTATAATGTACTAGCCACATGAGTATCAGAGTATATAGTGTTGCTAGAGTCTGATAGGCCCGGTCCATTATTCTGGCCCAGTAACTTTCTGTCCATGATGGTTCCTTGTCAATCTCACCTAATTTTTTTCCATCTTCTTACATTCTTTTCTTCTCCCTTTTTCATCCTTCAGACTTCACAACATAATGTGGAAAATAACATTTCAAGAATTCAAATGGTATAATGTAAGTCTGAAAAAAATGAATGCGCTAAGGAAAATTCTAGAAATCCGGAGACAGGCCCTGGGTCCTAAGCGGTTTTGCAATGGAAATCGGCACATTATGCTTTCTCAAAACTTACAATAAAAATAAAGCGATCTTCATCGTCTTTCAGTTACAAAAAACATTCTTTTGATCGATCAACAATTATAATTCATGGTGTTTTAAAAAGTTGTAAAAATAACATTCATTCACATACAATAGTAAACTTCTAAACTATAATTAAATGTTGATCAAACACACCAAATACATGCAATGAGTACAAGTACAAGTTCACATAAGTCATTTCTTAGTACTTGCAAATTAGAAATTAACATAAATTTCAAAGTAAATATGGAAATACTATCATGGAAGTTAGAAAATTCCAGACCAAATTCACCCCAAATCGTATTATTTATTTACTTTACATTATATATAAATAAATAAATATAAAAGCTAGTTAATATATGGCCCGTTGATATCCATTGAGTAAATATTAATCAATGAATATTTAGCCTATATATATATATTTGTAGTGTAAATAAAATAAAATAATCACATGTTTCATGCAAGTTGTTCAAGATTCCGTATGACACATGGAAAAAGACATGAGTATTGGTATAACAAAAAAGGTAATGAAAATAGAATTAAAAAGGATTTCCGTACGAGGTGCTGATTTTTTTTATTAATTGAGTGAATAAATTTCGTTAAGGCTAGTTTGGCTATGATATTTTTACCTATTTTTCCTATAATACATTATAATTAAAATTAAATTACTCTAGTGTGTTACAATGTACAATGTATTTATAGAAAATGATGATAAAAATATCAGTGACGTTCGGTGAATATTAAATATATCCGCTAGCTAGTCCATGTGTGAATGTGTTACGTGTTTTCCGGCAGCATACTATCGATCAAACCTCCATATGCATCAATGTGAATAGACTAGTATTCTTCTATTTGTCATATTTATTTGTTATTTCTTGTATGTTTTGTTTCTCATATCCAATCCAATCCCATGTTTGATAATTGATATACTAGGTCTTCTCCCTCCTAACAAACAAACTTTAAGTATGAGAAGGCCGTCTATGATGAGTGGCTCAACGGTTTAATTATAGCGTACTCTGTTAGTTGAAGGACGGTTTTATGTCTAGGTTTCGCAATAACATATTTTCACATAATACCATACATCTAATGTTAAAAAGAATGAAAAGGATATATACATTTGAAAATGATAACGGCTATGACATTCATAGAAACTTGTATGTAAAAGCTTAATAAATAAATATCTTATAATAATAAAACTAATAATAATTACATAAAGTATTTAGAGTATCTACAAATCCGGTGATTGTTGATTGTGAACCAAATACAAATGATCATAAATATGGTAACCAATAGGAAATTAGGAAGTAATTAATGCTAAAGATTCTAAAGCAACTGTGACAACTTATTTGAGATTCAGAATTAATCAAGTTAGATAATCTATAAACGCATTTTGTGATATTTATTACAACACGTGAAATATCAAATATACAATACTAAAGAGCAACCAATAATCAAGTATGGATGTACCATACCACATGAATTATAAATTGGTTCATAATTTTCTTTAATTTTACCTTGATGATAAATAAAAAAGTATATACAAGTAATGACAAGTTCAAACAAATATTAATTTTGCAATTTTTGATATTTTTCTTATCTTTGAGATTCTCATCATAAATTCTTAACTTTTAAATAGTTCTCATTTTGAACCTTTTTGGAAAATATATAGATCGAACAACGTTGTTTTCAATCAAGTATATATCTTTGAAATTGATGTAGTAGATTTTATATTTAAACTGACATGAAATCTTTTGTCATTTCTCAATGCAAACTTATTAATGCATCATATAAAGAGCAAGATTCGAACTCAATATATCTCGTCTATATATATCTTTAACCCCCTTCTCATGGCTTTTCAATAAAAACCCCTTTCTTCTATAACTTCTTCCCAAAACAATCTTGTAATTAGTAGTATTTAATTTAAATTTAAATCCCTAAATATACTTTGATTTTGGTTCATTTTCATAATTTTATAGTTGATCAAAAGTTATGTATTCCTTTTTGTCCATTATCCTCACTCGTTTCCTTTAACTACTTCTGATTTTATGATCAAGAAAATTTATACAGTCACTTCTTGTTGCTGGAGCATCTTCAAGATTCACGAAAGTTTCATCATTTTCGGTGACCGATATCTCTTTACACAAAATCTTTCATGTTTTAGTCGATTCACACATAATCGCTTCTATCGATATAAGGACTCCATTTGTTGATATTTTGAGAATCTTGATGATGCTGCAGTGGCAATTAATGGCTAATTATCCATTTTAATATTGTTATTTCGAGTGTTTATCGTCCAACTTGATGATGGTAAGTAAAGCTATCACTTTTATAATTATTTTACATGAAATTAAATCTTTATGCCATTTTATATTTGTTAATTACTTGTTTACGTTTGCTTTATTAGTTTGTTGCTTTAATTTAGTAAACTTGGTTTATTCTGATTTGTAGTCTTGATGTATATAATTAGAGTTGATTAATTAATATTGTTATACAGATAAGTGTGCCCAGTGCCCAGATATGTTTAGGGTTTTCCTCACACTATGGCCAGCAAAAGTGTTGTTAAAAAATCGTTGTTTATTAACATTAATAATAATTAAATTAATTTAACTTTCTTTATATATATATATTTTCAGATTTAGCTCTCTATCTCTTTATACACACACAAACACAAACACAAAATCTTTAGGTGTTTGGATCAGTACTACAGATGTGTACTTAATATATATGATCTCCTCATAAATATGATGAACAACTGTATAATATTGTACAACTCAATTAATTAAATCATTAGATTGGTGTATCTAGCTAGAACTACTTCATGGTCACTTAATTTGTACTGTGATCGAATATTGACAACTAGGTCATATATGTACTTCTTTATTACCTTAATTAACTTCAATTTAGTCTATATATATGATAATGTTTCTGTAGTTACAAATTAAGCAATGTACATATAGGCCATAGGGGATAGGGTTTTAATATTCAGTTCTTTTTGCGATTTATAGCTAGGTACGTTTATTAGGATATAGTAAAGGCTCGTAAAGCCCCCGAAAAAGGTTCAAATACATACAGACGCTCAATAGATTTTTGTAAAGCTAGCTACGTTAGGTGAGGATGAGGAAAACTATAAAAGACAAAATCGATTTTGTCCAAGGCTTTTAGAGTTTTCGATATAATTCCACAAAATAATTGAGTTCAAGTCAATATGCGCGTCAAACTATTCGTTAACTATAAAAATGTATCTTATTGCATTCCATCATTATATACTTGAAAGTTTACACTAAAATATAAGTAGTAAGGTGCTTTTTGTTACCAAATACGTAGGTGATATCTGTTCAAAATACTCGGTAAAAGGAAGAAAAAGATAATAATTTTATTTTCCTGTTTATTAAGGATTAAGGATGTGAGAGTAAAATGGGCCGGGTTGTTATAATGGCTTCATACATATATAATGGACTTTAGTAATCATCTAATACTGTCGAGGTTTAATTCTGGACCCAACATTAGTCCACTGGGAGAAGTCCACCATATAATAATATTTCATACAACACATTTATCACCTATCAATCAATGGTTAATTGGTTATGCAGAATAAAATATTTGATTAAAACTTGAACTATACATATGACATAACTAGAAATTCTCACATCCACCATTCACCGTAAAAATTGTGTATTTACGGAATAGTATACAAACAAACAAAAGCACTGTAAAAATAAAAAGCTAATTATTGATAATATAAAACGTAAACAAATTATGAAAGGAAATTAAATACACTCTGTACTCAAAAAGGTTGAAATACGGAAAATTTCTAATTATATACATCTGCCGTCTCAGCCTGTAAGGTACAAAGATCAATCAAGCTCATTTAGCGTCCACTTTTGACGGTGGTGCAATCAACATTCACCGGTTAACGACAGTATAGTTGCTGACTGCACGTCCAAAGCAAAACAGTAAATACTTGGTAAAACTGTACATTGGTGAAGGAAAGAATCAATTTAACTGGTAAACTAATTTATTAAAGGTGGCATTTTAAACATATATGAGGATGAATTAAAAAAATAAAATAAGTAAAATAAATAGAACGAGCAGTGTTTTTTTTTAGGGATAACATTGGCATGCATGATCCCATGTGCAAATTGCATGTTATGGTTCTACACCACCAATCTGGGTCAAACATCTTGCAATAAAACTAAATACAACTTGAAAAGTATACATTTTTTTTTTGTTTATCTGTTTAATTAAACTATTTGTTAATTATTTTATTATTATGTAATAGCCAAATTCAGTTGAATAGTCAAATTAATAAATTCTGTTAACGATGGCACATGGTTTTTTGTGGCATACATAAAAACCAAATTTTGGAGAGGAAGTTGTGTTGATACTTTAAACAAGTTTGGAATATCCCTTAATCTGTTATTAAGATCATATTTTGACACATATTTTTTTCAGTTTTCAAGATTTTATTGATTCTTATTAACATATTTATACATATTTTGACATTATACACATATAAACAATCATATATTCTAGTGGTTCTTAAAGTTTTCAATTTTTAATTGATTCTCATTTGAACCTCCCACTATATATATATATATATATATATATATATATATATATATATATATATATATATATATATAATGGGAGGTTCAAATTAGAACCATATAAAAGTTGAAAACTTATGAGAACTACTAGATAACATATTTGTTTATTAGTGATTCACTTCATTCGTGTGTGAACATTGGTATATGATAGATTTAAAAAGAAAAAAAAATGTTAAAAATTTTAAAAATCACCTATTAAAACACATTTGAACCGATTTGTTCACATGATCGTTCATAAGTGAACACATATTTGTATTTTTGTGTTTTTCTATATAATTTTGGGATTTTTTCTTTTTACTTTTTTTTTATCAATTAAACGTACATCAATGTTCACATATGAATTAAGTTGATCACATGTGAACAAATACGTAAACTAATATTTCTCACAAGTTTTTAACTTTTTAGTTGATTTTCATTTGAACCTATATATATATATATATATATATATATATATATATATATATATATATATAAACAAAATACATGTTAAACTATAAAATATATGAAGTGTTCACATTGCACATATCAAATGTGCACACGTGAACGAAAAGTATAAATTTAATTTTAAAGGTTATTTTGATGTTTTCTCAAACTATTTTGCTTTTAACATTAATCTACATCAATGTTCACATGTGATTGAATTATTAAACATGTTAAAATTCTTATATTTTAAAAGTTTTCGCAATTCTGTACCTTTTTGTGGTTTTCATTTGAAAATTTGGCTATATATATATATATATATATATATATATATATATATATATATATATATAACATGTATAGAATATAATACAAGGGATCCAATCCTACGATCAATGTTGGATTGATGATAAGTTTTGTGTGGTATTCCCACACTGTAACATGCTATAAGTAGGCATAATTAGTTTAATTTAATTATGGGCTCTATCACCAAGTGGTTTTAAGCTTTAAAGTGTAACCTAATTGGACTTATATACTAAGTTTTCTACGAATTGTCCTGCAAATTAAAGGTCCTAACAAGATGAATATCTGATTATCTGAGTCGAGCTGTAAAAGGTATATGATTTTATCAAGTTTTTATTTTAAAGTTTTTTTTACTTTAATTTAAAGATAGCTACTTTAATGCAAAAAATTAAAATACACCATTGGTACGACACTTGTTATGCAAAATATGTTTTTAAAGTATGCTTCTAGAGTTGTTTAGATACCTCCCATTCTTAATTCCGGCCTCTTTTTAATTCTTTATTTTGCTCGATAAGATTAAAAATTATTCGAGTAATTGTTGTATTGTGCGTGTGGGTATTGATTTATTAACCAGTCAAACATGAAGAGCATATTTCGCACACAAATGCAGGTCTCATGGGACATGTTTTCAAAGGATTCGATCAAGAAACCAACGGTGGTTAGTATCTTTAATTTGTTATATTAAAAAAAATAACCAAATGGCGACAATATTGAAAGCCACCAAAGTTTATTTCTTTCGGCAAAGTTGGTTGGGGGACACAACAAATTTCAGTTGTTATTATATAATAATAATAAAAAGATATGGGTTAGTTATGGATTTTATTCACATGTAATGCAAATTATGACACATTTATCTTCATTTAATAAAATATTTTTTTGGTAGACCAAAATATAAGGACGTAAAGAGTATACTCTATATTGTATATGTTAAATAGAGTAAAAGAGTAATATATTGATTGTTGTTACAACTATAATTACACAGGATAGGTTGCATTTCATGTCTATTTATAATAGAACTCAGCTTAAGAAATAAGCAACATAAATCTTCAAAACTAATGGACCATAAACACACAATTAGGTTTGGGCCAATCTAATCGTCTTAATACTATAGTCGTCTATATTTATTGTTTGTCTATTGAGTTTCAACTCAAATGTCTAAGCTATTTACTTTTTACAAAGTTAACCACCTCAAATTTTTTATAAAAAATAAACATTCCTTATTTGTAGACAGAAGTTTGAGCAAATATAAAATAGTTTTAAATCTGTTGTTAGGGTTTGTATGTTTCAGATGATGAGACAATTTGAACATGGGAACTTGAAAAGATCGTATACTATATGGATATGGATGGATGGATTTCAATTAAGTAAACAAACATGTAATTAAAAAATTAAAACGGTTCGTTAACTGAATTAAACCATAAATATGCCCAAAGAAAGTCAAATTGTTTGATAGGTGGTCGGCTTATCCTCTTTAAAAAGGTAGCTAGCTACGACCATATGCCAAATCTTTAAATAAAAACAAAACGCACTATCACGTAATTATAATTATTTATTTGTTATTTACTAATTGATTGATTGATTATTTAAGTAACTGATAAAGCTAAACGGCGCATATGAGACAATTTACGGAAATCTGGGTAGGTTTCTTAATTCACTGATAGTGATTAGTGATGTTGTTAACTGTTGTTTTCTTTTTATCAATTATTATGTATGCATTGGACAGATGTTTTGATAGTGACTACACTATAAATAACAAGAACAAGAGAGAAAAAAATAGTAATGTTGATTAACTAAAATGGAGAAATGTTAATAAATGTAAAACAGGGAAAGATGTATTCCACATTTATGAGATAAAATATGGGAAAATAGAAGATATTGTTAACCATGTAGTACACATTTGTGGTGGATCTATTAAAAATAATAGTGAAAATATCAGTTCTCTTATTTAACGAGTATGTATTTTGAATATTGAAAATAAAACCTTCAAAATGAAGATTTTTTTTTAACCCAAGCAAAGAGGTGGGTTTGAATGATTCTCATTTTCATTAAATATCATCTTATAGACATAGTAAAATATGTGTTTATGAAACAAATTTGAGTGGTGAAACATGTGAAATAAAATAAACATTTTGAAACCCAATTGGTCAATATAACATATGGCGTGTGCAATTGACAGTATAGATGATTTTTCATCGAATATATTTATAAAATCTTATAAAACTAGAATGGATATTTGATAAAATGTAACATTTATCAAACAAAAATGTACGTATGAGCGTTATTTCATGAAAAAACTAAATAAGTACTCAACTTTTAACATTTCCCCCTTTTTCTAATCACAAAACCACTTAAACATTGTTGATTTTCATCGGTTTTGTGTGTACACGTAGTGTTAATACTTATGGTTACTTATAGAACAAATGGAAACTAATACACCATATGAAAAAAATAGAGATTCCAGAATAGAGTAGTCTCTTCTTGTTTATTACTCCTATAGTTTTGTCATTTTGTGTCACTCAGTATGATTATTTTAATCCTTTTTTAAAAAGATAAATCTAAAAGTATTTGGAATCCAGTTAATAATTTTACATATTTTGAAGAATTTATTTATTCTAATCTTTATACATTGAATTGAATTTGTCATATATGATATACATAAATTCATTTATCAATTTTCATAAAACACTAAATAGCATCACCATAACAATAACATGACTAGGCATCAAGACTTGTGATATTTTTGTTGAAATAAATAAAGGGTGGAAGAAATAATTGGTAAAATCAATATTGGAAATTGTTAAATAGATCGAATCGGGTAAAGAATTTTTAGGATAGTGGTAGACGTCATTCATGTATGCCAAATCCGTTGATGTTAAGAAATCGGATCATAAATGATGGATGGATCAACTGTTTTAGCAACATGTACAAGTAACCACTGCACCACCCACAGACTTTATCATCGCCATCGCCCACTCCCCTATTCGATCTATATCATTAATTATAAATAATAAATAAATATTTTAATTATTGCTTATAAAATATCATTTATGTAATCAAAACTCTAACACTAGTCAAATAAATCGTACACGTCAATTCCTAACATTATAGGAATCAACAACGATCTTTATATTATTAAAATAATGAATTTGATTAGATAAACGAGGGCATAAAATTGGATCGAAAAGATGGAAGCGTAATTAAAAGTTAGTTTTCAGGAAAGGTAGATAGATCGACGGTCCCACATTAAAGAATTAGCATCCGTCAGATTGGACACAAAAGGTGGGGCCAAGTTTCATATTGTCCGACGCATCGCCATGTCATCGGCCTCTTTCATTGTGTTGTCACCAAATCACTTCACTTCACTGCTCCCCACTCCCGACTATAATCGCGATTCACACTTGAAAAAGAGAGAAGAAAAAAACTACTTAATACTCATCCCTTGTTAATTTCATTTCATTAAAATTTATAGAACACTTGTATTAGTCATTAATCGCGTATCATCACGTTTATTAATATGTCAACATTAATATATGGTTAACAATATATATATATATATATACACACACACAGTTGTAGCCAATGCTTGAAATTTATTGTAATCCCAATATCATTATAACATTTGAATGAAATTCCTAAAGAAAAGTAAGAATTTCACAACACAGTGTTAAATAATAACAAATAATAAAAATACCTACACAAAACTTAAAAGCAAACCATCATAATTGATGAACAACCAAAAAATAACATCAAACGCATAGGTCATAACGAAGAAAACTCATCACCAAAAATTGCGTTTGTTTCACAAAATTATATGAAATTCCATAGGATTGAAATCTTAATTCAATCTTACATGATTGTTTGATTCAACAATATAACTGAATTGTAAGTATTTTTGTTCAAACGAATTCACATTTTTTAAAATACCAATTATTTAATGAAATTCTTTTTAAACGAAAACATTTTGCGAACCGTAAAAGTATAAAAAAAAAACTAGCTTCTTTTAATTTACTATCAACATATATATAATGTGAGGTTATGAGGTGGGTTTAGGTTTGTCCTCTTAAACAAAAGAAGAAAATTTTGTATGGGTAGTTATTATTGTCCAATCGTCGTACCTATCAGATTTCAGATTTATAATGAAAATAAAAATAAAAATAAAAAAATTGTATAAAACCATTTTACATTATGAACCGTCTATATATTTTAATTCAACGGTGTCTCAGATTTTTCTCCAAACTTTTCTCAAAGTTTGAATGTCAATACAATTGAGAGATTAAATTTACCATAATCTATTAATATTTAAATTTTTAAAAAATCTTTTTATACAGTGTTCTATTGACTAGACTATCTATAATTAGACGTCGCGTATTCCTCTTCCAACTTTCAATGACATACTTGTGAATTCTCATTGTTGATTAAATTTTATTTCATTTTTTCAAAGTGGATATGGTTTTTAATTTTGTTTACTAAATGACTAAATAGTCTAACGGTAAGGGTAAACTGTAATGGTTATTATTTATCATAATGGTACATACCACCAATGAAGCGCATCGTCCACAACGTTAATGCTTAATCCGCGCTAGTTGCGACTCGGACGTTGTGGTATATGTGATGGAGGTGATTTGTCCGGCGATGTTGGACCTTGTGGGGAGTTCGGTCGTACTCAATTGAAATATGGAGTGGCTCCGGTGGGTGGTGCAAATTCCCATTTTTTTCATATAGAATTTTTTCGTTCATATTGATTGATCGGTAGGGAAATATGAGGTCGATTTTGTATCGGAATTTCATAATTGACACTTTGAAAATGCCATTCGAGATAGCTCGGGTACGATATCGTTAACTTGATAGTTAACTTTGTTGATTTCAAATCTGATATGGTATATGAAACATTACATATTCTTTATATATGAGTCACATACTTATTTCACAACAATAACTTTATGGTTCTCTTTCGTAGTGAGGTATTATATATTATTGTTCGTATTTTAACCCAAAAAAAACTGATATTTCTTACTTATCAACGTCTTGTGATTATTTAGAGGGAGTTTGATATGCCATGCTCAATTACAATGCAACAAAACTACTAGAAATTAGCTCAAATTTGTGGTTCACAAAATCTTCAAATCAAGTTGTAATTACATGTAAAAGATCTATCGTTCAAAATGGATGGCATTGACTTTTTTTAGTTAAATTTTTCTTTTGCCTCCTACTCTAATAGGTCTTTGAAGTTCTTTGGTGTTTATATTTATGATATTTTTGCTCTATATTCAAATATTTGAAAAACAATTTTTATAATCGTGCATTGCATGCATGGGTAATGAGATGTTAAATATGGACAAATATAGCAATATCATATGTACGATCTCTTATTTGGTTTACAAAAAATAGAATCAACGATCGACTGGCCGATGTGACTTAATAATGGTGTCGCCATTATGCAAACAAAGATATATAGTAGAATTTTGTTTTCTTATTCACTGTGTATGTGTATGATCCTCCTAATTTTATTAAATTAAGAAATTAATATGAAAATGACTAAATATGGGAAAGACGTTATTGCCAATGTTTGTTTTTATTTATTATTTATATAATAATAATTCCAAAAAGAAAATATAACAAAAAAAAACATGTAAGAAGGCGACAGTGGGTAACGTAGGGTGGGAATTTGGTAGCGTTAAATATTTCTCGTAAAACACATAAAAAAGCCTCGCCGTGACGTTTGCATCGGGAACCAACTAATTCATCGTATTATATGTTTTTGTTTTTTTCTGCTGCTGCTGCAATAAACCATACAACATTCAACGTTTTATTGATATTATAAACCTCCAAAAATAATCTCTAATTTGTTGGTGCAATTTGTTCTTTTCCTTTTTAAATTGTAGGTTGATAACATGATATTATAAACGTATTAGGTGGTTGTCAAAATATATAGTAGTTGGAGGAGGATTAAAATAAATTCATTTTAATTTCAATAAATTCATTAAAATAGTGTTCATGTCCATTGCTATCGAGTAGAGATTAGAAAATTTCATTTTTTCTTTTCGCTTTTAATATTTTTCTAATAAGTTAATAATATTTAACGTTACAAAGAGAGAAAAATAAGTTAATACGATAAATGCAACACATTTACGTTACTATAATAACGTTTATTTATCTATCTGTATCTATATAATACCATGAGTATATTTAGTTAAAGAGTAATGCGACATATTTGTAAAAGTATATTTTAAGTTTCTCTCTCTCCTGATAATTAACTATATATTCCCAAATAAGCTAAAGGCTATTTTGTAAGGAGGGACACTGAAAATCGAAATTACACCATATTACTCACCGTCTAATTTTTCACTATATATTTCAAATTACATCGATTGATAATCATTATCCACAAACTCAAAATGTCGTTGCTAAAATCCAATAATCAAGCTAGGTAGTCAAAATGTGTTTGCTTAGGTACGTACATTTTTTGGTCCAATTTAATACTAGAACACTATAAGTTATTAACCTAATGCCGCTAACATTTGGGCTTGATGCCACCAACCAAATAATACTAATAATTAAATTACATCAACATTAACGTAGTACTATTCTAAAATTTTGGCCACCACCCCCTACTCACTTCTTCATTTGTGCTATTTTCACCTATCAGCATATAACATCACCGTCAATTTTTTATATACCGCTGCATTACGTGATACCTATTAGTATAAATATAAAATATAAATAATTACGTGATACCTATTAGTATAAATTTAAAATATAAATAATAAATGATAAGAATAGTCAATAACATAAGTTGTGGGTCTTAAGGCTAGGGCAAGGAGTGTTGAATATTTGGTTTAAAACTGTTTAATTCGAATATCGAACCGAATTTGAATTCGATTTTTGATTTTTTAATTTTCGAATTCGGTTAAACCGAAATAGAATTCAAAACCGAATTTGATTTAATAAGTATATTATATATATATATGTGTGTGTGTGTGTGCGTGTGTGTGTGTGTGTAACATCCACACTAAGGGCCTAGTATTATTCGGGTAATTTCCTAACTTAAATTTATTATTTAATGTGTTAGGAATATTTTACTATTATTATGCTTGATAATATTAGTAAAACGAATAAATGAATTATTGTGACTAATAAATAATTCATTGTTTTAAACCGAATTAGTTGACGGGAAAGTAGAATAATTGGTTTTCTCAAATGGTTTTAGGTTCCCGATAATAGATTAAGAAGGGAACTAAAATTGTAATGGTATTGGGTTATATTAATATATATATATATATATATATATATATATATATACATACCTTCTCAATTCTTCTATACAAATATACACACTTCTTAAACATTCATGCGAACCGACTTGAAATTCCAAAAAATTGAAAGAAACCTTCTGTGAAATCTTAAAACAGTAGAATAATCACCCTCTTGTTACAAAAACGAATTCCAGTAACATCTTCATCATCACTCTGTTCCTTTAAGTATTTGATGTTTATAATTGTATTTTGATGAAATTAGCAAATTCTCGAATTGATATGAATTTTAAGCTTAAAAGATGTTATATGATGTTATTTGATGCATATAAGTTGTTAGAAAGCTTATTTGAATGATAGGAAGTCAAATTCGTGAGTTTTGAAAGAATTCAGTTCGAATTTCTGGGTTCGGCAGCGAACTTCGCAGCTTGAAGATGAAGTCAGTTAGCAGAACTTGATTGTGAAGTAGTTACCACTGTTGGAAGTTAGTTTCCACTGTTTATGTAATTAACACTGTTAGTTAAGAATTGTAAGTAGTTTCCACTGTTTATGTAATTAACACTGAAAGTTAAGAATTGTAAGTAGTTTCCACTGTTTATGTAATTAACACTGAAAGTTAAGAATTGTAAGTAGTTTCCACTGTTTATGTAATTAACACTGAAAGTTAAGAATTGCAAGTAGTTTCCACTGTTTATGTAATTAACACTGTTAGTTGAATTTATACTTAGACTATCATAAATGAAGCAGTTACCACTGTTAGAAGTTAGTTTCCACTGAATGTTCAAATGTGGTAGTTAATACTGTTTATGACTTTGTGATAAGAATGAGTCTGTTATGGAAGTTATCTAACTCATTATTTGTTGTATTCTCAGATCAGCAGAAGACTCAGTGATATTAGACTTCTGAATTGTGGGATTGAGACCAACAGGTGAGTGGATCTGGAACTCACATGTTTGATTCAATTGTAACGATTTGGTTGCAACAAGTAAACGTAGATATAATTGATAGACTGTTTAGTCTGATATGCTAATTATGAATCTACGTGCAATGTGGCATCTGGGCATTGATTGCTAGTAAAGAGGTCAACAGATTGTTGGACTTGATGATTTACAAGATTACATATATGGGGTGTCGTACATGTGTTGTACTAAACCCATATTGTGTAGTGGTAATATCAAGTTATCGGCAGTAGGGTTCCTCAAAAACCACCGATCCTCTTTGATATTGATAACATGTGTTTACGGTTATTTGATGTAAACAAATGGTTAAGCTAAGTTGAACTGTTAGTTTCATATTCATTCACTTAGCTTCGTGCTAATTCCCCATCTTAATCCCTGCAGGTCATGTTTGAATGGGCGGGTAGGCAGGATTTTGTTCACGGAATGTTTGACCGGATGGCAACTCTGATATATTTTGATAAATATTAAAAATTGAATTTGTAATCCCTGTTTCAGTACAATGTTTTAAACATTATATGTATGTACTTTTGTAAATATTGTTAATATGATATAATTTAACCTACGCTTCCGAATAAAAGAGTATTTTATAATATAGTAAGAGAGGGGCGTTACAATATGAAACTTACATTTTTTAGCTACCATGTGTTTGTGAAAAATAAATGTTTTGTTTGGACATTAGAATTTCACATACATTTTTATGCTTTATAAACTCGAATTTGGCTAACACATAATAATTATTAATAGTTAGATTTTTATAATTTGTATCGTATAATCGTGCATATTTCTTAGTTTTGTATGTTGAAATGTGTTTTTGACAAAATGTTAAGTTTTTCGGTTTAACCGAAACCGAATCGAATTCGAATTCGATTTTTGGTTCGGTTTTCGGTTCGATTTTCAATTTTGCTAAAAAAAATGAAAACCGAACAATCCGAACCGAATAAACGGAGAAATTCGTAAACTAAACCGATGAACACTCTAGTTAAGGCGTGTCCCTAAAACATAAGTGCGATATCAAATCTCAGTCTATTACCGTATTTATATGTTCTGGTTCCATTTGATTAAACCGTACCCCAATATTACCCAAACTAATTAAATACTTGGTTCCATTTGATCAAGTCAATAAAATTTGTTACCAATTATTAATTTTACAATTTACAGAACTACTACGGAGTATAATCTAAGGGTGACAATTGTTGGCACTATCAAAAACGCGATACGAAGCGATTCAAAGTAAGAAAGTTTGGGTTGGGCTTCTTACCCAGCAAACGAAACACACCAACCTACTATTTTTTCTGATGGGGTCGGGAACACCCAATGAGTTTTCGGATCAACTCGACAACCTGAATAAATTTTCACTTTAGTTTAAATTTAATTTTAATTTTAATTTAGTGTATATATGAAAAAGTTTTGGACATACCATTTTGTATAATGTATTTGATTTCTTAAAATTTTGGTTTAGAAATGTTCGATACATTTATGTTTTGGTAGAAGTTGAATAAATAACGTTTTGATATTGAATTTAAATGTATGTGATAGTTATTATGATTATTTTTGGGATTTTATAAGCATTTTCATGCTTGAAAAGGATTGACTCATTTGGTTCGAAACTAACCCGCTAATTTGCTAACCTGATTTAAAAATGAGTTACTCACTCGGATCAAGTCTAAATTATCAGGTTTTGAGTTATGTTAAAATACTCAATCCATTTATACAATCAGATTGAATTTGGTTGACTAGTTTTGATCCTCAAATCCACCAACCCTAGTTCGCTAACATCACCCAACTCGAATCGGCACTCATGGTATAATCTAGTTTCCGGAATAAATAGAGTACAGTATTAACCTAGACATGGAACCAAACACATCTTGTAGTATAATTTTTCTTTTTAATAAAAATAAAATAAAATATACAAAATATATATAAAAAAAGGGTGGAGGGGTCTGTGAAAGATAGAGCCAGGTGATACCCACTGCCACACTCTCCTGCCACTCCTCACTCACTTCCCCCATTATAAATACTCACCCCCTGTTTTCCCCCACCATTCAATACCACTTTCTTCTTCTTCAAAACCCATTTTCAGTTCATAATTTTCATCTCCCACAAAATCAAACATTCAACAATGTCATCATCTACAACAACACAATCGACAGCTGTTCCCCAACATTTCACTTACTTGGACGAAAATTTTAAACTTTCAAAAAACAAAAGCAGTAATAGCAGCATCTCAAGAAGCCGTTCTTCTTCATTCATCAAGAACAGCACTACTTCCGACACACATCGAAGGTGCGCTTTCACTCGAAAATGTGCTCGTCTTGTTAAGGAACAAAGAGCCAGATTCTACATCATGCGACGTTGTGTTACAATGCTCGTTTGTTGGCGTGATTACGGCGATTCTTAAAGGATTTTTAGTACTACTACTACGCTATTTTGCCAGATGGATCAACTTGTACAGTAATTTTCGTATATAGATTTTTTTTATATATATTTTGGTTAGATTTATATTAATGGTTGTTGGCTCATATGATTTTTGGTGTAATTGATTTGATTGAAATTAGAAACAACTAGAGAAAATGAGCTTATTTAATTTTCTGTTTTTGGTTCTTTTTATTGAGTTCTGTTCTTGCTGTTGATGATTGAAGTGATGGGGTTTTTTTAGAGAGAGAAAAATGTGCTACTATGTGTTGTGTGTGAGAGAGAAAGATAGATTCCATTCAACTAGAGCAGGTGCAGCACTGTGGATCCAGTGTGCTTGCTGACACATTTTTTTTTTTTTTTTTTACAAACTAAAATTACTATCTTTCAAATCATAATCTGGAATTTAATTTTTGGAAAATATTTTATTTTATACGAGTAGAATTTACGGAAGAATAGTTTTAGATGACTGTCTTTATGTGCTCAAGAGATTCCGTTTCTTTTCCCACCGTTTTTTCTCTTTATTTTTATATTCTGTAAAATTCAGTTTATTTTTGTTTTTCACTGCTATGAAACAGTATTATATAACAGGTACAACCAGTTTACCATTTTAGCCTTTAGATATAAAAAGTTAGCACAAATATTTCAATTTTCCCATCAAATGTTAATTTTGCTGTAATAACTCTTGTTAATTTTCCCATCAATGTATCTATGTTTTTTGATGATATAGACCTAATTTTAAATTTAGAAAAGTTCAAATTATCATTAAAATTTAATCTTACGTATCTTTTTTGATTCAACGATAACAAGTTCAGTTTAAAAAGCATAAGAAATAGTAAAATTTTTGTTAATCAACAAATTCAAGGTTTTTAACTAAAATTAGACACGTATTAACTAACTAAGCATTAGTAAAGGAGAAAAAGAGATTTTAAAGAAGGAGGTAAAACAGGAATCTAATTAAAAAAGAGGACCACATTAACGGTTAGCAATTTGGTAATAATTCAAACGGGATATCTTTGACTAAAAAATGGACCACATTGACTTTTAATGAGTGGTTTTTACCCATGGGGTAAATTTAGTTTACCCCCTAACGTTATACGAAAGTTGTTACGGGTAATTCAGATTCTACGGCTCATATTCCACCTTCCCTTCCTCTATTTACCTTCTTGACACTTTTGGGAAAAACAAGCTTCTCTTTTTCTCTACCAAATTTCATCTTTACGTTATTTAGGGCAACAACTTGTTGCATTTGTGTTTCGCACATTGTTTTCTGTTTTTCAAATTTTTATTTTTATTTCTATCGTCTTCTTCTTTTTTTTTTCTTCTAAATTATTGAATAAAAATAAATACTAGTACTCCGTAGTAAAATGAGTAATGGTTATGCATTTCATAGATATATTAATGATGGATACATAATTTTAACGGTGTAGTTAGTGGTGTACGGATAACAAAGTTATAATAGATGATTATAACCTTATTAATTATTACTACCCTTAACTATCAATCGGCAAAGTAAGAGCACATTTTCTCATGATATTTTGAATCAAATATCTTTGACTTATGCATTTACTAACTTTTTCATGATATAATAATTTATCAAACTTCTCATGATAACTCAAACATTAATGACATGGAGCTCCATTATGGGTGTGACAATAATACTAATAATTAATGTTATAAAAAAATTTAATAATTTTTTAAAGATAATATAATACTTTCAATTTATTGTAAGTATGAGTTAACAAACTATGTTATTGATTGGTTGATTTTTATTTAATTTTTTTATTTTGCATATAGATGTGAGATGAGGTCTCCTTACTTTCAAATAAACATTTTCTTGAGCATTTTCGTTATCATATCGTCTAGCTTAAATGGTTAAACAAAACATTTTTACTTATAAATATGTAAATGGTATGGTTCGAATTCGAATAATAGTTATACCGGAGCAAAGCCGGGCAATTATAAGCCTAGTTACTATAAATTAGTGAGGGAGTAATTTGATGTATAAATGATGGGTAAAACACAAGGACCCAAAGTGGATAGAAATGAATATAGTAGGGTCTTAATGTAATTAGTGTTTGTCCTTGTGTATGAATTATTGTCCAAAGGGTTGTTCCAGCTGGATTGTTACAGTTTTGTAGGAGTTGGAGTGGATCTGACTTTTTTGCTGATAACCACAATATTTTTGGAAATCAAAATAGTACACAACATTTAATATTTATTATTTTTACGGATCAGAATGTTTCTTCACGTCAAATTTTCACTCTAATCCCCAAAGATTTTGTTTTCACATATTTTCATTATTAATTTAGATGATTGATTCGTCCACGACCATTATTTATCTGGATATCACTGACCCTGTGCTTCAAGGACGGATTTAGAAGGGGACGAGTAACCCTAAAAAAATTTTAAATTACGTAAAAATAATTTTTTAACTGTATTAAATGATATTTTGTGACTTTTTATCCTCTCAAAATGAAAAATATTAAACAATTATTTTTACCCTCTCAATTATTTTATTATAGATTCGCCCTTGTTCTACTTTATGGTATCGTACCTTGCAATAAACAGTTTTAGACGTGCAAAATCACCTCCATATGAATAGTCGATCAATAAGGTGAGAGTTTTATGTAATCAAGATATATTTTTACTAATAATTAATTACAAGAGTTCATACCCTAACTAATACGGAGTATTTATAGTTAATCGCATCATTAGCCATTTGTCTTATATGTATCTATCTACTATCTATATCTATATATTTGTTATCTTATTGTTGAAATTATATAAAAAAAAAGTATGTCAGTAGTCTTTGCATATATATGTATGTGTTTGTTTTTACAACTTAGCACATGTTCATTGTAGCAATTACTATTTGATGCAAACCACAGAGTCTTATACAAGATAGATATAGCATCAAAAATGTCCTATACCTTTCCATTTTTACTTCATTTGCAAACAACAAAGGTTTTGCTTCTTTTATTTGTATATAACTTTAGTGTTTATTGCATATATATATATATATATATATATATATATATACTAGTTATAAACATACAATTTTTATTCCTATTAATTTAATCAAATCAATTAATTATTAAGCGATTTGTTAAATATAATTGTGTTTAGTACATAGTATTATTACATTGTGAGATGTTCATCGTAATATGATATATATTATATACAAAGTTCATGTTATTACACTAAATATAAGATCGTAACTAAATATATGTCAAATTGTTTAATGTTTTCTAATTAATTATTATTAATAATAAAATAATAATATTAAATAAAATAATTTATTTTCATCAGGACTCATTCTTTCAATATTATTAATTATTAAAAAATAATAAAAAAATAATATAATATTAATTAAATAATTTGTTAACTAAAATTAAAATGTTGACACGTGACATTCGTGCTTACGTGGCAAATTCTGAAGCATTGTTTTATACTCCTTTAGTGTATATATATATATATAGAAAGCCAAAAACATTGCCGTCTAGTTTTAAATAATTAAATTAAATTGAACATAAAAAAGATAGCACATTACCATTTGTTGTTTTAGAGAAATGGTTAAATATTTGTTAGTGCCTAATTAACATTTGCTTTCTGTTGAATGATTTTGTTTGACATTTTGATTTCTTTAGGAACACATTACCATAGTCAATGATAAGGAGATCTAAGAATCATAATCATAATGATTATCATTAGATTTGATAAGATCAAAAGTAAAAGGCCATAAGAGGCCCAATCAATAGGGTTCAAAATTAAGTGGAGGCATAAGCATGCTTTGTGACACTAACTAAAAACTCCTTTTCAACATAAAGTGAAAGCATGCTATTTTAACCTATGGCCTGCATTTCCAATAGGATAATTAATAATTAGCAGTAGTAGTAAAAATGCCAATACAATTTGTAACAAAAATGCCAGTTTTGGCTGTTGGCAACAATGGTCCTTGCATATATGCCATATTTTATTTAGGTCCGTGTAAGAAAATATTTTATTTGAAGTAACTGTATCCCAAAGTCATGGATTGAGGAACAATATAAAGACAACATTTGATGTTTTAACACTTACCATAAAAATTTTGCTTATAAAAAGTAAAGGGTCCGATTTAGATTTTGGAGACGGTGTATCATGATGCAGTCAAATTTATAAGGGTAATATTCATTGTCGTTATGAGGCATTTCACGTTTACATTGTAGTGTACTTATGGTGCAGTGAATCAAAACTATATATAAAAAATTCAAAGATTGAGATCGTCTATCCCTCATTTCCTCTCTAAGTCACCATTCCTTCTTATTCCAAACCGAAAAATAGATGTTATGGGAAAAAAATTATTTATGAAATGAAAGTAAGTTTCCCAAAAATCTAAAAACACTATGAATGGTAAATAAAATGATAGCGGTGGACAAAACTTCAAAATTGAGGGATGAATATGAGCTTAGAGAGAATATGTAGGTGCAATCACTTATTTAGGACTTCTTTAACTACGTAATCAAAGTTTGTTTTTTTGACCACTTTTCAATCGATTAATTATACTATCCATCTTTCCCCATTGATTATAGCACTTTTGACTTGTATGAGATATGGGTAGATGATTAGATATAAATCACTTAGTGTTAAAACCTCTGCGAAAATACTATTATCGATATAATAAAGTATAAGGCATGTACAAATGTATATTTATTGACAAGATAATAGACTACTATCATCCATTCACCTATATGATCTTAATATGTACTAAGAAAAAACTTTATTCATCACTGAAAATGACATCCTTGCAAACATTTTTCTTGACTTGTTCAACCTAATCTTGGCTTATACAAAAGATTCATTCACATATTATGTGCTAAATAATTGAAATGGAGATCGGTGACCTTTTAACTCTATTCTTCTTTTGTGTAGCATGAAGTGACCAAAACCATAAAACGAGTGGGCTATGTATTGGATAAAAATGCAAAAATTTTATGTAGGCTAAAAGTGTTTTGTTGCTCAAAATACTTTTTGGGCAAACTCATATTACCTTCGTTTAGATAATTAATGTGTTTGCAAAGACTATATTATACCAAAATACACTTAATGAGGTTTGCTCATTTGACTTGTACGAATATTTGTTTAAATAATTAAATTTTCTATTTGATCGATGACAATGTATATATATCTTGAAGAGATATTGTCCCGAGATACTTAATTATTTAAGCTTTAGCAAAGCAAAGTTTATACTTCAGCAAAACAAAGTGGATGAAATTAACATCTGTGTCTTAGTATTTTCGTGCTTTCTATTTGCCAATGAAAACCATAATCTCTTTTCTCATTTAACTGCTTTTATAATTTGAATACTTTGATGTCACCAATAAATACATATCTAAACATTAGTATATAAATATAAGAAATCAACCATAAACCCAAATCAAATTTCTAGTTTTCATGCATTAAGAAGACAAAGTTGGTATGTTTCAATGACCAATTGGGTAAACTGAATAAATAAATATTGATGATAATTTTTAGTATTACAATAAAAGAAAAGTAAATTACTTTATAATTATTACGAAACTTTAATGCATTTACTATTAACTTGTAGTCTTCACATATAAACGGTAAGGAATATGAGATTGAATATGGAAAAGATATATCATATTTTTACATATCTAGGAATATAAAGAGATTGCCACATAAGTAAATGGGCAAACCTTTTAGTTATATAAAAAGATAAGACGGAATAAGTATTATTTGTTTTATGTGATAAATAAATCGACTGAATAAATAATATTACCAACAAAACTCTCTATATGATGTATGATGTAATTAAATGACACTTATGTCAAATGTTTTGAAAAAGTCATATGAAATTTACATTTTTTTGACTTACATTATTGAATATTAAGACATGTGCTTTATATTAAGTCAATAACAAACACATATAAATAACCTACTTAATTAGGATTTATAGAAAAAATACAAACAAGGTAGAGAGTATGAGATCAGAATTTACGAGTTAGTTAAATATTCCTATTGTTTGTAACATTTGGGACTTGAGAGTGGTGTTGAATAGTATCTAGACAAAATTCGTGTCACATGTTATCTCTAAAAATTTATTTATTATCAAATAATAATCAAGTCAGAAAATAAATAGGTGGGGGTGGGGTCCAGCTATATATGGTCAAACGCGATGTCAACAATCTCCAAGTTTACGAATAAGAATGAGAAACTTCATTATAGCAAACATGCATTTAAACTTGAGTATTAGCATCCAAACGTTTTCAACTTACACTAGTATCATAACTAAAAACTATAACTATCGTATTTTAAATAAATATATCATTACAGCATCAAATTATTAGAGGTCTATTATCAATGATGTAACTATAGTTAAAATTTATAATGAACTGAACAATTTTTTTAAACCTATATCGATTATATCGATTGATTGATGATATTTTTACCATTTATTTTGATAAATCCATTAGAACTGTGTATTAAGTACATGTACTGTACAAACATGTGATGTACAATTATGATAGATTTATTAAAAACAATGGCACCCGTATCGATTGGGTCTGTTACTAATTATACTTTGCATGATTACATTTTGGTTTTTATATATATCAATCAAAAGGTGCATTTTTAGGTTTATTATCATATGGACTCGAATCAAAATTGTAACTAGACCGATGCGTAGACAAAATAAGCTAAAAATAAAATAAGTAAAGGTATAAGAATGATTGTTGAGGGGGCCAATTGGGCTCTCGACTTAACTCAAGGCTGATCATATCTACTTTACAAATGATGGGCAATTGATTCTTTGTAATCAAATTCTTTTAACCGCTATTATTAATTATTAAATTTAAATTATGTCATTATTATTAGATACAATTATAGAGTTCCTTTTTTCAAATTCAAACATTGCATAACAGATTAGGAGAACGTGTAGAAGACTATTCAACATGTAAATATACATACATCTTATTTTATCTTGTAATTAATATAAGTTTAATTTAATGGATATTTATTTAGTGAATTAACAATTATGCCTTAGGGAATAAGCTTTAAGTTGAGATATATACCCATTTGCGGATACGATATTTTGGAATTAATTCGGATAAAATGAGTTTGTTCATCTTGTCCTTTAAGCACTTATAATGTTTGTACCATTGGTGATCACATGTCATTGTCTTAAGTTGGTCCATCTACAACTTTTGATTTTTCAATCTTTGTATCTATGTGATGGAATAAAAGTGTATAAAATACACAATGATTGTAATAACTTATGTTATCATTCTTAAATTATTAATTATTAATAGGTATATGTTGATGGGTCTCACTTCAATTGTCCAAATCAATTTATCCATTTTCAATTTGGACTTTATTTGAATAAATGAAGTAACAAAACGGGTGAAAGATACATATACAGTTAAATTCCTATTATGTTATAGGGAGATGTGAGTTCAAATAAGAACATAAAAAATACTCGGCTCTGGAGATAACAAAAATAAAATTTAATTAGCAAGAATAAGACTGTAAAATTTATTCCATAAATAACTTATGTTTCGATGATGATTTCCGGTGTTTAAGGAACAAAAACTGTCCTCATCAATAATTACAACAACGATTTCTTGACATGGACGTGACTTTGTGTCATCCCGTGAGGCCTTGTTGTTGGACAAGATGGGCCTTCTTCCTGCACTTTTGTTAAAGAGTACTAATGGGTCTCTTTTTTTTGGGCCAGTTAATTTGTCACGCATTAATAAACCCCACAGTGAAATCATGTACAATTTGTTAAAAATTGTCTTTATCTTGTTAAAATGATGGTACGAAACATGAATAAGTTGTTGTAGACTTGTAAATAACAAGATGACAAAACCTATCGTTGTTGGATAAGTTATGTTGAGTGTTAGCGGAAGTGATCGATGCCCTTGCGTTCCAACATGATTGATTACTTTTGATACGTGATGTCAGCTAATAACATCAATGCTATTTATGTAAACACAATATTACAATCGACATCATTAAACTTGAATGTGCATACAAAAATTTAGTATTAACGAACACCAAGCCAATGCCAACTTGCTAAGAGTTACACGGTGTTTATTACCATCTTAATGCAAGCAACAAGAACAAATATATACGACCACAACTACTAATATAGCATTGTAAGTAAATAAAGCATTTTATTTAACTTACCATAACGCTTATTAAGATCAAAATTTTCGTATCCTTATTGTTTATTATACAAAATGAGATAACGTTGCTAGCCAAATTTAGTACTTTTTGATTAAATCTTGTAATGTATGAACACATTTTGAGTATGCATTTCCAAACATTTCGAAATTGGAACCAATAAAACTTTGGGACAATATTGTAATATTTAAAACTAGAGGGGCTAGTTAGGCAACAAACAAACACTTCGTGGTTAACACGCGCGCGTGATGGTGATCAATTGATTTTGATTCTGATTTCGCATATAAAACAAGCTAAGCGACAAATTATTAGATCAGTAAAAAAAGAGACAGGCCGGAAGGGTATGGCCATCGATTTTCCGGTCAAATCGTCGCTCCATTTTCATCCATTTTCGCCGCTACTTTTTTTACATAACGCTTCTTCAGTTATTTCCAGCAACTGGTATTTTATCTTCTTTTTCATCTCAATTTTACTATTACTCCGTATTATATATATATTCATTATTTTTTCACTTAATTCGGTTTTGGATTGTACTGTAAGTATTATGTATATTAAATTCGACGTTTAATCTGTTATCCAGTAGTGAGCAAGTAGGATTTGTTATTAAAGATTGATATATACGTGTGAAAATTAGTTTTGAAGTGACCTAGGGTTTTATAATTGGGAATAGGGTTTTGAATTGTTATTGTTATTAACTAATTATTTGATATCAATATTTATATATTTATGTATGTATATATCAGGCCGGTTAAAATATAGGTGAGAGATATGGCTGCTGCTTCTGAAGCAATTGATTTGAGTGGAGATGGAGGTGTGATGAAAACAATTGTGAAGAGAGCCAAACCTGATGCAGTTGCTCCTTCTGAAAACCTTCCTCTTGTTGATGGTAATTAACTTATATGATAATGTTTATAGCTTCTCTTATTCATATTGATTGAAAGAAACTTCTTGATTATCATTTATGTTAACCTTCATACTCCTTCATACTCTGGCAATTTCATGGAAGTGTTATAAAAATAATTTAATAGCATATATGAATAATAAAGCCGTAAATGGACTTTAGGGACCGAAAGAAGGAAACTTTCAGCAATTCAATGTAGTTTTTGTGACTTTTAGCAATTCATTTAATTTGCTTTATTTGTGAAGATGGGTTCTAACGGTGTCTGTGTCAACTGTTGGGCAGTACATTATGAAGGGACTCTGGCTGAAACGGGTGAAGTTTTCGATACTACACATGAAGACAATACGATCTTCAGCTTTGAACTAGGCAAGGGATCTGTCATAAAGGCTTGGGATATTGCTCTAAAAACCATGAAGGTTGACCCATTATTACCCTTCACCACGTATCAGGAATCATAAGTCCATTTTTTGTTCTAATAAAATTAGAGTTTCCATTGTTGTTTCAGGTAGGCGAAGTTGCCAAAATAACTTGCAAGTCAGATTATGCATATGGAAGTGAGGGTTCTCCGCCAGAGATTCCACCAGAGTAACTACTTCATAGCCTTTGTCTAATCTTGTAGGAATCCAATTTTGGTACATCATGGCTCCCAATGTAGATATTGTATTAGTTAATGTGATATTTTGGAATTTGGACCATGAATCGGTTCATTTGCATTCCACCTCAACTAAAACTAGCCACCATTGATGATAAAATTTTAGCAGTTACAAAGTTTATATATGTTTATTGAGTTGGTATTTAAATCTGCAGTGCAACTCTTATCTTCGAGGTGGAGCTGGTTGCCTGCAAGCCTAGGAAAGGTTCAAGCTTGGCTAGCGCCTCAGATGAAAGGGCTAGACTAGAGTATGTTGTGCATCTTATTTAATATTTCTCATCTCTTTCTTATGTTCCAACTAAAATTATTCAGATTTGCCTTAGTTATATGTTAATCTTTTTAAATTAACATGAAATGTACAGTGAGCTGAAGAGGCAAAGGGAAATGTCAGCTGCACAGAAGGAAGAAGAGAAGAAGAAAAGAGAAGAAGCCAAGGCAGCAGCTGCGGCTCGTATCCAAGCCAAGATGGACTCCAAGAAAGGCGGAAAAGGAAAAGGCAAGGGAAAGTAGCCAGTGGCATAGTTCCATCCCTAGTCATTCTATCATAACTTAAGCATAACGATTGATCTTTTTTTACATGCATCAACTTTTAACCTTACTTGAAGTCGTTTTGGTAAAAAATAGCTGCATGTGTATGATCCTTAAGCCTCTGCACCTTATTTTGAATAATCGAAGATACAAAATTGAGCTGCTACGCTTGCTCATAAATGAACACTTCTTGGTGTTTAAGAAGTGTAGTTTTGATGGTGTTTTTTGTTAGCAAACCAATTTATCTATTTTATCTCGCGTTAATCTGAATTTGTATGCGACAGTCGACAGAAAGCAGAATAAATAGCGTAGTCAATTTGTAATTAAAGTTTAGTTGCTACGTGTTTATTTTTCAAGAATAAAATGTGCGAGCCCAGAAAAAAGTGTGCAAGCATACTGAAGAAGCTGTAACATAATGTAGTATGTAGCTAATACCTAAAAACAATCCAAACTTACGAGAACTGTGGACATTAATCAACCTTACAAATAAGTGAATAAGTTGTAGCGAATGCTGATGTGCTGATAGATATTTTGGAAATGAATCGTTCCAGGAAAAGAAATATCGTGTTTCATGGACTACAGAAAACTGGGAGTCCCATTAGTAAGAAAGAACCAGTAACATGTTCAACTGTATGGCTATTTCCACCATAGAACAGTAGTTATATAACACAAGTCAGGACACCAATTTTGGGTATATTCTCTTCAACCTTGTATACGACATAGGTGACAGAACTTGTAGACGAAACCTATAAAGCTATACACATATACAAATATTAAATATACCATATTCAGCACATCTATAACACAAAGGAAACAGCTTAAGATAAACATATCAAAGTAACAGTAAAGCCTATAACTTGTCTTTTGAAGTTGGCAACCATGTACTTGAGAAAAGGAAGAGAATTGGCAATTGGAGTATTTTCAAAAATCAGTGCTCTTAAAGTTTCATAATCTTCAAACATGTAAAAGTATCTGTAAATTTTTTATAGATACCTTACTCCACCGAATTACAGTATTAAAGATAAAGTTGTAATAAAATGCATCAGAAGCATCAACCATGATCACGTTCAAAAAGGATCGAGACATTCTGTATATACCCCCAATGGTATATCACACCTTGACAACACTGCTATTTCTTGCCATCATAGTATATGATTCAAGTTGAATTAGTTTCATATGTAAATTAAGCCTCTTATGATGGAATTGAACTAACTTTAGTAAGTACTTCTATTCTTAAAGAAATAAAGGTTCACAGTGACTCAATCAGCTAGGTCATGAAGTATAAGTTTTGTACTATATTAGTACTTGACATCTCATAAGGTTTAACTGAACTTGATGAAACATGATTCAAAATATGATGGATCGTGTGGGTTCAAGTAAACCAACCAAGGACCATTATAGTTCTGTCATACTTGTCAAGTAAACCATAGTCTGTGATTATGTGCCGGCTGAAATAGCAAAACATCCTTTACATATAATTCATCCAGCTATCACAACGCTGACAAGGAATCCAATAAGAATATGATCCAAAGCTACAAAAACAGCTTTACATGTTGAAGGAACAGTAACATGAAACACTAACTCAGAAACAAAATTGCAAAAACTTAACAAATTGAAGGTAGCAAGGAGACTTATAAATGGATTTAAGTTGGCCACTATTTCAGTTAGAGGACTACACTTTGGGTTTGGCTGATGTGCATGTGCATATATATATGCATGTCGTCTCTATATTGAGTAATGCAATCACCTGCTCTTTAAAACAGCTACAGTTAACTGTTTATCAACTACGGAATACCAAAGCAGTAGAAGCAGTATATACAATTACTACGGATGCCCAATTCAGACCATAAAAGAAGCAGCATCTTGATAGGGTTATTTCATATATCGTATATAAATGTAAATTTGGATATAGATAGTTTTCAAAAGACGATACAGTCATCTATTAAAGTTGATCCAGTACAGCATCACAAAAGTGATTTGTTTTTTTTTTCTTTAAAAAGAGGGTATTCCCGCTTATATGCTCCTGATATACGCGATCTAACCGTTGCCGTGGCCGTTTCTGAACCATATATTATTTGGAGATATAAGGCTTTCAACATATATAGGATTAAGGATATATTTCCCGGTCTTAGGCAAACATATAATATCATCAACAAAAACACTCAGGCTTTTCCTAGATTTAATGTGATCCTTAAATATATACATATAAGGTGTAAGCCAATAGTTCCCAAGATTGTTTGACATTGTAATTTCTCATTACCCTTTAGGCCTTTAAGTATAGCGTAGGAAATTATCCCCTTCTTCAGACCTTTGTATATAGTTATCCTTCATAATGATCCTTCTATATTAGTACTTGCTATTTCATAACATTTAATTGAACTTAATGAAACATGAGTCAAATATGAAGGATCATGTGGGTTCAAGTACACCACCACCTATCCAGTACCCAGGACCATTGTAGTTCTGTCATAATTATCATGGTTTGTGACTATGTGTCAGCTTAAATAGAAAAACACTCTTTAAATAATATATCATTCACCTATCAAAACGTACACTGACATGGAATTCAATAAGAAAATATGATCCAAAGCTACAAAAAGTCAAAAACAGCTTCGAATGACATTAGGAACAGTAACAGATTATACAAGCTCAACAACAAAATTGAAGGGTCCCTTTTATATGACTCGTTTGATCCAACCGATATTATAAATTTGTTTGATCTACCATTTAACTTCAATTCAGCGGAACCGTCTATACTCTAACCTTCTCCAAAATCATCATGCGATTGTAGTGTACACTTTTATCATTCCCTCCTTAACCTGGTTGAAATTTTTTTAAAACATTTGGGTCAGCTATAAAGCCTTAATTACGGTTTTCGCAAAACATTACAAAAGCTTTTCATATAAAACATTTAAGCAAACAATTTCCAATATCAATTTGTCACGTAAGCAATGATGATTCAATCCAACAATCTCCTTTTAATTTCAATTTTCACTTTTTCACTTTTTCCCTTTTTTCACTTTTTGATGACAAACCGTAGTTTACACATCCCACTTTTTGTCTTCGTCCACTGTTTTTAACCCACTATTTTTCTTCATCCACTTTTTAGTCCACTTTTTATGTGATTTCATTATTATTCAGATATTGAATAATCAATACGCTAAGTAACGTTTTTGTTTTCACATTATCGAAGTATGTATAAATAAAGCAATAAAGGATTTATAAACATATCATAGTATAAACAATTTATAAACGTATGCAACCTAGGTTCTAAGAAACCTATTAGAAGACAAATTAACCTAATATTTATCGCATAGGTGCACTTATACAAATTTGTAAAATAAACTGACTACAATCCAAAACCCATAACTTCGGTCAATTAGAAATTATATACTTTATTTGATATTTGTATATTCATCTTCGAATTGTAATAAAATAGTTATACTTATATTTCAACCCATTAAATTTCAATATTGTCACCAAAATATCTCTTCTATTCATTTAGTTCAAAGTTAACTAATCATTGCACGACTCCTAAATTCTTTTAATAAAACATGGGGTGTTATAGATGTTATCCAACAAACAATGAAACAACAAAAACTAGACTGCAGATATAAAATATTATTTCTTCTGTTTATCATATATAGACATATATGATATATCCATATATACATTCTTATATTAACGTATTATAAGTTAGAAATACTTTGGATAAGAATTATTTTAACAAATCGTATCGTATTATATATACTGGCAATTCACCTTTACTTTTACTTTTTCTTTCTTTAATAAGTTTCATCTTTAGATTTAGATTAGTAACATGGGCCATCAACAATGATTTGATTGCACGTGAACTGCATCCCGTAAACAGACGCATAAATGGTAGCAAACATTCCACCATTTGCTTCTTTTCTTAGTTTCATATATTTTTATATATATTTTCACAAAGGTGCGAGGTTTTCATCTTTAATCGTATGTCTTTCATCACATCAATCATCCATGTTTATCATCCGAAAAATCATTTCTACAAATAATAATATTTACTTACTTATACTTATTTACAAGACAGAGGTAATATATTATATTTGACAGTGATTTTTTTAGCTTTTTTTCCTTTTCTCTCATTTCGAGGAGCAGCTGCCCCTACTCCCTTCTAAATTCGCCCTTACTTATGATAAGTAAACCATTGAAGTATGCATAGTAATATGTCCACCATTCTTTTCTATAAATCTACCAAATTATACATTATTTATATGTAAATGATTTTAGTGTACAGTTTTATTTGATTTATAAAATGGAATGATGAAAATATCACCACCTTTCAGGTATATATTAAGAAGAGATAATGCTGATACAATATAGACAATTTGTTCACAAGTAGTATGCGTAAATCCAGCATCTCTTTATATTTCACAAATATCAAAAGAGAGGTGATAAATACACTGATTATTTTAATAAATACATCAAAAGTACGTATTAAAACTAAGTCATATACAAACACACATGCATACAAACATAGGATTGTCAGATTGTCCTTCTCTATGGTTCTACATCGTTCAATACATTATTGTACCTAAAAGCATCTTAAATTCTATTCTATCATCATACAAAAGAGATTCGTTTTAGAACCGTGAATTGTTACCGACAAGTTTTGAATATATTAATTAATATTAATATTGTATTTTATGTATGTAATTGTAAATTGTAATGAAATGGAATTGAAAGATGAGGTTTAGAAACAAGCAAATAGTAACGTGATTGCGCAAGAGGAAATGGACAAAGACCGTGAACCATAAGTCAAAAGCAGGTAGGATTTGACTGTGACATGCCACGCGGTTAAACCAAATTTGGTGATCCTGCTATGCCAGCTTGTCTTCTCCCTTTGACTTTTTTCAAGTCAAATACATTTTGTTATCCCAAATTTCCCAACATTTTATTTTTTAGAAGATGAAATATTTAATTCCGAAAAAAAAATAATTCTCATTATTTAATCAAAAGTTATTAGGAGGTTCCAATTCAAACATTTTTAGAAATGAGTTTTTTGCAAAAAGAAAGAAGTATATTGCAATCAAAAATACTTTTAGTTAAATGACTATACAAAATGTATTCTCTTAATTCTTTTATTTTATATTTATAGAGTAACGGGTTATCATATTTGAACACTGTACGTAAAAGCATACATATATTATAAGACAACAAACTTTATATTTACAAAATTAAAGAAATTGGTGAGTAACAATTGCATCACATGGGATGACAAAGGAAAACAGCTCAAACAATGCATAAGTCAGTGGACTGTGCTCACAATATTTAAGTAAAAATCGAACTTTGTCAGAAAATTAAGATATTTTTGTTGGTCCCATTTCTTACCAAACAATTGTCGTACAAGTTATAACTCCTTAAACCTCTCTTTTATACCCACCTCAACCAACAACCAAATTACATTACCCTTGTTTATAAAAATGAACATTAATTCCCAAAAAATGTATATTTATATTTATACATGCACAAAAAAATGACCATTAAAAATAAAAATGAACATTAATTCCCAAAAAATGTATATTTATATTTATACATGCACAAAAAAATGACCATTAAATCCAATACTACATACATCATATACTTTTAGTTCTAAACTGAATCAAATTAATAAATCTTTGTCTAAGAATGTTTGACTTTTTGATCACGAGTCAATTCCAAGTTTTTGGGTAGCTGAATCGCACCTAACTTCAGCAAACCCGACCCGATTATTAACAAGATCAAATTCCATCCACATGTTTTGTTGATGATGATGACCGATCACATACGCTTCAATCCCCAACAAATCTGAATTCCCAAACGTAAAGCAATATATGTCATCACTTCCTTTCGTTAAACCCTCCACTTTAAACAATAATTTCTGACCCGAAACCACCATTTCGGATCCCCGAAACATCAGACTCACATTAGGTAAAACGGGTAATCCGAACCGACTTCTTTCAACCCGGTAACAAAGATCCATCGCACCTTGAAACACAAAATTCGAATCCTCGTAAACACGTAACACGTTCTTGGTTTGTTTCAGGAACTCGTTTTTTAAAGCGGTGTAAACCGGTCCAAGAAGGAATGTAAACTGTGTACCCGAATCAATCATGGTTTGACCCGCTCCGGTATGGTCGGGTTCGTATACGGATTTGGGTAACGGTAAAACTGTACCCGCAACTTTGATTCCTTCTAGCTGAACCGTATATGCAACACGGTCGAAATACGGTAACGGAGTCGAGATATTTACCATTGGTGTGTAAGTTAACGGTTTCAGCCACGTGGCATTAAATTCCCCGAACATTAACACCCCCGTTGAGTCTTGACCCGAAATGCAATACGAGAATTTCGGGTAACCCATTTGGGTTACGAACGATAACGAGCCCCGGTTTAATCCCATCAATCCGGTAGATTTAGAATCCTCTTCTTGGTTACTACTTGAACCCGTATCCATGCATCCAAATATTACTCCGGGTAGGACTGAATCCGTGAACCGGAATGTGTCATAGGCGAGATTACCTTCGACTGACGTGGCATCGGCGTAGGAGAGTATGACGTGACACAACTTTTTCTGGTCGCAAGAAACGGGTAATGTGAAGTCACGGGTTCGGGTCATGCAAACGGGAGAAGTACATGGAATAGGAGTGTACGAGGTAGAATGTAACGAGTCGTACGATAAAGGCGTTGTTGGTGTTTTATTACAGTGGAGATACGATAGTTCACTGCCGGTGTCGAGAACCATGGTGACCGGCTGCGGCGGTGATCCGACGGTGAGTGTGATGGTTAAAGAAATATTGTGGTTAAACGATAGTTTCTTAGAAGGTTTTGTGAGGGACACAGATGGGATTGATTGGATCTTGAGGGGTAAGATTGCATTTTTTGGTAAAAGTAAGGATCTCGATTGAAAAAAGAATGAAAATATGAAGATGAAGAACATGTTTGAAAGAAGAAGAAGAGGATGGATAGAGGACATGTTTTAAAAGATTTGGTTTTGTATTAAGGGGGTTTTGTGTGGGTTTAATGAAAAAAAAAGGATTTATTTTAGTTTGTTGGTTTTGCTGTTTTTGCTGATTTCTCTTTCACATATAGACACATTAAGTGTGTGTGTGTGTGTAATGTTTGATATGTTTTGAGTTATATAGTGGGGATGTTACCATACTATGTACTACGTGTGTGTTGATTTAAGGATTTTTATGGGTTGTGAAGACCCTACTAAAAAAAAGACACATAGTACGTAGAGGTCTTTGTTATATTTGGAGTAGGTTAATTAGTGTGGTCACTCTTTGTTTCGATTTGAAATTTGGTTACTAGACGTGTACTAGCTAGGTAATATGTTTTGATTGTTATGGGCGATGGTAATTGTAGTAGTGTAATCGATATGAAATCGGTCTGTGATTAGGCTTATCAAAGCGTAGTTAGGGATACGAAGGTAACAATTACGTTGAGCATAATTTATAACTATGATACGAATGTAACAGTTTCGATGTTGTATCAACATTTGTCTTTATTTTCTTAATTAACGTCTCATTAATTTCTACTTTGCATCTTATTGAAACCGAAAATATTGAGTTTTGAACTATAACACGTCTTGTAAAATGTAAATGACACAAATTAATCTGTTATATTAAACATTAAATATAAATATATCGAATATTATCCATCAAGATATTAAAAACGTATCACAGTCATGACCCCTTGAACGTTTGTTGTACCAACTACTACGAGTATATATGATCAAGTTATGTAATAATATTAAAATATTGTTTTTCCTATTTAGCAATCTTAGAAATTAAGAAATGGATATTTGAAGTTAACGTGACAGTATATTTGTACCTGATACGATGATTGAGTTTTAGCTGCTTTTGATGGAACCTAATTTGGAAAATTATCATACACCAAGTTGAATACTTAAAATACAAATAACTTAATCTGTGTGTGAACAAAACTCAAAGAAACACAGAAAATGAATATTTTCTAGAAGACCGGCCTTTTCAATTTAGAACTTGCATACTCTCTATATAACTTTTTTTTTTTCTTCATAAAAATAATAATTAAAATCTTAATTACACTATAAAAAGTGAAGTTATGACATCAAACCTTAAAATTGTAGTTCATTTAACCAATCATAATTAAATATTTAATATTTTATTATTATTTAATTTAGTTAATTAAATAAAACAGCGACTACATTCTTAATAAAACATCAATATTCATTCATGTAATAGGATACTAACTCTTTTTTAAACTCGGTTAAAATAAATTCAAAATTTGAAGTTCTTATACAAAACCAATTATTCATTTGATATATTAAAAACTGACATTTCTTATTTGAAAGATTATTAAATTTACAAAGATAAACAAAATCAAAGGTATCTTAACAAGAATTTCATCAACCAAATACTATAAAGATTAGTTGATACTTTTTTAAGGATACTGTAACACCCCGAAATTCGTTAAATTTAAAAGTTATGTTCTGTATTGCGACACAAGGGTTAGTGTCGCAGGTAGCGACACAGAGCCCAGTGCGACACAAGGCTTGTTTCGCAGCGTCGGGTTGAAAGGCGGTCAGCAAGGGTTAAAATTGTAAAAACAGAGGGGTTAAACCCCACTTTTCATTCCAAAACTTTCCAGAAACAAGAACTCGCTTCCAGAGCAAATTGTGTGTGTATTTTGAGATTTTAGAGAGAGAAAGGAAAAAGGAAAATCAAGATTTAATCCTTGAAAGTGTTCCTTTGTGTTTGAAATCATTTCCAGGTAAGAATTTGAGTTTATTATGTGCTTTATCATCTTCAGAAACTTAAATGGGTTAAAAAGTGTGAATTTTACCCGGAAACTTGTTAACTTCGGAAGCTGCTGCTGTTCTGTTCGTCATTGCGACACAAGGGTAGTGTCGCAGCTTGTGTCGCAGTGACGGTGTCGCAAATTAGTACTGTTGCTTTAGCGACACAAAGAGTTAGTGTCGCAACTTGTGTCGCTAGTTTCCACTGCTAGTTAATACTGTTGCCATGGCGACACTAAGAGCTAGTGTCGCAGGTTATGTCGCAATATTGTGTTGAGCGACACTAATTTAATGTCGCAGGAAGGTGTAGCGACACTAGGGGGTAGTGTCGCAGGATTAATTGATATTTCAAATAATATTAATTATTATCAGAGTTAATTGAATGCGGTCGCCTCGACAGGTATTTCGGGTAGCAATTCATAAATATCCGATCGTCGTCCTCGAGGTAAGTAGTAGGAATGTAAAGAATATAATTGGCTGATTTTGTTAATACGAATTGTGTTACAAAGTTGCATTAAATAACTGAGTGCATCATTGAGTTGAGAGGCCAATTGCTGAGTGAACAATTGAGCCTATGAGATTGAGTTGAGAGACCAATTGCTGAGTGAACAATTGAGCCTATGAGATTGAGTTGAGAGGCCAATTGCTGAGTGAACAATTGAGCTTATGAGATTGTTGAGAGGCCAATTGCTGAGTGAACAATTGTGTCTATGAGATTAAGCTGAAAGGGCAATTGCTGAGTGAACAATTGTGCCTATGTATATGTGAGTTAAGTGATCAATTGCTGAGTGATCAATTGTGTTTAGCTGTATGAATTAATGTATGATTGAAGGGTAACGACATGAGATGTCTGGTTTATGGTATTACTGTAAATGTGCTATTCCTTTACTTACTAAGCGATGTGCTTATGTATTGTTGAATGTTGTGTTGATAGGTACGCCTAAAGGGATGATGGGCAAGGATCCGGGCAAGCGACCCGAGAGCTGCTAGTGATGGACTTACTATAGCAAGATAGTAAGGAGCCGGACTCATAAATCATGCTCTATATTAACACGTGATGTTTTGTAAAAATGATATAATTCGTGTTAAATAATGTTGTTATCACTTT
This sequence comes from Gnaphalium uliginosum, assembly GCA_963930675.1. Lineage (NCBI taxonomy): Eukaryota > Viridiplantae > Streptophyta > Magnoliopsida > Asterales > Asteraceae > Gnaphalium > Gnaphalium uliginosum. The sequence goes on along the minus strand of OZ005682.1, from coordinate 3,496,490 downwards.
ATAATATATAAAGTGTTTTTGAGAATTTAAATTGAGTATATATAAAAAAAAAATAAAAAAAAATGGGATGTTTCAAATACACTCTTTAATTTTGAGGTTATACTCACGGTATATTAAATAACTGTTGAGAATTGATGATGATAGCCATTAAGACTATCAATAACATAAATATAATGTAATTATTGAAACTAAAGTTTTATTATTTATTCAAAACTATAATTAATACACTCGACGTTCACATTCAATTCCCTGTAAACTATCCTTTTATTTGTGATATTTTAATTGAAATCGTTGATTGTAAAGAAAATTTTAAGTTTAATAAATACATTATATTTTTCCTATTGACATTATTATTTCCCAAGAAAACTACTGAAATTGGACGGGAGAAGTAATACTAAATCCATTAAAGAAATGTAAATGAAAAGATTGATCCTAATTTTGAAATATGAAAATGATTTTTGAATAATAAAGATAAACAAAAACAAATTATAAAAGAATCTAAATTTGTGGAAAGTGAAAAAACAAAGTATCAAAAGAGTACTAAAAGGGGGACAGATGCTTTATTTTTTCCAGAGGGAAACCAAAGTTTTTGGGATGAAATACTGACCCTTCAAAATACAAAATAAAAGATAAATTCGTTGTAAAATAAAGAGAAATCAATTAGAAAAGCAAAATAGGAATAATAATAATTTCTCACCGATATGAGTTTATTTTAAGAAACTTCGTCCTCTAAAATTTTACAATCCAAATTTGACACAAAATAAAATATATAACTTCTTAAAAAGCATATATCTTAAAAAATAATCACTTTAAATTATCTTCTTCAAAGAATCTCTATATCCTAATTATTAAATTAGTTGAGATCAGAACTTCTTAATGTAAAATTACATAAATGGAATGGACATGCTATGACTCTAAATTTTTGATACTACTCAATTAATTGTGATTACCTTTTGATACATTTAACTTTCATGACCATGTAAACGTACTTTATAACTAACTAAAATAATAAGCCAATTAAGTCGTTTATAATCTAGATATTAAAGCAACAAATTCAAATTAGATAGCCTACTGTTTTACATTAATATATTACTTAATTATGTCATACTAACCAACATCGATTAGTATATATGAGACTACATTCGGCATTTGAATACGAAATGAATGGCTCTTCCATTTCGAAAAGTTGCTAAATTATTCGTTAGGCTTGATGAAATTGAATCGGGCTCGTTGTTTATGAGAGAGATAAGGCACAGAGAACATGCATGTAGACATCGAATCGCCTTAAAAGTAAGTGTCATACAAAGAACGAATGGAGAAAGAAACGCATTTTATCTTGGATGACTATCTTACTCGATTTTTAAGTAGCATATATATTTTGTTTGAAAAAAATCCATGATATATATAAAGCATAAAATGTAATCTACGAGCTAGATATCTTCTAAAACAAACGTATTAAGTACGTTATTTTTTCGTACTCATACATATCGAGTGGTGTTATTAAGTACGTTATGGGACGTAGGAAGTAGTGGTTTTTCTAACTGGGGACATTTAATTAATCAACAATTGGTATCGTGGAAATATTTTAATTAGATGCGATCAATAATAAGTGACAAAATATGGTAACTTTTTGTTATAATATGATCTAGTTCGTGTTCATCCCAAAGCTTTTGATTAATATTTTTCTTGCCAATTAAAGGCGTAATTCACGTTACAGATTCCGAAAAAGAAAAATATATATCAGTCGAGTAATATAATGATCTATCCTCCTACTAAAATTGTTCTACTTATCCTCCCATTTCAATTTTGTGGAACATATAAAACCTAACATTAAGTACTCAGATACTGTTTATGGATCCTTTACATTAAGTATGTGTTCATGGCTGCGATTTGATTAGGATAATCGACTAATTAAAATGCTAACCGATCATACGACGGTCTCTGTCGACCGGTCTCACGGTTAACATGAGAGAGATAAATCGTTTAACCTGCGATTAAAAGAACGTGAGGATGGAGATTGAACTCGTGACCTCCGTTTTTATGCTGCATGGTCCCATCGATCCATCACTAGGCTACCATTGCGGGGATAGGATAATCGACTAATTAATAAAAAATGTTGATACTTTATATAACAACTAGTTGTGCGTCGCTTTTGATGTTGTTGCATACTTATATTTATCTTCGTTGACCAAATTTGTATGTTTATTTTTGCTTGAATTTTGGATTTGAGTTTCTCAGGAGTTTTGTCATCGCAAATAGACTAATAATCTTCACACAATAACAAGTTATGTTGAGCCAAAATGAGATTGGAATGTGAAATATAAGTCATAACGTTCTTAGGTACTTGTTCAAATTAAATTAAACCAACTTATCATATCAATAGCCTATCAATAACAAACTCTAAAATTAGGAGTTAAAGTTGAAATAAAATTATGTATAAGAGCAATGTAGTTTAAAAGTTCTCGCAGTTCTGTATCTTTTTGTTGAAATAAAATTATGTATAAAAACAATGTAGTTTAAAAGTTCTCGCAGTTCTGTACCTTTTTGTAGTTCTCGTTTGAACTTATAGGGTTAAGTTCAAACGAGAACTACAAAAAGGTACAGAACTGCAAGAACTTTTAAATTACATTGTTTTTATACATGTAAACGCAATAAATTACATATTTAATATTCATATTATTGACAAAATAAAGGTAAAAATCACTAAAATATGTTAAATTATTGAATATATGAAATGTTTACATGTACACAGGTCATATGTGCACATGTGAACGAAAAATATAAATTTGATTTTAAAGGTTATTTTGAAGTTTTGTCAAACTATTTTGCTTTTAACATTAATCTACATCTATAATTACATGTGATTTAATCATTGAAAATTTTTATAATTTAAAATTTCTTGCAGTTCTATACTTTTTTTTTTCTCATTTGAAATTTTGACTATACTTATATATTATATATTTATATATATATATATATATATATATATCCAACTACAAAACCTTATAATTAATGTCAAATTCAATTCAAATCTACTTTTGAACCACCATTTTTATGAGAGTGTTTAATTCTAAGGAGTGTACGACTTCGTCATTATATGAACTATATGAACCTTATCTTCATGTTTGAATTATCTTACATGCATTAATTTATCGCTAGACATCATGAGTAACATATTTGTTGTTTTGTTTACTCGGCTTATTAAACTTAAAATGTTTGGTAAAATGATTCTTTATAAATATGTTCTTTTAACTCTTAACACAATAACATGTGTTCTTCCCGCGATACTAGGAGATTATGGGTTCAATCAACATCCTAATGTTTTTCTAATTACGAATTACGCAATTTACCTTTTTAATGTTAACCGTAGAACCGGTTGGTGGGCTGCCAGCAGTTTTACCCTTTTTCTAATAACATGCCTTCTTGTTCATCCCAATTTTTTTTAGAAGGGCAACCCTACACTACCTATCCCATAAATAGTATATACAATCATTAAGTTGATAAGTTTCTCACATAACGCTAGGAGAGCCCTTTGGTATTCATCTCACTTTTGCTTGGATTTATGTGTGACCATATGAGAAACACATTCCTTAAATGTTACAACTAGATGTTTTATTTGTATAGAAGATTTTAATTTTTATTTGTCTTTAAAATGCATCGGCAAGTAGTCGTTCGACTCGTGACTAGTCTTTGTAAGAGTGGAGCAATAAACCGTCGTCAACTAGTATTTGTGTGATTTCTCTAGTAGCCTCTAATCATTTGAAACAAAAACAAAGGATCAGACAAACAGTCTTGTTTGTTTATAATAAAAAAAATATAGACCTTACATATAATCTTACTAAATTTATGGGATTCCAATCAATTTTAGCAAGATCCAAATACACTTTAAGTCGCTGTTTTAGCGATTACTTATGAGATGCGACATGGCCTCCTTAACATACCCACAAAAGCCCAAAGGGCGTTTATAAACCATACCGACATGCCCATAAGTTTTGTATGAAAAGGTTGCCATCAACAAAGCAGTCGATGTGGACCCTTATGAGTCAAATTTGGTACCATATTTGACTTTTTTAGGAGTATTTTATGTTGAAACGCCAAGACCAATTTCCACATGTATCCACTACCTTCCCTCTTTTGATTTTATTTTAGGAGTATTTGCAAAGTTGCAAAGTGTTACATTTTTTGGTTAAATACAAAATTCACACCTATGATTAACAAGTTTCAGATATTAGTCATCATCATCATGTCAATATCTTATCTATACTTAATTAATTATGTACAAGTGCTATAAAGCACGCGCATATTGCTGGTTATATGGTAAACAGAACATTCCACATTTCAAATCAAGAAAACAGCCTGTTTCCAGCAACCTTTATTATGACTGAAAATTCTAACAAAATGTGCCAAAAATATCCACTTTTTGTATTTTTATGCAGGCAACCTCACAACCACACAACCTCATCATCTTCCCAATTCTTATTCCAACCAAATCATCACTTGCCAACATGCCTAAATGTTTTTTATTTTGGTTGTGCACCCAAGTGAAAACACTAACAAACTTTAATCAGTAGAATTCAATTTTATAAAAGTTTCAAAATAACAAAACAATAACTAAGCAAAAAGAACAAGGTACTCTAGAAAAAATATTCATTTGTTGTAATCTCAGCATGTTTAGCTATTTACATTAAGCCTTGATTAAATCATTAGCCAACTTCACCATCTCCGCGGTCCGGCAGCCGCGTTATGTTCGTCAAATGTGACAGTCCTTCGTCTACGCGACGAACCACTAACAGTAGACGACAAGGACCTACTTCTATGACTCACTCGATCATCCGAACTCGAACTTGAACTCGAGCCCAAAGCCCGTCTTCCATTTCTCAAAAACCCTCCTCCAAAACATGAAAACAAGTTCCTTAAAACCCGGCCCAACCCGTTCCTTTCTCTAGTCACATTCCCTCTAGAAGCCCATGAAATCCTTCTAGGAACCCCATTGTTGTTAAACCCCCCGTCCATTTCCGTGAAAACGACGGGCAACTCCCGCTCACCCCCTCGTCTTCCGCCCGAAAATCTACCAACTGCGAACCCACCACCAGGTAATCGCCATATGGTTAACCCGACCGCTTCCTCTTCGTTACCCGATTGGCTATTCGTATCGTTATGAGCCCGGTTTGAATTCGATGAATCTACAGTTTCTGATGGCAACTCGTGACGACAAACCGGGCAAGAATTACGCAAAGCGAGCCACGGAAGAATGCAATCGGAATGATATAAATGTTGGCAAGGCATTTCTTTAGCTTCTGATCCTAAATCAAATGGTTCTTTACAAACAGCACAATATGATTCAATTAAAACATGATTTTCTTGAATTTCAATTGTTGGCATTGCTTCAATTGCTGCTTTTGATGCAGGTGGATTATTATCAATTCTTCCTAACCCATTTCCTTCTATTTGAGACAACTGATCCAATAACCTATCAAAACCCGACCCGAGTAAAAACTCCGACATACTAGCCGGTAAGGGTCTTAGACCCGACCCAGCTCCATCATCATAATACAATTCAAACCCACCACCGGTACCGGTTTCCTCGGTACTAGGCTCTTCAGGAGTGCTTGTGGGTCCCCGGAGAACGATGACAGGATTAAATGGTGAACGTTCACCGGTGTTTCTTCTAGCTCGCCTGAGCAACGGCGGACTAGGGCTCGGTCCCGGACTTTGTTGACCGTTTCCGGGAAGATACATAGCGGCTGCCGGAAACCGATTTAATCTGTTGGGACTGTTAATTTCTTCAACGAATCCACCGTTGCAATCGGGACAAACTAACGATGAATCTTGAACATGGGTTTGAACCCTAATGGATCGATTGCATCTGTAGCACCAGTACGATGATGATGAAGACCCAACTGTTGACATCTATATATATGAATCTGTATATCTATTATACTAAAACACAAACCTCAGATTTACCTGATTAATCTTCAGAATAACCTGAAAGATCGAAACTTTTAATTGAAAGGATGAATCTTTGTAAGAAATGAAGGAACCCCAGATCAATTTAGCTGAATTTCCTTCGAGATAACTTCAAAGATCGAAACTTTTGATTGAAATAATGAGTCTTCGTAAAAACTTAAGAAGCCCCAAATCAATTTTAGGTGATTTATCTTCAAGAATAGTCGAAGATCGAATCTTTTTTCTTGAAATGATGAATATTGGTAAGAAATAAAGGAAGCCTAAATACAGTGAATGGAACCAACAAATTGTATAAATTGAGAAAAAGAATCTTCAATCAAGAAACCATGGAATATGAAATCTTGCAATTGAAATTTAAAATGGCGAAAAAGGACGAAAAAGGAGTGTAATCGGTGGAAAAATGGAATCTCTCCGGCGAGGAGAGAGATGAGATAGAGAGAGAGTGGGTGTTATAGGGAGAGAAACAGAGAGTGGAGGAAATGAAATTATATGAAAGGAAAAGAAAGTGAACGCGTGAGAGAGATTGGCGTGACATTAACGCTTGAGATGACCAAACACGTTGGACGACTTTAAGTGGAAGTAGTCAAGTTCTATGATTTCAAATTTTTATTAACCTTTTCATCCCTTCATTTACCATGTGAGTTTACATTTTTACCCTACAAAACTTGTGACAATCGCACCAAACCATAACCTTTTCTTACATAATTTCTAGAAAATTATGAATTGTTGTGGTTAAATAAACTTGTCGGTTTAAATGTTGCGAAATACACTAAATTAAAAATTCACAACAAAACTCTTTGTTAGTAATCTTTAGTGTTAGTGTTGAATCTAAGTTGTACTACACAATCCTTTCAAACGTAAGAGTATTTTTCAACATATGGAGGTATGGTGTCTAACGGTTGTACTATTATTTGGATCTCTAAGTAGTTATATAAACATTTCAAAATGAATTTCCGGAAGTGGATATCTTTTGCTTGTCATCTAGAAATTGTGCAATGTCACTCGAGAACAATATATGGTATTTTTTATTTTTAGTTATCTTTAGTTTCTTAATCGTATGTTTGTAGTTTGTTTAGTCGTTCTAATATATCATTAGTTCTGATGAGTCATTGTTGTTTTGTTTTGGATATCTATTATTGTACATAGTTTCGTAATTGTGTATATTCGATGCTTTCACCTAAATATGGTTGCTCTGTTTGTTTTTTCACCATTTAGCTTTGTAGGTATTAGAACATAAATTATTAGTTTTTATAAGGTTTGACGTTTTGAAATATAAAGGGTGAAACATATACATAAGCAGTAGTTTGGGGGTCGTTATTGAAATACAATCATTGCTTTTGTACTCGAGTCTCCTCTTTGGCTTTGATCTACTTTTTGAACGGTCAAATTGCTTATTTATGTTTTTTTTTTTACATATTTTCCTATTCGTGCTATCCAAACTACGGTCATTAATCTAGTGAGCTACTACGTTACGTATTTTTTGAGTTAGATATAGATATTTTTTTATAATTAGTGCATCCTCAACGGTATATTTCAAGAGTGTTTTTTTTTTTAAATGTATAAGAAACTTGTAAGATTTTTGTAGTTAAATTCTTGTGAGACCCCAACATAAGCGTATTATTTAAATAAAATTTCACGGCTGATGTTATTTTGGTTTGGAATCATTATAAAACTTTTTGTTAATATCTTATATTTATTTCAGTTCTTTGAACTAAATTTATTTTATTAAAAGTTTTGTAGAATTTAAAAGTAATAGTAGGGATACAATTTGTGAAGGCTGGGATCTATGTGCAGTTAGATGCCATTTTCACTCGACATTTTTCTTATCAAGTTGCTCGTTATTATTTCAACGGAATAATTTTAGTTATTCTAGAAATTGTTTCTTTGTTTGATTTGTATCTTCAAATTATTAATGTTAATTGCAAACTGTTGTTACAATGGGTATTTCAGAAGCTTTTATTAAACAAAGAAAATCTTTACTAAGGAAGGTTTAATGTTATAATTCAGTTTTAATAACTTTTGCTAGAATTAATGGAAAATTCATTCATGTAGGAATGAAATATCTTATATATCCGCTAGCTGAGTTCAATTGTGTTGCTATATTTATGTAACATTTGTTAATCAAAAGGCGATGCTGTTGATTCACTTGAGATTCACACGTTGGTGAAGTTTTGGTGATAAAACTATAAGTTGTAGCTTGGATTAGCAAGAAACAATTAGTGTGGTTCTTCTTGCAAGAAGGAAATAGAGTATAGACATTTATGGTTACATAAATATAGCCAATGAAGTCACATGGTTTTGGTTTAATTCTTCGGAAACCAAAATCTAAAGGGTCAAGGTTTAATCTTTGAAAACCATTTGAATCGACTTCATTTTGCATGTTTTGAATAAACAATGTTTAATCGTAATGACACCTTCGTGACATAACCTATTAGAGTAGTATAAAACTTACCACCTGGTGTGGAAAATTGGAATTAATAAGTGAGTTTGGCAAGTTTTAATGCGTATGAAGCGTAATGAACAAGTTGTCTACGTGGTGACTACTAGTGCAACTAAAGTAGCTTGTGGTACAAGCTTTTATAGTAGGAACCACACAAGTATGTGAGTGTGTATAGTGACATACCAAGTCAACCATGAAAAGAAGAGGGGTGGTTTTGGATGGCAATTTATAGTTGCAACCACCATCCCATGATCCCCTATCTTTGGGTATTTGCTCCACATCTACATTCTATAAATTGAGACCATATGGTAGCCATTGAAGCATTTAGAGAAATTAATATACGTAAATCCATGCAAAGGCTTATTGGTTTTGAAGCTTTCAAACTTGAGTTTATGCTAGCATCATTGTCATTATGTTGCATTTGTTCGCTGACAAAATGCAATAAGAGTCTACATTAATCTTGGGGTCGTTACGCACGAGGTTTGCAGCGAATCGAGCGCGTAAATACCTTTTAAGGACGGGAAATTCCCGTGTAAGACTCGTTGAAGTTGATCGTTCGCGTTCGATAAGGAAGACAACAACTTATTTTGTAAACGTTCTTTGCTTTGCATTATCTTATGTTGTCCTTTTCAGGTTACATCTTATTTCATATTGTGTTCACATTATTAATTACGTTGAATTATATATTTGTCACGTTTCTATGACACGAGAATGTGTTACGAGAATGTGTTACGAAACATTTTTTAAACGATATGAGTACAACATTATATCCAACACTTATTGGACTTGAGAAAATATTTCAATAATATATACCATCATGAAGGTATTTTAAGAGCCAATCAAACACTGTTCGACATGTTTCAAGGCAATAATCACAAAAATATCTAAAGTTTCATATTCAATAAGTTGTCTATTTTAATAGACATCTTTTTTAGCAACTAAAGTGTCACGGCAAGAAATTATTAGATTTGATTTTTTTAATGTGTCATTTAGTACACGTTAAGAAGCATTTAATGAACCCATAATTTTATTAAATATTAAAATTTGTAATTAATATATGCATAGAAAAAGTAATTATTAGATTGAATTAATAAGTATTAAATGCAATTTATAATAAATTAATTTTTGAAAGACCTGAAATAACAACTACATATTTAAGAAAACCATGGGCATAATTGGTGGGATTAGTTGTTGAACATGTGGTTGGCATAAAGTGATGTAATTAGTGATTAATTAACTTAAACTTGCCGACCACATATTACATTACTCTTTGTTTCTGATACGGTCGGAAAACACATATATTTGGTTATATTCACGATAACTAAATTTCTTAGTTTTACCTTAAAAAGACTTGGAAGTTGTGAACTTTTAATATTTGACGAACTTTGTTTCAAAACCGTTTCTTAAGCCAAAACAACTTATAAAATGGGATAATCGTAAAGCTCTTAAATGCAATGTTTGTTATAATCACAGTTTAATAATTGTAGAAGCCAAGCATTTACTTATTCATTCTTATATGATGTGTCGGATATAAATTACCCAAACTTTATCTAGACTAAATCTGTATGGCGGTAGGTTTTATCACCGTGAAATAGTGGCCACCAAAAGGGGTTTCGAAACTACGGTTAAAAAACATTAAAAAAGGAAAAAAAAAAATTACCCTTGCTTCACTGGATGGTTTTGTTTATATAAATGCAAGAGTGTTAGTAGATTTCTTATAAATTTAATTTTATGCTTTTTGTCAATATTGGTATGTCAAAAGTTTGACATATTGCAAGTTGTCATACGGAGACTTTGCTTTCCAAGTTGGTCAAACAACCACGAACATTAAAATTAGTTTATCATGAAAGTCAAATTTTGGCTCACCATATATATAACCTACTATATTTAATTTTTAATTTTACGTGAAAGAATTAATCGATTAGAATTCAATTACTTCTAGATGTTCTGATCAATAAATAAATTTCTAGCTACGATTTCCGTTTATTATTTTAAGCATTGAAACTTTGACGTTTAATTAAAGGTTAGTTTCTAATCGGTTGATGTTTACATAGTTGCTAATTTGATATCTAAATTGAGTTTCTAGGAATTGCCAATAAGATACATGAAAAATTATCTATTCACATTACATATACGTAATCTGTGTACTAAATTTAGAAATTGTAACTAAAGTTTTGAAGGCTTAAAATATTTAACAAAGTTAAAATAAATTTCACTATGCTACACGAGTGCAGTGAAAACATGACCGTTTTTGAGGAGTGAGCTTGATGGTGAACCGCTCAGTAGTGACGGAGTCACATTTAAGATAAGAATAACTGTAGCTAAGGATAATTCACTATATGCAGTGTAATTTTTTAAGAAAATTGCATTTGTTGTTGTACTATTTGTTTGTATTAATGTAGGTCTGTAGCTACTGATCATCTCAAATCGTGAATCTACCCTATATATACTTGTTATATATATTTTTATTTTTGATTGGTGAAAAATAAAAAACCGCTGGATCAGGAGGGATAGTGGGCCTTGATTAATTTGGGTTATATATTAAACAAACATACCCCTGTGGCCCAATAAAAGGTACAGTAGTAAATATGTTTATTGTTTTGAAGGTTTTATTTGTAATGCTGACGTGTGATAAAAGTAAAACATAAATTACCATTACCATGTCCCATTATTATATTCCTGATGGAGACCAACATGTTGAATTGATTTTATCAAATTTTGACCCAATATATAGTTGGTACTAATCATGTTTTATTTAACACTTCAATTCAATTCAATAGTCAATAGTCAATACTCTCACATCACATCATACATAAAGTGATACAAATTTTATCAATAAATTAAACAGAGGGAAAATTACAAATTTCATCCTTTGACCGAGTACATTTAAGAAACTAATCCTTTGACCAGCAATTTTAACAAAATAATCCACCCATTAGAGCCCACCTGGGAGATAATGGAGCTAATGGCTTAATTCGAACATATTTCAATTGTAAGCCACTCATTGTTCACCCACGTCTTTACCTCTCAATCATTAGACCCCGATCTTGAACTCAATTTTTAACCAAAATCCTTGTCTAATGATTTTTTTTTTTATTTCATTAGCTCCGTTAGCTCCCTAAATTGAGCTAATGGTAAGACATGTTGCTCATGTGTCAACCGCCTATTGGGTCAACCGCCTATTGAGTCATTTAGTGAAAAACAAATTGGTTTTTTGTTTACATTATCTCCCTGAATGGAGCTAATGACAAGACATGGTAGTCAACTATATTTGAATTTAACGTATAAGAGTACAAGGAGTGGTAAATTGTTTTTATAGTGTTCTCTCTGGAAGAATACTGTAGGCTGAAAAAATGAAGGAGTAAGAGACAACATTCTGTATAGTGTTCTGCAGTTTTTATTTTTTTAATACAAATAGTTGAATAAATTAAAACAAATAACAAAAGAAATTAAATAAAAGATAACATTCATTCAAATTATTAAAAAAAAATTACAAGTCCTAAAAATTAAAAAAGTACATAATTAAAAGAAAATAATTAAAAAGTCCTAATAATTAAAAAATCGTTAAACATAGTAAATCAAATATCTCCCATTCACGACCCCGATCCCGATCCCAGGTTGTAGTCCCACCCGTGCTTCGCACAAATCTCCATTTTTTGGTTTTTCACGATGTTGCGGAGTTGTCGATTCAAGTGGTCCGTCAGCATGAACAAAATACGTAGTTGGGCTTCAAGGTCTTTCGTCTTGTTATATCCTTTTATGTCGTCCTGAATACCTTCAACGGTATTATTCCATGTGACTTTAAAGGAAGCGCGAGGTGAAGCGGCGGAACCAGAATGTGTTTTTTGAGATTTTGGTTTTCTTGCATTTCCTTTCGGCGGTGGGATTGGAAATTCAACAATTAAGGGGGCATTCGGATTTTCTTGTTCATTATCATGCAAATGAACAATGCTCCGGATCGTCTTCCAAGTTAATCGTATCGCGATGTTTTGGAACGTTGCGCCCACCCACGACAATTGGATCCGGATTCTTCCACTTATTTTTATCCTTCAAAAAGTCTCACACTTGATAACTTTTGAACGTTTTATTTTCATTCTCCATCGTATATTGGTTGTCACACCTAATACGAAAATCGTTGGGACCTTCCCCGCTTCTCATATCACTTTGAAGCCGCGTCACTATACCTCCATATTTTCCGCAATCGGCGTTGTGTTCCGTATGAATGGTGGGTTGCGACTCGTCCATGACAAGATACCAAAAAGAAGCATTGGTTTGCGCATTTCCTTGGTTGGAATTTTCGGACACTGCGATCCATCTTTGAGTCAAATTTCGTCCTCCGGTTCCTAAAAGTTGCGGTTTGCGACAGTTTTTATGGGTTTAGGTTGATCGGGTTCGGTCGCTACTTTTTTCCCTTTTATTGTCCTATTTTTTTAGATGATGTTGTTGTCGGGTTCGTTTCGCTTATTGAATGGGTGTCGGATTGTTGGGTGACTTGGTGGCTTGAGCCTGACGCCATAAAAGAAAATCGTTATGCAAAGCGGGATCTTTGGTAGGTTGCTATTGATGGAATTGTGGTGGATTGTTGTGTGATTGATAGAATGATGACTGAGGGTATTGTGTTTGTGGGACTTGAGTTTGACACATTTGATAATGTTGATCCAGAAATCGGTAATTGTGCGTTTGATGAGGTGGGTGTTGATGGGTTTGATGAAGGTGAAACGTTCGAGAACGGGTTCCATTGAGATTGAAGGTTGTATGGATAGTTTGGGTTTTGAGACATTTTTGAGAATGATTGTGTAGATATTTGTTTGTTTGAATATGAGAAGAGAGTGATTGAATTGGTGTGTTTGAAGTGTGGTGTATATGTTTGTATTTATAGCGTAAATATTAAGGTTTTTAATTGTTATTTTTTGAAAAAAAAACGTATACTTCTAACGGCTCCAAATTTCAAAAGAAAAAAAAACTTGACCGTTGGAATTTAAATTAATTAAAATAATAATAAACAAATAACGTTGGACAACGTCCCACCCGGATGTCATTTCGGAACGTCATTTCGGAGTGACAGAACGTTGTCCGACGGTAAACACGTATCCTCTTTTTGTGTGGGTGAAATTTAAAGTCTAGAGATATGAAATTTATTAGCGCCATTATCGCCCACTATGGATGATAAAAAGTGGATTATTTTGGTAAATTTGTTAGTTAAAGGATGAGTTTTTTAAACACATTTTGTCAAAAGATGGGATTTGTGATTTTCCATTAAACATATGGGATCCGTATTGTAATTTAATTTCATAGTGATACTCATTTGTTCATACGGTAAACTGGTAAACAGTTCGTTCTATCACAATTCAATTTTATAGAAAAAATCTTGACATGAAAAAAATAAAATAAATACAGAGGTCACATGAAAAGAGTATATATAATTCACTTTTCATCATTATTCTAATTGAATATAAAAGGTTTCTTACACCGATCCATAACCGTAACATACTTCACCGTTCCATCATTCCCCGCAAGAACTCTGTATTTATCTTTCCTTGTAAAATTTGTACATTCAAACCCTAATGTTGCAGCCAATATTCTTTGTACATAATTCGCGACATCATGCGGACTTTTTCCCGACGAACATGTAGCCTCTGCGGGCAATTGATTCAGAAACGTGACCTCATAAATAGGTCTCGGGTTCATGAAGAAAAAAACCGGGTCTAACCCTTTCCAACCTCTAGCAGTTGTTGCATGAAAAAAACCGACCCGATAATTCATTGCAATGGGCACAATTCTATTGGTTAATTCAGCGAACAACGCGCTGAATCGTAACAAAAAAGGTTCTCTACAAGTTGTACCTTCCGGACAAACTACTAAATCACCTTCGGATAATTCTTTTTTTATCCGTTCAGCGTCTACATCTCGGACCCGTGTCAATCTAACGGTTGGGATTGGAGATAAAATTTCGGAGAGTCTTGAGATTGAGTAAGTAACAGCTGGAATTCGTCGTTGGAGAACGGTTGATAATACTACGGGGTCCATTAGCGTTCTGTGTGTGCAAACAAATAGAACCCCGTTGTTGGACCCCACGGAAGGTGGTGGTGGCGGGATACCTCGAACTATGACTCGACCACCGAATATACTGGCTATGTATGGGAGTGACCACATTGGTAAAATAAGGCCTAAAATCATACGAAAGAGAGCGAGCATGACACCAAATGGGATCCATAGGAGGATCATGAGAGCGGTGGTGGGGGTCGGTCGCTTAACAAGGCGCCCGTCGTGGAAGATCACTGGTTCGGGCCGGGCTTCTTGATGGGTTTGCTTGTGGTGTTTGGGTACATAAGGTGCATTCATTTGTTCCTGCATGTGAATTGTAATTTAAACTTGTAAACAAAGCAAGATAAATTCCACATATCTACATCCATAATATAACAAATAGTTAAGAAAATTCGTATTAGAGGATGGGTCAAATGAGCTGATGTGTAATTGTACGTAGCATTTTGCTACTAGGTACAATTAATTAGTGGAACTTCTTGGAAAATGAATGCTAATTAATTGAAATTTCTGCCATTCTTAAATTGGCAAGTATAATTACATTACATATATCTAAAAATAACTCTATTTCGTATCAATTATCTTCTAAACCACCCTAGCTAGCCAGTTTCAGTTATTCTTTTGTAACTGAGAATGAAACTGCATGTTTGTGTATACAACTGGTTATATATCTAGCGAACTGTAAATATTTCAGTTAGTTATTGATTACGTACGTACCTTGCATAGAGATAAAAATGAAGAATTAGAATGACAACTTGCTAGCCCTACGCTAGGTTGTTGACCTTCAAACATGGCGGCAACACGGTCACATATCGACTCACCAAAATCGCTAACCTGGACTAACCCAGTGGCTAACTCAAACCAACTAGCAAGTTCACTTCCAATAACCTCATCAGCTCGTAAATGCTCCTTAACGAACCGCTCCACCATAACTCGCGGCATCTTAGTCACAACCACTTTCTTTTCACCAGTATTAAACACCCTCCATGCATCTAAATTAAGATCGTCAAAATAAAACTTGGGCAGAACTGCCCGTGCAACCGATTCAATCTCCGATATGGGAACGCCCGTTGTTGCTACAAATATTGCCAGCTTTACGCTCGCATCACTCTTTCCGAAAACATCTAGTAGCTTGATTATGGGCCAACATAGTAACAAAAGTGCGAAACGGATTAAACCTGAGGCTTCAAAAGCTACTAACATGAAATAAGAGAAAGGGTCAATGTTCTTTAATAAGGTTCCTTCTAGATTGGATACCACAGACTCCATTTATTAATGTTATTATGGAAGGAGGTTTTTGAAAGAAATGTGGGAAATTAAATTTGATTATGAATGTATTGTTTATAGATGGAGATGGTTATTGCATTTATTAGTTGGAGGTTAAGGGTAGATTGACTATTTACACCTAATAATACAGTTTATCAGTTTATACCTAACGGTCGTGTTTATATTTTGAATTTTGTGCTTCTTTTGATTTAGATTAGAGGCAAATAATGAACAATTTCCTTTCTTGCTCCTTTCATTTCATTTTATTAATTGGGTTGAGTTACATTTAATAACTCTAATTCATATATCATGTGAAACGTATTTTTAAGTCATGTTTTTTTTTCTTATTTCTATAGAGGGTTTTGACAATGTTAATCGGACTTCTGATTTTTAGCCAAGTTTTTTATAAAATTCGGGTTTTATACTAAACCGGGTTACCGGGTTTCCGATCAAACCGGAAAATCCGCCGGGTCAAACCGAGCTTAAATCTCCTCAAAACCCCGTCATCTTTGACCCGCTACCTTGCCCGGGTCGCGATCGAACCGGATTGACTTGGCGGGTCGATCCGGATTTTAAAACATTGCAATCATGTCATATACTACGCAATTAACTAATTACTTAGGAGTATAAAGTAGGGTTTATTGTTTAATTATGTATTAAACTTTACATGTTTTACTATTGTATGAGTCAAACTTTGAAAATTTCTATCGTATGTATTGAGCTTGTAAATATCGTCTATTGTATGTAAATTTTCCTTTTAAGGTAAGGCTAAAATAGGAAAGTTTTCTTTTTTGGCCTTACTCAAAAAAGGATGATTTGCATACAATAGACAATATTTACAAGTTCGATACATCCGATAGAACAAATGAAAGCATGTCTCATACAATAGTAAAACGTGCAAAGTTTAATACATAACAAAACAATAAACTCATCCCTATAAAGTAATTTATATTTTAAAACCCATTAATTAAAAAACTTCGATCTTAATTACTCAATCCGTCTCACTTTTATTTTACATAAGAATATTTGTTGGATTTAAAATAGGTTGAATGAATGTCATTTTTCCCTTATATTCAATGTAAGTTTGACTAAAATTTTTTTCTGAAATAAAATGATTAAGAGTTATAAATTTGGGTAAAATATGGAGATTAATGAGTTTTAATAGTTATTTTTTGTCATTCGACAATGTTTTTTAGACAAACAAAATAAGTAAACTGAACAATAAAAATGAAATGAACGAGGTATTTAATTACGTCATTAGTTTTATTAACACTTTCTTAATTTCTATATTTAGTAACTTATAATTTTTTTATCTCATTAATAAAATATCAATCTCTATCAATTTTAGTATGTGTGTGTGTGTATATATATATATATATAGCCAAAAGTTCAAATGAGAACCACAAAAAGGTACAGAACTGCGAAAACTTTTAAATTATAGGGATTTTAACATGTTTAATGATTCAATCACATGCGAACATTGATGTAGATTAAGGTTAAAAACAAAATAGTTTGAGAAAATATCAAAATAACTTTTAAAATCAAATTTATATTTTTCGTTCACATGTGCACATTTGATATGTGCACATGTGAACACTTCATATATTTTATAGTTTAACATGTATTTTGTTGTTTTTAACTTTTGTTTGTCAATAATATGATCATTAAATAACATTTATACGTAATTTGTTGCGTTTACTTGTATAAAAACAGTCTAATTTAAAAGTTCTCGTAGTTCTATACTTTTTGTGGTTCTCGTTTGAACCTAACCCATATATATATATATATATATATATACATATATATATATATATATATATATATATATATATATACATACTATGGAAGTATAAATGAAGAGTTCAAAATTTGCAACATAGGCACTAGATTAGATGCCACGTGTCAATCAATAAAATAAATTAGTTTTATAGCACCGACAAAATATATATTAAAAAATATATATCCTTAATGGCAAGTATTTGTATCCGATAATGATACGTATCACCAATTAATAAATTGTCTATCTCAATATCATACATACGAAAAATTACTAGCTTTGGTCTCTATGCTTATTATATTTAGCTAATGAGTTTTTGAATTTGAGTAAGAAAATAATTTAATATCACATGTGGCACAAAAATCCTATGTTCTTGTGTGGGAAGCTTTCATACTTTCCAATAAATAAATAAAATTAAATGTAGAATATTAAGATAAACATGTAGTATAAATAAAAAAAACTCATCATAGTTTAAACAGAACAATAAAACATTTACCATGACAATAAATTATAATAGCATTATACAAGTTCTGCTATAATTGATGAGGTTCGTACACACTTGAATTGATGGCTACATCATTGTTGAATAACATTGCTTATTTATAATCTCACGTATGATATATTAATATGAAGAATGCAGGTTTGCGGTAATCGTAGTGATGATTTTATTCTCGAGTGAAATTGCTTATTTGTACCCTTGAGTTCATTGGTGTAAGAACTTTAAGTTGTGTGAATATGTTTCCTTTATTTATTTATTTTAACAAGGTTCTCCTTTTATTTTACTTGAATTTACAAGGCATGTGTTTGAATGTTACCCTCATGTTTAATTGGTTTATGATTAGTTTTGGGTGGATGTTATGTATAATATATCTATATCGATCTATACTTTAATTTCAGAACAAACTCTTCATACTTCAACTGTTTGTGACAAGTCACGTAAGTCTTTACTCATCTTAAAACTGCTAATGTTACTTCATAATTTACGAATAAAAGTATTGTGTTTGGTTGATGATTTTAATAATGGTTGTAGCTGTTCAGATCACATATTATAGTGTAACCACATATTTTTTAATTATATATATATATATATATATATATATATATATATATATATATATAACGAATACCTTATCGTTAATAGACGAAGAAGTGTCAAAAGAAGTATATATATGAACTTTGTCCTTGAGCACATATAATTTTAAATGGAAATTAATTAACTTTTATTTCTTTTATGATTGAAATTTCTGTAAATGACACTAGAAAATATGTAATATAAATTATGCAACCAAGTATACTATCTAATGACGAAACATTTCACATATATAGAACCAAAAGCATTGATTTCATTTACGAAATTGTTTACGAATATTGCCGTGCATCGCACGGGTTTATATCTAGTATATATATATATATATATATATATATATGATCCGGATCCAGAGATAAATACTATTTTATAGGGAAGCAGAGTAGCTACACATTTATCATCAATGAATGTTAGCGAATTCCCTTTTCATCACATGGTGATATTATTGGTTATAAAAAATAGTCCATTGATTAATATTAGTAGTTGTAACATCGGTTTTGATTAATATTTATTGATAAAAATATGTTTTTATACGTTTTGATTATCATTCATCGCGAATGAATAGTAGCTTATATCATTCCCTCAAAAAATTGCACCCCTCTTGATCTTTACCCTATATATATATGAGGTGGGTTCAATGTAAAATACTAAAAAAGTGAATAATGGGATAACCAATAGGATTGCTCAATTTATTTAAAACTCAATTTCTACTCATATCTTTAAAATCAATTATATCACAAACGGCATGACCAAAAATTATAAAAATTTCATATTCGAAATCAGCGTCTTTTTCTGTTCGATTAGAGATCTCACAAGCTATACTTTCGACAATTTTTTTTTCATTTTTGTTGGGTTGTAGAAAATGTGACTTATATAATCACATGTAATTTTATGTATAATCACACGTGATTTATGAGTAAATAAATTATTTTTATGTGATTTTAAACTTATAATTTGTAAATTTGATTATTCACATGTGATTATAGATAGTGATTTAAAAATATAATTTGATTGTAAATATATTCACATGTAAGTGTTAAATCACATGTGATTTATTATTACGAATTTCACGTACCCATTAGAAAACGAAAATAAAAAGTTCGTCGAAAGTATGTCATGTGAAATCTCTAATTAAAGATAAAAAGACGTTGATTCTAATGGTGTAATTTTTATAATTTATGAATATATGGTTCGTGAGATATTTAGATTTAAAAGAAAAAGTGGAAATGAATAATTGAAATGAAGCCTTCCTATTTGTTTCTTCATTCTACATTGAACTTTATTTTATGGGGCTGCTGTATATACCCCACGTATCTCAAATTTTATTTATCCTTTTAAATTTAATTAGCTGATTGTCTTGAAAATAGATACTATTTGCTTGAAAATAGATAGTCAAACATGCACTTTCCAAAAACTATTTTTTTTGAAAATGGGAGTTAACACTTAAAATAATAATCTTTTATTGATAAAATAAAATTCTACACTACCAAAATACTATATAACTCATATTTTTTAAACCAAACATACAATCACTTGTCAAATTGAAAAATATATAATACTCATTCTTTTATCACATCAACATGCATATGAATTAACGGAGTATATACAAAATTGAAATATTGTGATATTTCACTGTCATCACATTTTATGAACTTAAGGTACACTCATATTTACATATTATTATTATTATTATTTTATTACTGTTATTATATATTGCAAATTCTTTTTCTTTGCTTTTAGGGATTATATAATGACTAGATAGCTAGGCCACCCGAATTTAAGAAAATTATATATACGTAAGTTAGAATAATAAGTTCATATTGCCAAATATATTAGAGCCTAATTATTGTTATTTGGTATCTAAAATATGGAGTGTTTTCAAACACGTTTGGGTTGTGTCAACATCTAACTACAAACATAAACAAATATGGCGTGCATTTCTAATTCTTTCTAAATTATATATTAGAGCCTAATTCTTTCTATCCAATCACTCCATCCATTATTATAGTATTATACAATGCTAGATTATTATTTTATAATACTTAATAATTTTATAAAACATTCTCATACAGTTTCTAATTATTTACAGTGACCCTTTTTCGTTTTTATACAATGAGACGCCGAGTTTTCAAGATAACAACTCGAATGAAGATGTTAATTTTTCTAATAGGACATCAACATTTTACACTGATCAGGTACAATTCCTTTGTTTATATTTTTCATCTCCTAAATCATGCAATAAATGCTAATAAAATTTAATTTTCATCGTAGGTGTTCAAGTCTCGTGAAGATTTAATGGATTGGGTGCAAAACATAGCACGCTCTCTTGGTTATGTCATAATCACTAAACGTTCAAAGTCAAACGCGAGTGATTTTGTGTATAAGGTCATACTTATGTGTGATCGTCGTGGATAATATAAAGTAAAAGTTCTGGCACCAAAAAATGCAACTGTAAATTTCAATTGGAAGGAAAATACTTAAAGGAATATGATCACTGGATGTTGAGGGTGATATGTGATGAATATAATCATCCACCTGCACAGTATATGGAGGCGCATCCATATGCAAAACGATTGTCAGATAATGAAATTCGTTTGGTGGCAGATTTGACGAGCAAGAATGTGGCGCCATGTGATATTTTATTTACAATAAGGGAGCAGAATCCGAATAGTGCGTCTACACTTAAAACCATATACAATGAACGCCAGAAAATTCGTCTGAATGAGCAAATAGGAAAATCTCCGATGCAGATTCTTATGTCCCTTTTACATTCTAACCGATATGTTTATGAATTTTCAACAAATAATCCAAATGAGTTGGAAAATTTGTTCTTCATTCATCCAACATCGCTAGATATATGGCGTGCATTTCCACATGTGTTATTAATAGATGCCACGTACAAAATGAATGTCTATAAAATGCCTTTTGTTCAAATAGTTGGTGTAACTTCAACGAGCAAGACATATTGCATCGCGTTCGTCTTTATGGACAAAGAAAAGGAAGTCAACTATACATGGGCATTAAATTGTCTAAAGTTGGCGTTAGACGAGTGCATGCAACCACGTGTTATAGTCACAGACAGAGAATTAGCTCTAATAAATGCATGTAGAGAAGATTTTCCGAATGCTAGTCAGTTACTTTGTAGATGGCACATTGGCCAAAATATCTATAGGAATTGCAGAAAATATATAAAGTCGAAGCATGATTGGAAGTTATTTAATTCATTATGGAAGTTACTAGAAGACTCTCCAACATGGATATCATACACAGAGAACTATAAGGAGCTTCGATCAATGTTGACAAAATATCCAAGTATGTTTTCTATATTTCATATTCAATATTTGTTTATATTATATGTAAGTTTTTGTATATTTCAGTTATAAAAGTTTCATTTTCATGTTAAAAATTGCAGAAGTTTTGAATTATGTAGACCGAGTTTGGTTGGACAAATATAAGGAAATGTTTGTCTCTGTCTGGATTGATCAACATCTCATCTTTGGTAATCGCACAACCAATAGAGTTGAAAGTCAACATTCTAAGTTAAGAAAATATTTACAGACTTCAAATTCTACACTACATAAATTTTTGGGTTGTATCGATCAAATCGTGAAATTGCAACTTACAGCAATTAGAGAAAGCTTTGAGAAAAGCAGAATTTATCGCTTTCATCATCACAATTTACCTTTTCTTATGGAGTTGCGAAGTTTTGTTTCAAATGAAGCTCTTGAACTAATAGTAACAGAACATAAACGATTAAGGCATTTTCAGCTAGACTCTTCAAATTGTGGTTGTCAACTATGTAGAAGTTGTGGGTTACCTTGTGTTTACATAATTTCAATGCACGTGAATTCAGGTTAGTAAATTCAACACAACTTATTGATTAATTTTTCGAGTCAAAAACTATTAATTATTTTTTAATGCACGTCATTGTATTCCGTTGGATTCGATCGACATTTTTTGGAGGAAACTTGAGATTTCACCGTCAAAATATGTTGAAAATGATGAAATTTGTTGTGATGGTGAATTAGAACGTTTCAGAGAAAACTTCAACAAGCAGTCCAAAGTGGGAAAAAAGAGTTTTTTAAGAAAGCTGAGAGATATATTCGATCTTAGTAGTACCAATATTAAAGAACCCATTGTTCAAAAACATACCCGTGGACGACCAAGCTTGAAGAAACAACAACAAAAAAAACATGTCGATCTCATGTGTCAAGCTCCCCGTAGACGTAGTTATTCAACCACGTTAAATTTTGTTGGCTCGGATTTGATAAAGGAACCTACAAGGCATAGTTCGTTCGTGCTTGACTCAAACAAGGAAGCAACAACGGATAGCTCGTACGTGATTGACTTAAACAAGGAACCAATATGGGATAGCTCATACTTGAACTTTAACGCAAGCTATTCACATTCGTTACTTCCTGAAATTCCATATATATTCCATCCCTACATTACACATGTACTAGATGTAATTGGTGATGGAAATTGTGGGTTTCGAGCAGTAGCGGCTTCTCTCGGACGAAGTCAAGATGATTGGTTTAATATTCGGTTGTGAATTATTGGAAGAATTACGAGTGCATTGGGAAGAATACACTTGTATATTTGAGAGGGACATACATGAAGTATATAATTCGTTGAATTGGGCCGGCTTGGGTTTTGCACCAAAAAAACGTTGGATGATTATGCATAATACTAGCGTCCTGATTGCTAATAGATACGGTGTGATCGTTCATTTTTTGAGCATTGGTAACATTTCAACATGCTTTCCTCTTCGAGTTAGTCCATCTGAGTCGCAACAACATCTAGCTATTGCAATCGGACATGTACATGGTGATCATTATGTGATGGTTGAGTTACAAAGAGAATATCCTATGCCTACAATTTTGCACCTATGGAATCACTACAAACAATCATGTGCAACTGGATGGGAATTCACCTACAAGACTCGACTCGATATGTACACTCAACAAAATTTGTCAATGAATCCTATAGATGTTATTAATTTTATCTATAACTTTTTATGTCTTCAATAAATATGCTTTGCAATATATATATATATATATATATATATATATATATATATATATATATATATATATATATATAATCCGTTAATTCAGGATGATCTTCTCATATTCATGCATGGAAAACATTAATTTAATAATTAATAATTAACGTAATGATTAATCAAAAGGAATATTAAAAAATGAATGTGTAATAAATGTGGGGTAAGAAGATAGCATTTTTAATGGAGTACATTCAGCCATAGCCTTATTTTATTCAATTGCCATTTTGCAGTTTGTTTATATATTTTAATCATTAACTAATTACGTTCAATTGTTAGTGCAATATATTACTCAACCACTTAAATTTTTGAATCCAACAGCGGTACTTATTCATTAAATTTCTGGACATACTTTCTCCATATTATTATTATTATTATTTTATTATTAGAAATAAAGTTAGCGTATGAGCCTTTTGCAAATCCATAACTTCCTTACAAGTTTAGACTAAAGTATATACAAATTCTTTCAAAAATACATAAATAAAAAAAATTAATTAATGAAAATGTTTTAAAGTGGTATATGCAAAATCATAAATCAAAATGAAATATTCAAATTTAAGTCAAAGATGTGGGCACGAGAAAGCAACATTTGATTGTTTTTTGAGTGATGAAGACACTTGACTTGTCATTTTACCTTGAAGCAGTATGAAATTTGTGTCAAACTTGCCGAGAGAATATACATGTAATGTAGGTTGGAAAAAAAGGTTGCACGCTAACGAAGTTACGGGTGAAAAATCTAGAAATAACAACACTACTTTATACAATAAATTAAAGTTACGAAAATAAAATCAATTCTTATTTTTTGTATGCTACATTGCTACCTTTCTTATAAGTTTCTATAAATACCAACTACAATTACATACATTTGTTTAACATATCGCATTGGCCAGATATAATTTTTTTAACGGAGGTTTGTATTAAACAACTAACAAAAAAGGTAGAGCGAGAAAAAATATTACATTATTGTTGGGATCATTGAATTTAGATCTCAAGTTCAACCGATCCAATTTACATTCGCTTTACCAAATCTACAGTCAATTCAATGAAATGGAGTTATCCCTACATGATCACATATGTTTGTAGACAAATCACTAATTTCTTAGGTGTAAAAACATACATATACAGTAGTTTAGGTGTAAAAACATACGCTTGTTGAATTTAGTCGACATAGAAGTAACACAAGTTCAGAACCGAACAAAACCTCAATGTAGTAGTAATGCTTCTAAACAAAGTAAATCAAACTATCAATAGTAATTTTAATTTTTATGCAAGATAAAATTGAAATCATAGGGTTAAATGTAACTCGGCTTTTAACGGCCTGCTTTTGTTAACGGCCCGTTTCAAAAGAAAATTCTAAATCAAACATTTTGAGTAATTTTTTAGTCCAGGAATAAAACTTTTAGCGGCCTGTTTTGAAGACTGGCTAGCTATGTTTACTGATTGAATTGAAACACGTCGTGTATACTTCGTTCTTCAAAAGTCCAGTGACTATAAAACTATGAGATATAAGACAAGAGTGGTGATACTAATATTATTTGAAAAGACCGAGATTTATATATGAGTAAACATTTTTAATTGGTGAATGCAACAATCTTGTTGATTTCTTAAAAAGTCTGGCAATAAAAAAGAAACTTAGATCGCGTCTGTTGGATATTGTTATAGCTCATTTACTATTGAAACTCCGTGAAGGATATGAAATGCTTAAATCATGTTTCATGATTAAAAGGTCTTGTGATAGAAAGAAAGGTTCTCGAAAACACTAATTGATCAAATTGAGTAAGTCCTTATATCGGTTATATTGATTGGTTTAGTGATAAAATAGCCCTATTGAATATTGCTTGACAAAATATGCTATGTAAAATGATATATGTTTGCCCATACATTTTGGAAAGAAGTTCGAATGCACATACATTGTGATACATATATTTGAACTATTTGGGAGTTTCCAAAGGCGATTATTGCTTGGAAAATAAATTGAAATGAACGATTATTGTAAAGACAAGGTTTTGTCATGGGTTAAGTATTTAAAATCGTATACTAAGCACTTCAATGGTTGTATATTATTTGTTTCCTTTCGACCCCCGAAGGATGACAATAAAGTTATTAGTCAAGAAATATAGTATTACTTTATCATTGGGCGTTGAAATTTCATGTTTAATTGTTGGCGAGATATAATTCCTTTCACTTAAAAAAGGCATTGTTCAACTTAAGGACTGATAAATTGTCGGTGATGGAGCTATAACTTATATTGCTAAAGCTTTATTATAATCATGGCTTGTGAAAGAGTAAAATGTAATGATATTATCCGTCAATAAGTTTGTACAAGTGATGAGGTCAAGTGATGTGCTAATCAGGGGGAGAAAATACGCGTTGCACTTTTTTTCCCTTGACTATGGTTTTGTCCCATTGGGTTTTTCTAGCAAGGTTTTTAACGAGGTAACATCCCCAAGCATATTGAAAGAATTATGTACTATTTTCCTTCACTAAATTTTTGTCCTCCGGGTTTTATTTGGTAAGGTTTTAATGAGTCATAATCTTTATACAATGGACATTCAAGGAGAGGTGTTATGGATAAATATGGAATGGATATCCATATTTATTAGATAGAGTTTGTATTGTATTATGAGATTGATTATTTGTAAATTAAGTCATGTTGTAACCATATATATACCTCCTTTTGAGATGAATAATATAATCGTCTATTTACTTCTCTATTATCTTGTTTTTTTATTATTTATTGTTCTTTACTTTCATAACAGAACATATAATCGAGTCTTTTTTATGTTTGTGTTCGTAACGAGTCGCGAATGCTGTCTTGTATTAGAGTTTTTCATAAATTTTTCTTATGTACTAACTTCTTTCTGTTTTTTTCCCAAACATTTTCTCTTCATTGTTTACATTTCGTGTTTACTTGATTTCGGTTATGGTTGCTACTACATTTTTGTTATTACTATCAATTAACAATTCGATAAAAATTGAACAAAAATATATAGTCTATAAAAGTGCAACGATATTAGCATTTTATAACTCATATTCATAACTAACAAACACTAGCATTCTACTTTGAAGCCAAGATAACAAATTTGTAAACCACCAATTTGATGGAGGATTGTAACGGACTAACGGTCATTGTCCGACCCCGGTCGATATAGCTAGTGTTAACGGTTTCCGGTTCAATATAATATGCAACACGCCCCCGAAAGATTCGGGTTCACTTATACAAAACCGTCCATTTTACCGAAGTTGTGACTTTTGACTTTTTGATTTTTGACCACCTACTTGGACGCAATACCGGGTAAAATATCAAAACCCGAGCTAATAAAAAAGCAACCCGTATCCGGTCCATCCGGTCCATCGACTTATCTTCCGACTATATTAACCCTAACCTCCATAACTCGGTCTCGCCTGATTTCCGTCGAAGAAATTTAAAAATTCAAGTAAGTCTCTATTCAATTAGCCTTTTAATCTATTAAATCCATATTTCATTTTCTCCAATTATAATTTGCTGTGATTTATACACATACATATGTATGCGTAGAATTGTTTGAAGACATAATTTGTTTTGGCAATGGTTGAAATATGTAGCTACTTATGATGCTGCTAAATTGTTAGTGCTTATATATCTTTACATATTCGTATTTTATAGAGATAGAAATGGCTTCAGATCTAGAACCAGTACCAGTAAATTCACAAAAACATGATCCAGCATGGAAGCATGTTCAAATGTATAAAAGTGGTGATAAGGTTCAACTTAAGTGTATATATTGTGGTAAAATGTTTAAAGGTGGTGGGATTCATAGGATTAAAGAGCATTTAGCAGGTCAAAAAGGTAATGCATCTACTTGTTTACGAGTACTGCCCGATGTTCGGTTGTCTATGCAAGAGAGCTTAGATGGCGTTGTAGTGAAAAAGAGAAAGAAACAGAAATTAGCTGAAGATATTACTAATTTTAATTCCGGTGAGACCAATTTGTTTGGGAATCAATGTGGTTTAAATACTGAAATTGTTATGGTTCCTGTTGTTGATGCTATTCAACCGAGTTCTAGTTTGTTAGTGAATCAAGAAGACGAGAATAATAATAGTAATAAGAAAGGTGGAGGTAGGAGAAAGAAAGGATTTAAAGTGAGAAAAGGCTCGAATGCAGTAGTGGTTAATGATAATGTGTATGATGAGTCGAAAAGGGTTAACCAGCAAGTTAGTTTAGCAATTGGGCGGTTTTTGTTTGATGCTGGTGTATCTTTAGATGTTGTGAACTCTGCTTATTTCCAACCTATGATTGATGCGATTGCTTCACAAGGGTCGGGAGTCGTGGGCCCGTCTTATCATGATCTTAGAAGTTGGATTTTGAAGAATACGGTTCAAGAAGTGAGAAGTGATGTCGACAGATGTATGGGTAGTTGGGTAAAGAGTGGTTGTTCCGTTTTAGTTGACGAATCTACGTTAGAAAATGGTAAAATGTTTCTGAATTTCTCTGTGTATTGTCCTGAAGGGCTAATGTTTTTAAGGTATGTTGATGCAACCAATGTTGTGAGTTCCACAGAAGCTTTATTTGCGTTGTTTAAGGAAGTTGTTGAAGAAGTTGGAGTAAGAAATGTGTTGCAGATTGTTACTATTAATGAACCGCGTTATGTTGAAGTAGGGAAACGAATTGCTGATAGTTTCCCTAATGTTTTCTGGACTCCATGTGCAACACATTGTGTGGATTTGGTTTTGGAGGATTTTAGAGAACTTGAATGGATAAGTACGATACTTGAACAAGCGAGATCAATATCAAGATTTATTTACAATCATAGCGTCATTTTGAATATGATGAGAAGATATACTTTTGGAGTTGACATCGTGGTAGGGGGTCCCACACGATCTTCAACGGATTTCTCAACGTTGAAACGGATGGTAAGTGTCAAGCACAACCTCCAATCCATGGTAACATCTGAGGAATGGATGGAGTGTTCATACTCCAAGAAAGACGAGGGATATACTGCTTTGGATTACATCAGCAATCCATCTTTTTGGTCCATGTGTACGGTGATCACCCATTTAACGGATCCATTACTGAGACTTTTGAGAATTGTTAGTGGTAAAAGGAAACCAGGAATGGGTTATGTTTACGCAGGGGTATATAGGGCAAAAGAAGCAATTAAGAAAGAACTTGTTGATAAGAAAGATTATATGGTTTATTGGAACATAATAGATCGTAGGTTGGAACAACTTCATCGTCATCCTCTTCATTCTGCAGGGTTTTATCTTAATCCAAAGTTCTTTTACAGCACGGAAGATGATATACATCTTCAGATTAGATCCTCAGTCTATGATTGTGTGGAAAGGCTGGTTCCTGACACTACAATCCAAGATAAAATTGTTAAGGAAACGTCGTCTTATCGTGACGCTGCTGGTGATTTTGGGAGGAAAATCGCCGTAAGGGGCAGGGACACCTTATTTCCTGGTATGTTCGCTGGAACAAGGGTGGGCTTTTTTTCATAATAGTTTGGTGTTTAAGCTATAATTATTATTAATCATATTTCATCCATTGATTGTCATAGCTGAGTGGTGGTCGACATATGGAGGGGCTTGTCCAAACTTGGCTCGTTTAGCCATTCGTATTCTCAGTCAAACTTGCAGTTTGGTTGGATATAATTCAAACAAGATCTCTTTTCAACAGATTCATGAAACAAAGAATCATGTAGAACACCAGAGACTCAGTGACATTGTCTTTGTTCAATATAACATGAGATTAAAGCAAATGTAAGTTATAACTTTTTGTGATTATTTTCATATAAATACCGCAGTTTTCAATAGGAAAAAAATAACTGAGATGCAAATGATTTTCTAGGTTACTAGACAATGAACATGATAACCATGATCCTATTTCATATGACAACATCAATTCTGTTGAGGCTTGGGTAACAGACGGGATGATTCAAGCAGATGACATTGGTAGGTCCGATTGGATGACAGTTGATCCACCGGTAGGTAACGTCACGGTTTTAGGACCTCAAGTTGATGATATTGAAGCACTTGGTGAAGGTACAAGATAAAAACTTTTTCCGTGATTGTAGATAGTTTATGGCCTCTTGATTATAGAAAATTCATCAATTTTATGAGCCGGAATTCACAGTCTTCTCTGTGCAGGGTTTAATGATCATGAGATTTTTGATGGATTGAAAGATAGAGAAGATGAAAATGGTGAGCCTAATGTACATCAAGTAGGTAAGCTTTGTTAGTTTCTTCTGAACCTTTTCATTCTTAGTTTTGGACATCAATAAAGAAATTGATGATTTATATTTTTAGTATTGTAAATGTTGTGCTAATGCCACATTCTATGCTATTACTTAAAAAAAATACCGCGTAACAGTTTTCGTCTATATATTCACAGGACTCGTAATTAGACTAGATAGAGTAGATACAATCTGTGATTCTAATTTTTTAACAAGAAAAATTACTCGGTGAGAGATAAAACAAGCCCAACAATTGCAAAAATTAAGTTCTTAATTTGCTCTCCTCCTTGCTGGAGAACGAGAATGGTGAAGTCAGACCTGCTTCAACATCAACAAATTCTTCCTCAACTCCCACCGACGAGTTACTTATGTTATCTAAAATTGATGAAGATGGATAAGAATGCACATAATCCTCAAACTCCCACCCTTGACTACCCTTTTGACCGCCGTTACATGGCGGAGCTAATCTTTCCGGCAATGGAACCTCCCTCTCCAGGTACCTAACGACCTGCTTCATAGCAGGACGCGCTGAAGGTGCATTGCTTGAACACATTAACCCTAACTTTATAACAATCAAAGCCTCCTGCTCATCAAACTCTCCTTTTAGCTTTGTATCAACTACCTCAAGAACCGCCTCGTTTGTCCACTTATCCCACACCCAATCTACCAAAATGAGCTCCTCAGGTAACGCCTTTGGCTCAGTAGGTCTTCTTCCACACACTACCTCTAACAACAAAGCCCCGAAAGCAAACACATCTGAGTTTGTTGTGGGCTTACCTGTTCGAGTCAACTCAGGAGCCAAATAACCTAGTGTACCCACCACTTTAGTTGTGCTCGAGTTTGATCCATGTTCACACAACTTAGCCAACCCAAAATCACCTAACCTTCCATTTAATTCTGAATCTAACAACACATTCCCTGCTTTGATGTCTCTATGAAGCACGGTTTGATCCCATTCTTCATGTAAATATAGTAATCCGCGAGCTACATCCTTTATAATTTTAAATCGTTGTTCCCATGTTAGAATAAGTTTAGGATCATCGTAAATATACTTATCTAAGCTACCATTAGCCATGAAATCATATACAAGCAATAAATCTCCTCTCTTTCTACACCAACCTAACAGTTGAACCAAGTTTCTATGCCGGAGTCTACCGATAGTCGAGATCTCAGACATAAATGTTCTGATACCTTGTTGTGATTCATTTGAAATTCGCTTAACTGCAACTACAGTTCTAGAACTAGGCAAAACCCCTTTGTAAACACTTCCAAATCCACCAAAACCGAGTAATTCGTCATTCTTAAACCCTTTTGTAGCCTTCTTTAACTCCTTGTAGGAATATCTATGTGGGCCTATATCAAGCTCCCATTCCTCGATCTCATCCACATTCTTCAATTTCTTGATCACAGAAAGAACACCAACCACGGCTACGATTGCAACAGTTAAAAATACAGCAACCGAAACACCAATTACGATACCTTTGTGATTCTTTCTAGCTCCTGGTATTGATGGGAGTTTATTAAGATCAAAAGATTGAGCTTTTCCACTCATATTAAAGCTCCAACCGAAGATATAATGCGAGCTGGCTAGCACGCCTGTTGAGGCTGAAAACCCGACGTACATGAAATCTTGAAAAACCGCCGACAGGTTCACTGGAACAGACAAAATGGGCGTATTCGGTTTCTCTGAAGACATTGAAAGAGTGACATTAAGTTTCGCTGTTAGAGCATCATAGTCTATCCAAGCTTGAATCTTTTTCCCACCTTTTAGATTAAGATCGTGTTTAGTTGAATTCCCATCAATAAAATAGCCAGCTTTGGTTGAATTTATCGATAACATGCTGTTGATGTTAATGCCCACATGGTTATCATTAATATCAGAGAATTCTAAATCCTTAACAGTATCAAACTCAATGGCAAACAAGTGGTTGGTTAGTTTGCCATTATTGGTAACATTAAGTAGTCCAAGGTACTGATTGGGTAGAGCTCCGGGGAGCTCTTTCGTGGGAGAGATGGTGAAAGCCAAGCCATGGCCACCGTGTATTTTGGTACCTGGCTTAATGGCGAATACAAAAGAGGTAGAAAATGATAGGGGTGTTTTAGTGTTCGGGTTATTGAAGCTGATGGGATTCGGGTAAAACCCGTGGCCAATCAAGCTAGGACTCCCAGGAGTGTAGTTGGTGAGCTGAAGAATGCCATTTGAAGTGATGTCCGCGACTCCGTTCACGGTTATGTTATCTGAGTTTAAGTCTTTGAATCCATTGAAGACAAAGGAGAATGATGAAGATGGTGTAGAGAGAGCAATAAAAAGAAAAAGAAAGCTGGTGAGTTGAGGAAAGAACATGTTATGGTCTTGTATAGTGAATGTATGTTTATTATCATTATATCATGTAAATGCAATGTATGTACATATAGTGTTTTGAGTGAATTTTAGCATGTGTACCATTCAATTGGTTGAAGAAGAAAGCAGAGAAATAAAGGAGTGATTGTTGTGTTGTGTAACTGTAAAGTGGAGGAAATTTGGTGGGTGAAGTGCTCCCGATGTTTCAGTGTTTATATGATGTATATTCCTGGGAGTTAGGCAATGGAAGGGTGGGATATTTTGTATTTTTCTCCAAACAATTTTCTTATTTATATATTATATTTAAATTTAAATCATTATATGATATGAAAATATGATGATGGACATATGTCTAACCTTTTGTGAATTACATTTACACCATACAAGTTGAGGGTGGCCAAAAACCGACCACCAATGTGAAAGCAACTAACCTGAACCAATGATACCTGGTTAAGTATTTTGGTTATAAGTTGTTTTTGCATATCACTTTCAATTTAGTTGGGTTGGAACCGTCTAAACGTAGTAATGAACCAAATAAAAGATTTTGGTCTTCAAAAATGAATCCATTTTCAAGCTTTCATTTATGTTGTTTAGTTTTATTATGGTTTTTCTTCATCGATTCTAGTAGTAATTATATCAATAATAATAATATTGGGTGGATAATATTTGGATCTAGCTTACCGTTGACTTATACATCTTAATCCCAACTTAATGTTGACTTTTTCGTTTATTAGGTAAATTTTCACATTGGTCGGATATTGTTTATTTAATCAATAATTTAATTTAATTAATCTATGTTGCTTCTCTTAGTAGTACTCGTAGTAAAATATAATTTGTCAACATATTATTATTCTATCAGCTTTTAATAATAATAATAATAATAAAAAATGATGATAACTAAATAAGTAATACCTTTGTTTAACAAGTGCATACCTATTCTAGAATTAATTGTCATGCTATAATGGATTAATTAACGGTGTAATCCTTTTTGAAAACAAATATCTATAAAATTACTTTCATACGTACAAATGTACAATTATTGCAAATTGAAAGGTCCAATAAATTTCATGGCCTTGGTACGTTTCGCCTAATAAAGTAACCGACCGATAGGTGACACGTCATCCTAGCTACCTCTTCGATTTACCATAGTGGATTCCCATGTGGATTAAAACATGGTTCATGTTTTTTTTCTAAATTTACAATGATCGCTTGGGCCTACAATATTCAAAACCCTTAATGAGCACATGAGATGTGTACATAATATTCTTTAAGGCATGTTTAAAACAACATATTTGATTGACACAACATAATATTGTTTGATGTGAGATAAACCATAAGAAATCTAAATATTGGTTAATATGACTACACGCATAAAGTTTTAAGCACGATACATATGATTTTTTTTTGTTTATATACCTTTTTAAGTACTATTATTATTATTATTATCTATTCCAGTAAGTAAAATATAATTTGATCAACTTCTTTAAGGATATACAAAGTTGCGTCTTGAACTGACTGGATATGCAGAAATCAATTTTTTATACATGGATTGATATATGAATCTTAAATTTACATTAATTTCAATATATATATATATATATATATATATATATATATATATATATATATATATATATATATATATATGGTTGATCCATGTAAACATATGATATGATAATAATATGTGCATTTATGTGTTTGATGAAATGACCAACGGAAATCATCCATGGAAGGCCAATTTGTTTATTTACAATAAATTACGATACGATTCAGATACATAAAATGTAAGTAATTCATACCCTATGCAACTGATGTAGATTGCAAATAAGATAACTAGATTAAACATGTTGATTCCAATGAATACCAGGAAAATCTCTTCTAAACATATTGATTCAAAACGAATACCGCGATTAGGTAAGATTCAACTCAAACGTTCAACACAACTTTGAGAGAAAAATTCAACTTTCATAAAAATCAAAAAACTAACTTTTTCAGTCTCAACATAAACCCTAAAAAGCAAACCAGAAATTCGAATTGGGCCTAAAAACATAACGGGCCGAACATAAAAGCCCAAAACAAAAGTCCAAAATAAAAATAAAAACATAAAATGGTCCATAACTTCTTCTCGTAGTCGTTTTTGGGCCTGGAAGTTGGGTGAACCGCCAGGAGATGGGCCTCGATCCATGCTTCGATTTGACAGTTCGCGGGCCTAAAACGGAGCCCTGTAGCTCAAGTTATGGTTGTTTTCGTGAGGCCCGTTTCTTAACTCGATCTTGAACCTCTATAAACATCAAGGCCCAATCTTTAACATTTGGACCCGCATCAGCAACTTTGTTATTTATTTTGTCCATGTTCGTCGTCTCATTCATGTGTCATCTTTTCATCGTTCTTTTTAATGTATTCGCCAATATTTTATTTACATTCATGAATTGTGATACATTACTAATTACTAATACTGCATATCCTTTTTCAATTATATATTTTATTTTAAGCCGATTAAATTTTTATGGCATTGTGTTGCAAATAATGCGTTTTGATGTTATCTTAGACATTAAAAGTGACGATTAAGTTTTTGCTTCACTACACGAGTCGTTGATGTGGATAAATGTGAGTTCATAAGGACCCACACCATACTATCTTTCAATCATTTTAAAGTTGGTTTGGACAAGGTTCAAAGAACGTCCTTCCATGCAACTTCAAATAAAAATCTTCATGTGAATCTCTGCCGTGTTTTAAAAATGTAATTTCTACGGAAAGTTATGTTTCACGAGTCTAGCATGTTGTTCATAGGATATGTTTTCTGTATTATGTTTTTTACATTAGAATAGTTGTAAATGTTTTGCCAAGGTAAACAACCATTGATCTTGACAACCTTTGATCCTTCGGCCCGTCTCTTTTAAGTTTGTTTTTCACACATTTCACTTAATGGAGCTTACCACTAATCACTCACATATTTTTTTTAATTCCAATCCATGTACATGTGCTATATGTTATTACTTATACTTGTTACTAACCTATATTTCACAAATATATATGAAGTACACAACTTTTTAGTAAAACCGTGCATCGCACGAATAATAACGACTCAGCAGAAGTGTAAGGTGTAAGTGAAGAGAAAGGCCCTATAGTATGAAGTAAAGGACTAGCCAAGGAGCTTGGATACGGTTTACCGACCTATCTCAGACGGGCAGTTAGGACCTTATAAGTTATAACACATATTAAACTACTTTCGCTAGTTGTGCTTTTAGGGTTAATGCATATTAATTATTATTAAATGAAACTAAACAAATACAGCATAATTGCACATTCAAACTAATTAATTAGGCATTTGCTAACCATCAAATATACAGATTCTATTGAATCCAGTTTCATTTACTTTGTTAGTAATGACAATTTATCATGTTTTCAAATGGATTTAATTGGTCCCTAAAGCACAAGTTTAATTTAATACGACTACATGTTAAAAACCTTAAATAATGTCTTTATCTTATTTAGTACGAACCGAGTACTATATTAAAATATAGTGTAGTTAATACTGTGTAACATCTCGAAATTTAAAAGTATTAATATATGAATATAATATGATTATATTATAAAACGATTTTAAAATGGTATGAAATTTTAGGAGTTTTAAATATTTAAATGTAGTGTGTGTTAAGTTTCTAAACAATAAGTGAACGTATTAATAGAGTAAATACCAATTTAACTAATAGGGATAAAATAAATATATACGAATACATATATACAACCCGTAGGATTTCTAAAAACACATTCCAGAAGAATCGTGAGAACAAGCCAGCGAACAAGAAGGAAGAAATTAAATTCTTAACACCAAATTAACATCAATTAATCTGAATTCAAGCCCCCAAATCATCCCCAATCAAAGTAATCAAAGACGTGGCTTCCATAACCAATTGTTAGACCGCCATAATTGCCTAAAAAGCAAAGGTGAGTGTATAGGGATTAATTGGGTAACGATTATGTTATTCCGGATTGCTTCCGAGCAAGAGGTTCACATAATCATGTTGAGTATTGCTTATATTCTATCTTTTTCTAATTGTCGGTGAGTTATGTGAAATGAGCATATATGTAGAGATTAGCTAACTTTGTTAGCTTAGTGTTGTTGTTGAATATGTGCATAGCACATTATGTTATCTTAGCATGCATATCGTTGTGGTATGGTGCTAAGTGATTATTGGCCGCGGATCCGCATAGTGGTTAAATCTCCACATATTGCTTACTAATCGATTGTCTAAGATTATGTGGCAATTATTGTTTGTTTCTAGTGATTAGCGATTATTACTTGTTTCTAGTGTTGACTTGATGTTGTGATTTACTTGCTTAATTGCTTATATGCTCACTAAGCAATATGCTTATTTTCTTAAGTGTTGAATGTTGTAGGTGAAGGTGGGCGTAGGGAAGGAAAGACTATTGTGAAGGACTAACGTGGATTTCTTGCTTATAGTGAGTTATCAAACTCTTACCCTCTTTAATTGTCATTTTGTATCACTTGTGTAAATCGCCCATTTACACACCTTTTGATAATATGGAAGTCTTCTATTGAGGATAGCTACTTGTCTTGAGGTAGCTATGAAAAAACTGTCTAATGATGATATTATTGTTATTATAAAGATGTTTTCAAAGTAATTATGTTAACTTGAAGACTTGGGTTATATGTCTAAGTTTAGTTTTGGCCGATCATGATAATTAGGATTTGTTATTTGTGTTAAAATGGTTCTACAAAGGTTGACCGAAGAGGTCAAACGGCTAAAATATTGTTGAATTACAAACGGGTCATTTGGTGTCCAAATGGGTTCTTAACGAGCTTATTTACCCAAATGAGCTATAAGAGAAATAAAACACTTTTGTCATGCTCTAGGAGTCAAAAATGATGGTTATAGTTATGGAAAAAGTTATAAACCATTTGGTATATGCATTGTAAATTGGGTTGGTTTCTAAAACGATCAAAATGGTCACATTTTGGTGATACGTCCGAATCTTTCGTTATTGCAAAATTTGAAAAAGTGTAAAAAGGGAAACCTTCATTTTTATATAATAGAGGTGTCTGCAAAATTTCAGATTTTAACTCTAAACGAGTCAAAAGTTATGCGCGTACGAAGTTGGGTCAAAAACTTGAGTTTTGCTGAGTTCTGGGTCAAAGCTTAGTTACGCGATCCCAGGAAGGTGCTAGGATCGCGTAACAATGAAGAAAAACTTGCTTTTGAGATTTTGTGAACAGTTACGCGATCCCAGAACACATAACATTGAAA
Source organism: Gnaphalium uliginosum (assembly GCA_963930675.1). NCBI lineage: Eukaryota > Viridiplantae > Streptophyta > Magnoliopsida > Asterales > Asteraceae > Gnaphalium > Gnaphalium uliginosum. Next base: position 3,459,023 of record OZ005682.1, on the reverse strand, counting down.
GAAACTTTCTGGTACGATTTTGTGCATAGTTACCCGATCCCAGGAGGATTCTAGGATCGAGTAACATCAAATGAAATGTAAGAAAAAAAAAAAAATTTGAGCGTTTCATACTGTACATGATAATTTTATTAAATGCAATTTTTTTTATTTATTAATCTATATTACATTATAAAAAGTATGAAGAATGTTTAAATAGAAACACTTATTATGTTGGAAACGGTAAGAACATATATTTTTATTTTTAATTTTAAGAGCTAATTTTTTGATAAAAAAATTATTAGAATTTTATATTATTTAAGATGAGATAATTTTTTTAAAAAAATTGTGATATACATTATAAAAAATTTAATGTGTATCACAGTATCACAACAAAAAGTTGCGATACACAATTTTAAGTTGTGTATTATATATATATATATATTAACAAGATAAAAAAAGAAGGAAATTTAAGGAGAGAAGAGGGAGAAATAGATAAATTAATTTCATATTTAAGAGAATAAAATTCTAATAATATTGATATTATTTATTTTGCAAAAGTATACATATGATAAAATTAAAAATAAAAAAGATTGTTATTACGGTTTTTATCATAAGGAATGATTCTACAATAATCCTCTCCCGTTAAACTTTACCTTCATTTACTTATAAAAATGGAAACATATCCAAAGGAAATCTTTGAATTTAAACTATTTCTAAAAGCTAACTATTTATCGAAGATAATCTCAAATATTAAGGAACAAAAAGATAATTAAACTATTCAAGTATTGTATTTACATTTGTAATTTTGTAAAGCGCAGGTAATTTGATAGTATAAAAAGGATGTTTAACCTCATCGTATGTTCTTAACATGTAAGTCTAGTCTAGTAAACAAGTAGACAATCCCTTTCGAAAAATTATGTTTTTGAAACTGCTTGCCTTTTAATTAAACTAATGAAAAGTATCAAAATATCTTGGAGAATATCAAACTCGATTTTTGTATCTCGATGTGATAATAATGATATTTTGTAGTAGTTTGTACCCAATACATTATTAAAAAGGTGCAACAACTTTTAGGTACGAAAACGTTATGTTTTTTTCCTCCCAATAGTTTTGATTTAATGCACATACTTGCATTTTATTTTATATAAATATAATATATTATTCACCTTTATAATGTTATCATTCAAAATTAAAATCCAATTAAACAGTTAGGTCCCTCTATTTATTTATCTTTTTCTTTATTATTTGAAGATTTATAAAAATTGTGTTGTATTTGTAACTAATACAAAAATATATAAATAATACAATAATAAAATATTTTGGACGTTCTATAACTTCTATGTATTTGTAATATAATATATATTATTTAACTTTTTTTATTTAGAATACATGGATATGTATTATTAATTAACTATAAATTGTATCAATATGCTAATTGTTATTGTTATAATGAAATACAATATAACATAAAATAATTATCTAAAATAAAAATATGTTGACAGAAAAATAATAGTCACGTACACGTCGTGAAGTTCTCAAAAATATCAAAATTTAACCATAGATCACTTAATGTATTCCTCCATTGTAATGTACAGCCACTAAACATACGTAGTGATGTACGATTTACTGCCGGTATATTTATAGTTGGTTGACTTGAAAATTACTGATATTTGAGAATTAGGATTCATTTGAATCCTTTGATCGAATAGTGAATTATTAGGTTGAATGGTTGATGAATTATTTAAGTGACGGGACCTTAAGTGACATCATCTTCCAGAACAAAGTGATCTGGTACATTTGAGGCTTTTTCGATTGTTAAAGTAGTGCGGATGTAATGGGCCTGGCCCAATTAGCTAAACTCGGTACGACTTATGAGCGACTAGTCGGAATTTCAAGTTTTTTGGTGTAAAACTTAAATTTGATTTGATTTTCACTATAGCGCCTCCTACATCAATTTTTCACACATAAATGCATAATTATTTTACATGAACCAAATTTTGCCTTTATTTTCAAACAGTTAGTATTCATGCGAATTAATCAATATCAATACATGATAGAAATTAAAACCACAAATTACGTACATCGTGTAAAATGATATATGAGAAAAAAAAAAAGAAAAAACGTAGTCCATTCATTGAAGTTGAATAATAATAATAATTGAGATAATGTGTTGTGTGGATGATAAATAAAAATTTCAAACTCGTCACTGTTCCTTTAATAAATTGATAAGTTTGTTCGCTTATGGCCCAATAACATCTAATACTGCTTTTATGGTCACCGATTTCTTACTCACTCTCAAACAAAAATATCCTTCATCTGATGGTCAATGATACGTTTAAGACTTATTTTCTTACATAATAAAAAATTAAGAATGAAATGATATGTTGAATTCCAAAGCCCTGTCTGCAGATGCCGAAAATATGACAATTTGGAAATTCCAAAACAAAATAGTATTCTATCCTACTCACTCAAATGATTTTAAAATTGTTAAGATAGAAATTAACATCATCAAGTGTTTAGATTAGGTCTCTTTTAAAGCATATATGTAAATATATTTTGTAAGTTTTTTTTAAAAAAAAAACGATGAAGAAAATACAGAATGTGGATAAAATGAACATAAGTAAGCTCTAGTACTATCATGTATAAAAAAAATTAAAAAAAAGTTAGCGATGGAAACAATTAGAGCCAAATCAAGAGTGTGTGGTGACAGTAAGATTGAAGGCTAACCTCAAAAAGCCCGTCTTCCCATCCAATCCAATAAGTCTATAAACCAACAAGCAATATTTGAATGCCACGTGGCATTTATTTCAATCTTGATTATGTGGCCGTTATGTGTTCAAAAGCCAATCCTCTTCCTCTTTACAATTGTGGTACACTCATTACTACTATAAGTCACCAAAACCATCCCTCCAACTCATCCTCACTCTTTCACTACATACTCATCTTCTCATCCGATCACTAATCGTTTGCCGGAGATCCACCATGGCAGCCGCCGTCTCAACCGTCGGAGCCACCATCAACCGTGCACCGGTACTCCTTTCTAGCTTTCATCTATATAACTCAATTTTGTTTCATCAGGGATAGGTCTTCCTTTGTTTTGTTTTTTCACAGATCTCCAAAATGGTGTATTCTTTTTTTTTGGGTGAAGTGCACGATAACAAGATACTAATGAATATATATGAAATATAGATTAATATTTAGTGTAGTTGGTCCGGTCCCGATAATATGTCTACAGTTTCTATGGTATATATCGTAGAAAATCAATATAATATAGGCATCACTATAATACATACTACCTACATATAATTTCCTCATAATGATTTGTTCGATACAAACACTAAAAACTTAGAGACTTTATTTGTCTTATAAAGAATAGAGACGTAGTTTGAAACTAATCAGAACACCAACTAACGTTCAGTTGTTACCGATCATAGTAAAGAATAGTGATCAAAGAGTTAGTAACTTGCGTTGTTATTTTTAGTAGAAAGCGAATTTACGTTTCTACGATTAGTAAAATTTGTTTAAGTATGTTATGGTGTTGCAGTTGAACTTGAATGGAAGCAATGGTGTTGCTGCAGTCCCAAGCTCAAACTTCTTGGGCACCAGTTTGAAAAAGATTGTGAACTCAAGACTCGCGATCAACAACAAAAGGATTTCGACTTTCAAAGTCATGGCAGGTGAGAAAGAGATCGAGGAAACCCAACAAACCGACAAGGACAGATGGAAGGGACTTGCATACGATATGTCTGATGATCAACAAGATATCACAAGAGGTAAGGGTATGGTTGATTCACTCTTCCAGGCCCCACAAGATGTCGGAACCCACTTCGCTGTTATGAGTTCATACGAGTACATCAGTACCGGGCTTCGCACGTAATTCACTAGCCCTCGTTTCTTGATGAAACCATTTTTTTTATTTGAGATTTGATCGAATATTGATTGTGAGATTATATTTGTGTAGGTATAACTTGGACAACACCATGGGTGGATTCTACATTGCACCTGCTTTCATGGACAAACTTGTTGTACACATCACCAAGAACTTCATGACTTTGCCAAACATCAAGGTGACTGAATACTAATGCAAAATATTACTTTGTTACTGGAATTTAAAATTGATAATATCGAATTTTCTAACTTTTTTTGTTGGTTTAGGTTCCTCTAATTCTTGGTGTCTGGGGAGGAAAAGGTCAAGGAAAGTCTTTCCAATGTGAACTTGTGTTTGCCAAGATGGGAATCACGTAAGTTTTGTTAACAAATATCAGAAAATGAAAAGGTTGACTTTTCGGTCAAAATTTGACTTAAAAAGTCAAATTTCATTATTTTGACTAGTGGGTGTGTTTTGCCAGACCTATCATGATGAGTGCCGGAGAATTGGAAAGTGGAAACGCAGGAGAGCCAGCTAAGCTCATCAGACAACGGTACCGTGAGGCAGCCGATATCATCAAGAAGGGGAAAATGTGTTGTTTGTTCATCAACGATCTTGATGCAGGTGCAGGAAGAATGGGTGGAACAACCCAATACACAGTCAACAACCAGATGGTCAACGCTACACTCATGAACATTGCTGATAACCCAACCAATGTGCAACTCCCTGGAATGTACAACAAGGAAGAGAACCCACGTGTCCCAATCATCGTCACAGGAAATGATTTCTCGACATTGTATGCTCCCCTTATCCGTGATGGACGTATGGAGAAGTTTTACTGGGCTCCTACCAGAGAAGACCGTATTGGAGTGTGTATCGGTATTTTCAAGACTGATAATATCCCTGATGAGGCCATTGTTAAACTTGTCGATACTTTCCCTGGACAATCTATTGGTAAGTGTGTTAAATAAGAATTTGAAAAAAAAGATTACAACACGTTTTGTTACAGCTGATTATCTGACTCCCTAGCACGTTTAACATGACTCGATTGTAACCGTCGTCTGTTTTTATTTACAAAAACATAGATTTCTTTGGTGCATTGAGGGCAAGAGTGTACGATGATGAAGTGAGGAAGTGGATTGGAGACGTTGGAGTTGAAACCATTGGAAAGAAGCTTGTGAACTCGAGGGATGGACCCCCAACATTCGAGCAACCCAAGATGACAATCGAGAAGCTTCTAGAATACGGATGGATGCTTGTTCAAGAACAAGAGAATGTCAAAAGAGTCCAATTGGCTGATACCTATTTGGCATCTGCAGCTCTTGGAGATGCTAACAAGGACGCCATCGAAAGCGGATCATTCTTTGGTTAGCCAACTTGGTCTTAAGTGAAATTCTCATTTTTCGAGTTCTTATCAATCATAAAACATGACTTATAAAAACTACTTGTTTGGTGCAGGCAAGAAAGAATAGAAAGCTGGTGCAAGAAGTTTGCACTGATTGTTGTTTGAAACACTTGATGATGGAGGCTGCATTGAAAAATTTCTAAAGCCTTTTTAAGGGAAGAATAGTGTTTTTTGTTTCCTAAGGATGTGATGATGTCAAATATTATGTGTTTAACATCTATTTTTCATGGATTTTTTACTGTGTTTCTGTAAATTTTGTTTGTTGTAGAAAAAAGTCACTTTGCTTTACTTTCTTCACTCATATGGGCTTTGAAATGCGATTACAATATAATGACAACTTGGGTTTCTTATTATAGATTATAATATTATATAAAAGATGTGATCCATTAGAGGCCCAAACTTAATTGAAAGTAGACTTGGGTTTAAAGCCCACCAAAAAAAAGTTTCTTACATATGAGAGTTGTACATAGTTAACCAATGTGCTTATAGATCAAATCACTTGTTCTTGAAAGCCGAATACCTTTATACATGTTGCATTTCATTAGACTAAAAAATCCATTGGAGTCGTAAGGAGTTAAATTAAGTCTACTAATGGGTCAAAATAGGTCAACATCGTTAAATACATATTATAATAATAATGGGTCAAATGACCAAGGTTATTTTAAACTTGTAGATTTTTGTACTCCGGCCTTCCCTTTTCGGCTTCACTGGTTCACCCTAAGGTCCACACCCATTCACACACCCTCCTATCTCTCTCCAATCATCTCACGTTATTCACGCTCCCATTTATATATATCAACTACGAGGTAATGTTAAATCTATATATTTATTACGTCTTGACATGGTTCGTTCTATTGTATATCTTGGAATCAGACTCTCAAATGGTTATCCCATATCGTTCCCACCATAGGACCTTGGTGTGTGTTCTCGTTGTTGATATAAGATTGTGATCAAAGAATTTGCAAATTTCTTTCTTGTGGACAAAATTCCCAATCTATACGCAAGAACTATTTGAGCTTAATTAAATTACCTTACAGATATGATAATACAATATTTATAAAAATATTTGGCCGCCTTCTTTTTAGAAGTGAACGTAGAAAACGTGTAAATACATTCTTTAATTAAAGAAAATACGACATAAGTATTTGTCGCAACTCAAATCTACTCTCAATATCATAGATCATATACTAATGTTATAACCCATGCGATGCACGGTAAACGTATATATAACATCCCACATTGCAGCCTTTGGCTAAACCATTTGAAACTTCGTAATTGAACTTCTTTTAACGGGACATGATACTTAGAAATTTAGACCCAAACACCTTGTTATTCCAGTTTTTTCGTCAAAGTTAATAATTTAAAATAGATAAAATCAAAAGTGGTCTGGGTTTCAAATTTTGAAGGTAGGATTTAAGCATGGATTTTATTATCTTGAATCTTTGAGAAATGAATGACCACATTTGCAAATGCAGATAATCATAATCTTGATTTTTCATGAACACCTAATTAAGAGATAACACATTCAAAATGGAGATTACAAAACATCCATATCATAAATCGTAGCATTTGAAATCATTTTGAAATATATCATGATTGTATTAATCTTTTGAAAACTTTGAAATAAGCAAAAGAAATAAAAGTAAAAGAGTTAGTAAAGTATGAATCAATAACAACATGAATGAGCTCAAAAACACTAACGTATGAATCAATGTTAAAATTCAAGTTCGATCAACCACAAATAAAAAATATCACAAAGTTAACTATATATTGGTAAATCTGTAAAAGGATAGCCAGCCACGTATATGCATATATTATATTCTATATCCCATCAACATAATCAAATTATATAAATCTTTCTTAAGTTGAAAAAATATCAAGAACAAAAGTTTACCTTAACAACACATATATTTTAATCATTGCAAATACAGATATGGTAGAAAATCTAACCTTTAAACAATTTTAAGGACAAACAGAAGAAATATGACATGAACATCTAGAAATATAATTATGGTAGTGAAATACAATACTTAAATTATCAACAAAATTCTATAAAATAAAATGTATTAAATCAAAATTAGATGTCTAGTAAATTCATAATTAGTAGCAAATCATAAATTCATTTATTGATATTAATCTAAAATATTTTGATCACCAACAAACACATATCTAAACATTAAACTAAAAATAAGAAATTATAAACCTAAAAAAATCAAAACTCTAATTGTCACACTTGAGAAAAAAAATGTTGATTTTTAGAAAAAATTTGATGGATTGGTTCATATACACAATTGGTACTAATTACTGATTAGATCAACTATTATTTGAAAAGAATATGAAAGGATTTTACATTAATGTCATTTTAATTGAGTTTTAATTATAAACTTGACAGGATCGGTTTGATCTTAATCAATACACATCAATGAATAATTATAGAAAAATCGCGAAATAGTACTCTATAACTTAGGAATCAATAATCGTTCAATACTAAATCAATATAAATAATAAGAACAGAGTATTAAATCGAAAACTTTAATCTTATTAATTGTGAAAATAAGACGAATGCGCAGCCGCACTAGGGTTTACACCTTGAAGCAAAAGTTAACCTAAAAAGGTTTTTAAGGATCTCTATTTATATGATATAGAGTCATGTACAAATCCTATTATTGTGGAGACATAGAATGTGGTGGAGACAAGAATCTTTATCGTACAGATTTTGTTACATAGAGACAAAAGTACTAAACAAGTAAGTGTATTACATAAACAGTATTAATACTGAAGATTTACATAAACAGTAGAAACTACATAAATAGTAGAAACTATTACATTGACAGTACTAACTATTTCACAGTAGAAACGTTGCTCTAGAAGTAGAAACTTTAAAACAGTACTAACCAACAGTTGTAAATCTTTGAAGACAGTAGAAACCTTAGCGGTAGAAACTTTGATCTCTTGCAGCAGTAGTAACTTCACTAGCAGTAGTAACTTTTGAACCAGCAGTAGAAACTTTTCTTCAAGTAGTAGTAATTAAGTAGTTGTAATCTGACCAGCAATAGAAACGATTATCAGTAGTAAACACTTAGTCATCTTTAGACCCAACAAAACTTTAAGTAAGTGTGATAAATTGTCTCTTACATGGCACATCTAATTTTTAAGCTCTCACCATTTGATGCCACATCACCTCTTAATTTGTAGAAAACTTGCACATAAGCTAGGGGGATTCTCACTTTAGTATATAGGTAAGAGGTAAGATTATAAGGTTCAATTGTTAGAAGAAAAAATAATAAAAGATTATATGAAAAGGCAACTTGATCATTTAGTGCTTGTCGTTTAACAAACGAACAAACACTTTTGAACGGTCTTCTCCCGTTTTATATCAATTTTGTAAATTGTATATGTACATTGTAAATACTAAACATAAACCAACAAACATGACAATATCAGTCTTATAATGTTTCATTATAATTATATATATTGACTTTGAAATTTAACTTGATAATGAGAGATGCATCAAACGATTCTAAATTAGTCCATACGAATAGGTACACACAAAAAGATAAACGTCTCGACGACTAACTTTCATTTAATTATTTGAATTTATATGACCATTGATCAAGAGACTGCACATACTACAAACTGAATTATATTTCAATTTCAATAATAATTATAAAATCACTATATATTGACAAAAGTAAATTATTATCAAAGAGACCATTATAATCCGATCGATTGAAAACTGACGTCCCCATGTCCCACAATGATACCTTGATAAAGTCATGTTGTGTAATGTAATTAAGTGGATTAAAATGTAACAAATTATGGTTGAAAATTTGGCGTGTGTATCGGACTTCTAGAATATTTATTGTTTGTATATATTTAACTCTTGATCTTGATTATCGAGGTATAGGTATATAATAATTTGATTGATGTATCATGTATGAATGTTAATCACCACATAACATCTATACAAATTGTTACGTCCAAAGTTTACATATAAATAGCAAACATTCAATATATATTGGACACAAACACAACATAAAATTTTGAAGTTCAGTACACACAATAACACTTTACCATGCATCATAATCAATTATTTAAAAAACTTTAGTCCATATAGATATGATTCACTTTATATAATACAAATGTGTTTATGTCTAGGTAAACGAATCAAAATTAGCATCTAGAAAGTGAACAGGATCACCAACCTTAATGATGGTAAATATAAAGATTTTTTACAAATTCTTTGTTAGTTAGATTCTTGCTACTAGGATTAATTGTACTTCTTTTTGGGGGAGATACTTTGGTATGTATGAACCTTAGTATTATCTTGCATGAGTTTGGAATATACGATAGTTCCATGAGATGACTACAATATAATAATAATAATAATAATAATAATAATAATAATAATAATAATAATAATAATAATAATAATAATAATATATAGTAAAATAAAATGTAATTAATTAAGGCTATGATGTATGATATATAGGGGCAAAGGTTTATAGTTGGAGGACAGTGACTGTTTATCAACCCTTTTAACTAAAAAAAACTCAAGTACCGTCCATTGAAACAGCCAACAAAAAACCAACGTATATGGCCTTTCCATCTAACCCTTATTCTTTTCCATTTAGATTCTCTTGTACCTTTCATGCATTCAATTTTATATCCATCAACTACTTATATTAACTAAATCCACTCATCAATCAATATATATATACCAACATATTGACCAGTCTATAACAATTTTGAAAATGGAGCAATATTCACAATACTTGATGTTGGCTAAGAGCAACAATAGTATCCTTATGAATCCTTATAATTCAAGCCACTCATGGGAAGAACAAGCGTTCGCGGAAGATGCTCGAGGCCCACTTGGCGGTTTCGTGTGGCCACCGAGGTCTTATTCTTGTAGCTTTTGTAGAAGAGAGTTTAGGTCAGCTCAAGCACTAGGTGGTCACATGAATGTTCACAGGAGAGAAAAGGCTAAGCTCAAACAAACTGTTAATGGTACTAATAGTAGTACTATTGCAGTTTCATCACAAAACCATAATAAGAAGAGTGTTTGTAAAGAGTCTTTGGAACCTTCTAGGGTTTCTTTAACAGTCGCATTAGCTCAAGAAAGTCTTGATTGCATTTCTGAAACAAAGAGTTGTGTGTATGATGAAGATCAGTTCGTAGTAGCTCATGGTAATGGTGATGTTGAAACAAATTTGGTTTTAGGGTTTGATTTGGATTTTTGTTCGAGTACGGGTTCAAGTTGTAAGAGGCGGAAGATGGGCTTTACGCTACCGATCATGGGGGATGAGTTAGATCTTGAGTTGAGGTTGGCTGGCTAATTTGCATGGAGAATCATCTAATAAGCTAAGGAAGTAGCTAGGGTTACAATGTTAGTGAAAGTTTTCTAATTACTTAAGAAATTGTTAGTGAATTGAAGTAGAAAGTTGACTGTCTCTGATTAAACCTTTGCTATTAAATGACTTTCTATTCTATGATAACCAATATTTGATCTTTTGAGAATACAAACAATTAAGTTAATGAATTGAAGCACTTGTGTTCATCAAGGTTAAGTTGTCGTCCCACTCTTAATTATATTGTGCTTGTATCAACATGTTGTATTTTTTATTTAATTTTTGTGTTCATCAAGTTTTTTAAGTACATTTTTGCATTTTTATTTGTGTATCGAGATCAAGTTTTACATTACATTTCATATTCAAGTTATAGTTGTTGTGTAACTAACTATTAGTTAATTTTATCATCATCGTATATTTAATATTAATATTAACTATCAAATAAATAATCTTTCTACTTGTTTAGTATATATCTTTTTATTATATTTTTTATTCTCTTGCAATGAAAAGAGATAATAAACAATATGGCACCATAAGAAAACTTGTTTTGGAAGTGTGGTTTCATAAGAGATGTGCCATTTTGGTGTTATAAGATGCACGTCCTATTTAATATTAAATGCAAGCTAAAAGCCACAGGTTTTTGCAGAGAGATAGACAGAAGATCGATATATATATATATATATATACATATACATATATAATTATTATATATGGATATATGGATTGGTAATTAAAAGATTAATAATTTGACGGTTTGGTGATCCATCGAGCTACATTCCATGGACTTTCGGTAATATGCACATAATTATAATCTTTCAGTGCACCCAAAAACATTGTATGATTAATTTCAAGCGAGGAATCTTTGGGTGCGTTTAATTAATTAGTTGTGAAAAGTTTATTTTCATTGTTTCCCTTTGTTTTAAGAATTTTGTGTTATTTAATTTGAAAATTAGTAGAAATTAAAAAAAAAAAAAAAAAAAAAAAACACTTTCAAATATAAAAGATGAAGTTTTTATTTTCTATAATAGGAAATGTATAAAACATTAAATCATATTTTTCTTCCTTTGAAAACGCACCATTTATATATTACTCTCAGATGTATTATTTTGGATATTTAGTGCATAACCTATAATATATTCACCTATAATGTCGTAGATAAAACCTAAGTAGCTTGATGTGGGTAAGCTATATGTTATTACCGAAGGTTCTTGAAGATATTGTGTCATGATACCATTAATTTCTAGTTTGTTCATCAGTTCAGTAGATGCATGTTGTTGTTAATGGGTATTGCAGAGGAGCTGAGAATATGTCTATTTATGGTGGGAATTTAATAATGTAAAGTGACCCATCAAACTTATTCCATTCTTGGACCTGCAAACCAATCTTTTCTACATGGGTTTTTAGGGATCTGTGGTCTACGTACCTTCGATCAGTTCTTATTATGTCTTCATAGGAGATAACCATATGTGCATTGGGCAACTCGATCATTTGCTTCTAAACTTTAATTATTGCTTTATTTTTATATATCATATACGGAGAGTATCAACTAACAAATGGTACAATTCCAATCGGCCCGGGTACATACAATTTATGACATGGGCCGAACCATCCAACTTCTTTCTTGGCCCATTTATGACATGGGACGTTCTCTATGAATAACCATAAAGTAACAAACATATAAGTTTGTTGAAAGCAGAAAACTGGTTTATTAACAGATATAGGGATGAATTCGCAGCTACTCACGACTTATTATTTATGCAATCGACCAACACTATGACAAATTATTTCCACGTTTGCGGTTATTAGAGTAGTAATCTAAATTGTTTATTGTTGCCTAACGACACATATGATAATGATATAAATAATTGATCATAAGGTATCATAATTAAGAAAGTCGTGCGTATCTAAATATGTAGAACAATGATTGTGATTATATTTGGAGGATGTCGGGCAATAATTACGTTTTTAATTTTGTGCTTTCTCGATTTTGTGGTTAGGCATTCGTTAACCCATGTTTTGATTCAAGGACTAAAAAGACCAATCATACAAATTCATTAGTGGTATATCTTAAACTTTAATTAATGGTTTTACAAATCCATTAGTGATTTTACAAATCCATTAGTGGTTTTACAAGTATCTTATCATATCTTATTTTAATCTTAATTATCATATATAATGTATTTCTATATTTGTCTTAATTTTGTATTCAACATTGGCTAAGACTAAATTGCCCTCTAAGACTATTGTATATATTTGACTTTGTTAAATATGATAATACATTAATGCACATCATTAATATCTCTCAATTTACCTTTACATTAATAATTTCTATCAATTTACCTCTCAATTAATCATTTGAATACATATTATATATGTAATTGTAGTAAACATATCCGCGAAACTTTATACTACCTTTTGACCTGGAAATAGTTAGGATCGTGACACAAAATATGCATTCGAAATAAACAAACGTCTGCTTACGAATTTTGAAATTGGCAAATTTTTATTTCCGATTTTTTTTGCATAACGCGGGTATTTTGTTGGCATACCTAATTGAGGAGCATTTCATGGGTGTGACCAAATTGTAGAGAACTGTCCATTTGAGGACTATTTAGGTACACTTTACATTACAAGGACTAGATTTGTCAATTATACAAAACTACAAGGTCAATTTCGTTAAGGAATGCAAGTTAGTTGAGTACGTGTCGTCGTTTGGTTCCGTCAAGCTTTCGTTTTCTACTTTTAACGGAAGTCGTTAGGTTGGAGACAGATGAGTGTGAAGTTTACTTTTCAATTTTGAAGCATCAATCACGTGTGGTGTTCCGTCACGCAGTAGAGATGAATTAATTGAATTTAAGAAAAGAGAAAATAAAATTAAAAAAGGTTGGGTGGACAGCACATACCAAAAGTACAAACGTGTCACCTAGTAGATGATGGTGTTACCTAAATTTGGTGGGTAAAGGTAGGGTCCGATCTCTTGTTAAACCTATAAGTGTGTTTCTTTTCGTTAATCACAAAATCATTTCATTAATTATTAATTAATTTAATTTAGTATACAAAACAATAACCATAACCCCCTTTCCCACCTTCCATATTGTGACCTTAATTATCAAAATCAAGTCTATGATTTTGTTTACAACTTTGAGACTCTTGCGATTATATATGTAAGATTCTGAATAACTGTGAGATGATAATTCTAGAAAATTTTGAATAATTTTTTAATCATTACGTAACACTTTTAATAATGCAATCGATTTTTTTTACTGTAGCACAAATTTTGTAATAAGATAAGACAAATATACACTTACAAATTTAATATAGAAACTAAGCAAAATTATAGATAATTGTAACATTTTCGTGTGTAAAATGAGGACCAAATGATTATGTTATAATATTCATAATCATTTTGACTGTTTAAAAACAATTGATGAAACTAACAAGCACACCGTAAAATGATTCATACAGTGTAATGCTTAACGAACAAATATGATGTTTATTCATTTTGACAGGGAAAATATGTAGAACGATTCATGTGCAATAAATCCAAAAGATTTGGAAGGGGCGCAATCCTTGACCATCGCTATTAGTGACGATCCAATCTATTTGAATGATAATAGACCTTATAATTACCGAATCGTTCTATAGCTTAATCCGAAATACCATTTAATAACTATTCAACTACATTAAAAATACCAAAATAAAATTTATTCGACAGTTTATCGGTGATTTATTTCTATATAAAAAGAAAATAATATAACGGTATTCATTCATATTGGCATATTGCATTACACGTATTCCTAGCTAATTGAAATTGTAAATGAATAAAACATAGATTATTCGATTTGCTAACATTTCTTCCACACAAATGCATATCTGATAATGTGGATAGTTATATTCTTTGATACCTGATTTTAATCAATATTATACAGATATTCTAAGTCGAGACAACAACAAACAATATCGACACTAAAATAGTACTCCGTACAAGCGAACAATGAGTATAAACATGACACATGTAATGTTATGATGTAATTAATGATGACATTGCTTACATGGATTAAGCTAATAATATCCCATTATGACTAATCAACTACACCATTAAAATATGAGTTAATTGCATGGTTCGTCCATGTGGTTTACACACAGTAACACACATTATCCCCATACTTCACTTTTTACATCGTTAACTCATTTTATGATCTTGAGAAAAGACAAACACCTCATCCATAGCCACAAACTTTTATTTTTGGTTGAAAGAATCGCAACACCAATTTAGCCAATCTAGTCACAACGTTAGCCAATTTTCCAGCATATGTATACGAAACTAGTACGTACTAAATCACCAATAAACCTTCAAATTTCAAAAAAAAAAAAACTTGCTTTTCATCTCTTCAACTCTAATTAGGTCTACAATCGAAACACACAACAACTTTTAGATTTTTGAACTCGCGATGCAAAAAGTGAAGTATAGAGACAATGTGTGTTACTGTGTATAAACCACAGTGACGAACCATGCAATTAACTCTTAAAATATCGAATAGCGATATATGAAATCATTATCTTAATTTATTTGTCTTTATTATATCAATATTAGTATTTGTATTGTATTTAATATTTATAAGAATTTATAATATAGTGACAACTTATTCAAAGGGATAATTAGGTATTCCTTTTAGACTTTTAGTTACGATAAACTCCTATTTATCCGAATGTAATTACTAATTATTAGTGCAATTGAGTCAGAATCTAATATATTTTCAGAGACGTAGTCACATAGAAGCTAATGATAGCACGTGCTACGGAGCCGTTTGAGATATGAAAAAATAGAGATGAAAACGATGACAAATATTCAGAGAAAACATAAAATTTAATGCATATAAACAATGAAAACGCAGTTTATTTATGGATATAATGACTTTCTTCAACCAAACATTTCAGAAATAAATTTCAATTCCAAAAAAAAAAAGATGTCACGAATCAAAAGTATGCTTAGGTATTTGAGTGTAACTATTGAAATTTAGAGATGCTCTCAATTATAATAATGTTACATTTTAAATAGTATATATTTATATATTTATTTTTGTAAACGTATAAACTTTTAAGAAGGCGTCCAAGTAATATATACGATCAAATGAAGATATCTGAAATGAAATTGTTGACTATACAATTTTAAAATATTAATTAACTAATCGATTGATAATTGATTAGGCGTATACCTTGTAAAAAGGTATAGCATGACGTGTGGGATTGTGATTGGAGTGGGGTCTCAAACATTATTTTAGGTTGAACAACAACGAGGAAAATAAAAGGCAAGACTTAATATATAACCTTTTAATTAATTCCATTAGCACTAATATAATAATAATAAAAAAAACAATCATTTAATTTATGCGAGAATGGGTCATATATGATTTGTTTTTCAGCTTATATCATCAATAGTAATAACGCCCTACTATCACATTTAGTCTCTTTTTTTCTTCTTCTCTAAATGTAACTATCATACGTTATTATTGTAAAAAGCATATATCTATAGTGTATAAACGACCCAAAACCTATCGAGTAGAAATCTAATATAAAAAACATAAAATAAATAATGCATTGTGGTCAATAAAATATGTTGAGAGTAAATTATTAGTATAAATTGAGTGGTTCGTACACGTGGTTTACACATAATTACACTCTAAATTTATATATTTCACTTTTTGCATAGAAAGTTCAAGAACATGAAGGTTGTTGCGCGTTCGGTCTCCCCTCCAACTACAATGTTTACTATACCCTTAATGTCATTGTTTTTTGTACTGATTTAAGTGGGGGTAATTTAGTCATTATAGTTATAGAATGGATAACTTTTGTGTTTTTAGAATGTCGTACAAAAAGTGAAGTATATGTAATGAAAATACGATTTTGTGTAAACCACAAGCATCAAGCATGAACCATGTAATTAACTCTATTAGTATTGTCATTTTCTTGGAACAATATTTATGTTTGGGGTTGCATTTATGAATTGGTTATTTGATTATTACGTTTTAAAAACATAAATAATTTACTTTTAGTGTTTGCCAAAACAAATTGAATAACTGATTATCTGCGTTACCAATGCTTCAAAACGCAGATATGGGACAGCAGGTAGAGACCTATTGCTTGGAAACGTGATTTTCATTTTGTTCTGAAATTACGATACTGCCTTTCCATTTATTTCTCGTGAATGTAAAACACCAACGCATAACACCCCTTTTTTTATTTGCCCTCATATTTATTTTCGTTTAATATTTGATAGATGTTTTAGGGAACCACTATTGTAATATTTGTATTTTATTATAAAAATAAAAATAAGATAGTTAATAAAAAAACTGGTATTAGATTTTAGTATCGTTTTGTTTATCATATCCTGTTAAGTATAGATTCAATAAGTTGTTATTTTGTTAACATTATATAATTGCAAAACATGCCCTTTTTAGTCATTCTACATATTAAGTAATGAAATAATCTGAAATTTCAAACACTAAGAAATTGATTATATGATTATTGTAATATCAAACAACATAATCAAATCCAAATATTATATTTCAAAATAACATTTTGTAATAGCTGATTTTCTGATAATGCATTTTCAAAATGTATAATCTATTTTCAATAAGCAATCCCAAATACCCCATAAGTTACTAGACTAATAATTTGTTCGATTGAATTTTCAAACTTAATAAAACATAGTAGGTGTGATACTTAACTTATAAATATTAATACTAAAATCATTTTATTTAACTTTTAAATTTAAGTAACTTATTTAACTTATGAATATTACAATGAAAAAAGTCTAATTTAAATATGAAAATAGTTTAGTAATCCAATTGAACAAATTAAAGTACATCCTGATGAGAAAATATGAACTAGTCCATACGGAGTAGTACAGTACAGAACGTATTTATGAATTGAGAAAATAAAATAAACTAGTTTAAAAAATAAAAAGGGGGAAGATGCATGTATGCATGGTGTGTTTTTCTGTGTCTTTGAAATTTGGACGGCAAAATTTTAAAATAATTGAAAAGGAAAAGAATAATAGTAATGAAAGTGGAAACGTGTAGGGAGGAAGATGAAGCTTGATCCACGTCAGTAGATAAAGCACGTGTCGTGTTGCATTGCACATACCCTTTTAAATTAAAGCCTTTCTTCTGATATTCTCAGAGGCCCTCAATCAACCTTGACAAATGGTCCCACGTGTCCCCACCTTCCAACTTGTTCAATTCTTATACACTACTTGCCCCCCCCCCCCCCCCCTTTTTTTTTTTAACATATGACTTGTGTAGAAAATTATTGTGACGAATTACTGTTATTTCACGTCTAGTTTGAATGAATATTTCATAAATTTAAGTTGTCACTCAATTAAAATTTAAATGTCTACTTGTCGACGTTTATGAAATGTAATTGATATAAAATTTTATCTCTAGCCCTTTAAGGCCGTGTATAGAATTTCAACTTTAATCAAAGACTAGCTAACTTTCAATAAATAGTCAATATACTTGGTATTTTTTAACTGTAATCTATTTTAGTATTTTTTTTAAATGTAATCTATTAGTCACATAAAATTTTAGTTGTCATCTATAATCCTTATAACTATGTTTAGTAAAATCGTTTAACTAAAAGCTGCGTGTATATATATCACACTGTTATTTAAGTTTTCGAACAATAATTATATTATTTATTTAAAATATTAGAATGCATTTAATTGTTAACATTTAACATGTACCTATGTAAGTCTTAATTTCACTGAAGCAGTTAAAAGAAAAATGAGAAACATCTTGCAGATGAAATGA
The DNA here is from genome assembly GCA_963930675.1 of Gnaphalium uliginosum. NCBI lineage: Eukaryota > Viridiplantae > Streptophyta > Magnoliopsida > Asterales > Asteraceae > Gnaphalium > Gnaphalium uliginosum. Next base: position 3,440,609 of record OZ005682.1, on the reverse strand, counting down.
TATAACGGGTAGACGAAAGTTTAGATTTGATGATAGCCAAAAATCCAGCATAATAATTATTGAGAAAAAAGGGTAGAAAATCGGGTCGGGAGTCCCTAGTGTTGGCCCACATCCGTGTAATTAAAAGGATAATTATTTCTTTTCCAGAAATCGTGGTGTCTTGTGATTGGGCCACATAATAATCACAGGCCAACTATCCACGTGGTAGCCTTAAGATTTCAACAACATATAGATTTTAACTAAAAAGCAACGGCTGAGATTTGATGACGGTGTTGAGATTTCTACGTCATACCAACTATACATGTCGGATGAGTCTTCCCGTGACGGTGACGGGCAGCTGTCCGTCCCAACCTCTCTTTCCAACAGGTATAATATGGTCTCTTCCCCCATCTCCTTTCTCACAAAAAAACTAGTTAGTATTTCAATTTACAATTTTTTAATTAAATCTCTCTCGTGTTTGAAGATTTCTCGTATCTCATTTCTTCAATTTCAGCTCTGAGGAACTATTTGGATTTATTGAAAACTGTTGAAGTAATATCATAATTAATAAATTGATTAATTAAATATGGCTGGTATGTGTTGTGGTGTTGTTGGAGAAACAAAAACACCATCAACGGTTGAACGTAGCGGTGGTCGTCAAGTTAGACGACGTCGTATGGATATACAACAACTTAAATTCCTCGCCGCTGCTGCTTCTGACGTCGTCATGCCTCTATCAGAAACCACTCCAATCAAACGTCGAAAAATTGAAACGATTCAAACCGAAGAAACACCGAAAGTTTGCGAAAACGAAGTCAGTACTTCATCACCGGCTGTAGAAAAAGAAGATTCTAGATTCGGTTTAACCGTTGTGTGTGGAAGAAGACGAGATTTAGAAGATGCCGTTGCTGTTAAACCGTCGTTTTGTAACGATCTACACTTTTACGGAGTTTACGATGGCCATGGATGCTCACATGTAATTAATCACTTAATCAATCTGACATATATTTGATTTAAAGTGATTAATTTAGTTGCGGAATATGTATGCTGAATTATAATTTGTCGTTAATAACAGGTGGCGATGAAGTGTAAGGACAGAATGCATGAGATAGTGAAAGAAGAAATTGAGAAGAATAACGAGAAATCAGTTGAATGGAGCGAAACGATGGTAACGAGTTTTTCGCGTATGGATAAAGACGTAACGGAATGGAGTAACGCCGCTTCCAGCTTCGATTGTAGATGTGAGCTTCAAACTCCACAGTGTGATGCCGTTGGATCTACTGCCGTTGTTTCTGTTGTCACTCCGGATAAAATCATCGTCTCGAATTGCGGTGATTCGCGTGCAGTTCTTTGCCGGAACGGCGTTGCTATTCCTCTCTCCACCGATCACAAGGTAGTTATTAATATTTCAAATCCGGTATTAGTTATATGATATGATTTTTGACGTTTGTTATAAATGTTCAATCGAAATTATTCATTTACTGACAAAATCGTGTTGCATGTAGCCTTATCGACCTGACGAACTCGAACGAATCGAAAAAGCCGGTGGCCGAGTTATATATTGGGACGGTGCTCGTGTTCTCGGTGTGCTAGCTATGTCTCGAGCTATAGGTAAATTTTATCATCACGAGATCTTAATAATAAATTCAGATATTACTTGATCTCTGACTAGTTTGTGTTAATTATTCATCAGGTGATAATTATTTGAAACCGTACGTAATACCGGAACCGGAAGTAACCGTAACGGAACGAACGGCCGAGGACGAGTGCCTAATCCTCGCTAGCGACGGTCTGTGGGACGTTGTATCAAACGACGTCGCGTGTAGTGTCGCACGCATGTGTTTGAGTTCGCAGGAGGTTCCGTCGCCACCGAGATCTCCAGGGAGCGAACTAAACGTCGCTCGCGGTGAAAGCTCGGACAAGGCGTGTTCAGATGCGTCTATTCTGTTAACGAAATTAGCGTTGGCTAGACGGAGTACGGATAACGTTAGTGTTGTTGTGGTTGATTTAAGAAGAAATTTATAACGACTATTTTACAACATTTATTTTTTATACTTAGAATGCCTAATAAGGCCTTTTTTGTGTTGTTTTCGTTACATTGGTTTATCAAAGATGTATTATTATTATTATTATTATTATTATTATTATTATTATTATTATATTAACGATAACGATGTTATATTAATTATAATTGTTAATTGTATAGTTGGGGGAATTAATATTAATATACTACACCAGTTAGTACTTGTAGATTTTATTTCTAATTGAGTTTCTATGTTTCTGGAATTGGTAAATTATGTACTGGAACAAGTCTAAAGAGAGACGTGATTCATAGCAAGAGTGATAGTGACATGAATCGAATCGAATGGAAAGATATTTGGAGGACCACGTAGATTTGCTTATGGAGGAGTCTTTATGAACGTTGTTTCCATACTGAGTGATAGTGAATATATATTTAGATTTAGATATAAATAAATAAAAATAAATAAAATTTGTTGTACGTATAATACAAGTGGTCTTGCTTATATACACAAAAATTCTTCATAATTTTATATTTATCATTAATTAAGTTTAATCCTTCACATATTTCATTTTATCTTGAACTATATTTATGGCTTCCCTTTATTTTATATTAAAATTTTAATCTTAAAAAACTTTTGGATGATAATGGTTTCATGTTAAAATGATTAATTTTGACCCTTTACGATTCTAGAAGCAAGATTGGGGAAAGTAGGTGACGTATAGTAGGACTAGACTTCCGTTAATCGGTGCCAAGTGTCAAGAAGCCAAGGGTGATAACTAAGTAGGTGGTTGTCTAAACAGCTAGCTTAGATATTTTATGCAACAACATACTCCTTAATTGTGTAAATTAAACTACAATATTAATTGTTAAAAAAATCGTTTCTTTTTAACATTTTAATTTTTTGGGCACTTGTTTTCCTGTTAGTAACTTAGAAAGCCTGGGAGATATATTTACTCTTAAACTAACGGAAGAAGAAGCTCAAAGTATGTTATGGAGGTAACAAATGATGAAATCAAAGAGACAATATTTGATATACTTCATGTTTTTTCAAAAAAGCTTGGCACATAGTTGGCAAGGAAGTATGTTTGGCTATAAAGGAGTTCTTCGCTACTGGGACTGTTGGGGGAAATGAATGCTACTGTTATAGCTTTAGTGCCTAAAATCCCCATCCCTGATAAAGTTTCCCGATTTTAGACCTATTGCTTGTTGAAATGTACTATACAAGCGCATTATCAAGATTCTAACTAATACGATAAAAGTGGGACTGAATAAAGTAGTCAAGATAATTCTTATCACGCAAGAGCCTTTTAAAGGGATACAATAGAGTGAATGGAGCAAAGAGATGTGCATTGAAGATTGATATACAAAAGGCTTATGACACAGTGAGTTGGGAATTTCTTGGCGAAATTCTTGTGAAGTTTGGTTTTCATCAGACCATGGTGAAATGGATTCTTACTTGTGTTACATCCTGATCTTTTTCTATCTCTGTGAATGGGAAGATGCATGGTTACTTTAAAGGTGGAAGAGGTCTGAGACAATGTGATCCAATATTCCCTTATTTGTTTACATTAGTCATGGAAGTGTTCACTCTTATCATGGCTAAAAACATTGAGGAAGCTCCTGGATTCAAATATCATTATGGATGCAAATCTCTCAAAGTATCACATCTATGCTTTGCTGATAATTTACTGGTACTAAGCAGTGGTGATAAAGATTCGATTACTGTGATCAAGAAAGCTTTGGATGAATTTAGTCAAGTCTCAAGTTTGTTTCCTAATCTCAGCAAAAGTGCTATCTTCTTTGGTAGTGTTCCGGAAAGAGTAAAACGGGATATCTTGCAAATTTTACCATTTTCAGTGGGTAAATTGCCCATGAGATACTTAGGTGTTCCATTGCTGGCCAAAATATTGGGTGTAAATGACTGTAAATGTGTAATGGACAAGCTGAGAAGCAGGATTAATTAGGTGTTCCATTGCTGGAGATTTTAAGCGTATTTTGTGTGCCAACTGTGCTGACTCTCATTCCCACTTATTTTTTAAATGTGATTATACTAAAGATGTGTGGAACAAAATGAAGGAGATGTTACTGTTTCAGGGACTGCAGAGTGATCTGATGATGGCTGTTAACTCACTATCTGGTTATCCCTTTCATAAATAACATTTAGAGTATAATAAATAGGTTGGTACTTGCAGTTGTGGTCTATTATATATGGTAAGAAAGAAATTTCAGGACCTTTAAGCAAGTCACAAGATCTTCAGATGCCTTGATTAACAACTCACAGCCTGTTAGTAACGCTGCTTCTATTTGGGGATTGAAATGGAAGAATATGTCACTGACTTGTGCTTGAATTGCAATTGGAGTGGGTGTATTGCTTTAAGATTAGTGAGTATTAAAGATGAGACTACTAATTTGGGTTGTTTAGAAGACATGTATGGAGCATTGGATCTCAGTTTGTTGCAATTTACTGTGACGAATGTAAATATATCTAGTTGTTTGTTTTGTCTATATTGGAAGGCATGTCTTCCATATATTTTGAATTCTGTGTAAACTCTTATAAGTTTGGTAATTAATATATCTTTGTCTTTTAAAAAAAAATTATTTATAAAATTTTAATTTAGTGACTATTTAGAGAGTGACATTTTATCATGCATGTTGTCTATGTATCCAATTACCAATTTTGATCGTAATGTTTGTTTAGCCTTCACACACGTACGTAGGGTGATCCATGAAGACGGCTGACGTAGTGAGAGAGTGCATATGTGGATGGATAACGGTGAACTCGTAATCAGGTTAAAGGCACAAGTCAGCATCAAATTAAGCCACGTTTACATTAAATTCAACCCCACGGAGTCACTCTCTGTGTGCTGGATTCCAATTTAATTATATCCCATCTGGATCTGGACTTCCCAAGTCAATACTTATCGTTAATTACCAAAACCATACCCTACACTACGCATTTTGTTGCATTTTTAGTCCTCCGTTAATTATTTTTGTTATTTTGCAACTTTAGTGGTCTTTTGATTTCTATGTAGCAAAAGTGCTAAACAAAACAGAAATCAGACTTTTTTTTTTTTACAAGAAAATACAGATTTCATTCTTACGTACACATACATTTGCAGTTCAATATAGCCACTGCTGCATATAATTATTAATACGAAAAAATTTCCAAATCAAACTATATAATCAAACTCTGAATTCCAACTCTTTTTTATCCGTATAGTGTGATCCACATGAACACGTCTTGCTGGAGAATAAAATTTCCGTTCCTTTGGATTTCGTACCACAAAATCATATTCCATGATTAAATGGTCCTTGATGAAAGTTGACAAGCCTTTATGCAATGTCAAAGACTTTGACATCCATAGAATCTCTCGTTGATAATGATAATGATGCTATGACAAAAGTATATGTTATCCCTAATATATTATACGATGTACGTGTTGGGTTTGAAGATAGAAGAAACAACATTATCTTCTCCGAAGATTATGTCTGGTAATTTCGACTAGTTACATCAGCGACTACTACTTTTTGAATCATAGGGCATATATTCTGCTTAACTTTTGTGCTCTGTTGCACCATACAATTAGGATGCTCTTCTTTTTCACAAAGAACAAAAGAAGGAAAAATAAAAGTTACATAAATGTTTTCAAAAGAAAATACTGCACATAATGTAATCATACATAACTACTAACCACAAAATGACTATGGTATACAATAACTCATTTACCCACAACTATAGAACTGTAAAATAAAACCCTGGACCTTTGTCCTGCGTAGTTTTCTTTGGAATAATAGGGAACGTGGAGCAGTTTGCTTTTGAAGAATACAAAAAATCGAAATATGCATCACGATGACTGCACTATGGAAGTCTTTTGTCGCATGTCAAAACTCTATAACTTGCATGAGGTCCCTCAGCTGTATCCCGAATTGCTACACGCCACCCAATTGCCCTCCCAATCTCTTCAAGTTCATCCATCACCGAAATGGAATCACGAATGTACACACGCCCCCCAGGTCTCAGAATTCTATCCATCTCAAGCATGATGCTAGTAACGTTGCATCTAATAATACAACATTCACCCAAAAAAAGATATTCAGAAAGACAAAGAATAAATGCAGACATTCAGAATTACCACTGGGCTTTTAACATTCAGAAATACCTTTTCTGCTCAATTGAGAAGAGACCAGCTGCATGCAAGAGATCATAGGTTCTTGGGTACGTATCGAATGGCTCACACCTGTAATTTGAAGTGTCAAAATGGATACATATATATGAGATAGGAAATTATAATTATTATTGCATCTGATAAAGATAGTTTATACCAATCATGCATAACTCCAAGGAGTCCACGATCATAGATGACAGGCAAGGTGTTTGGACCACTAACAGGCACAACATTCATAACCCAACAATCTAGTTGATTCCCGATTAAGGCTGCTGCAAAACTGCCAAAGTGAAAAAAGAAAATAATATTGATATTGTGGAGAGCTGCACAAAAATCCTACAGCAGATGGGGAAAGACAAATATACCCTCCATAGCCGGCTCTCATGTCAAGCACATTTCTAAGCTTGTAACTGCCCCAACGTAAAGCTCGTACGTAGCTATCTATAATTTCTTTCCAGTATTTAGATTCTGCTTTGAAGAGATCCTTTCTGGATACATAGGCGTCAAGTTTTATGCTTTGGAGCCTCTCTGGAGGATTATCCAGTCGTTCAGGCCATGTGCTGATATTTGCTCCAGATCTATCCTCAGGCAGTCGAGATATACATGGCTTTAAATCAACATACCTGAAATAATAAAAAAAAACTTTATTTGATTAATTACTATACCTATCACAAAAAGGAACAACGATAGAACTACCGAGTATGAAGACTTTACATGCCTTAAGCAGGCAGTAGCTGTATTCAATTTTTAGAACAATTATTAAATCAGTTTTTGTCCAAACTCCAAACACTGTAAGCATAGCTAATCAAACATGACCGTATGACCTTTGTAGTTCAACCTGGCTTACCCTTTGCACTTTCTACTTGACATTCTACTGCTGATAATAAGAAAGAAATGGATGGGGTATGAATGTAGGTTATCAGAGCAAAGCCTCAAGCAACACAAGGTGTTGTCATTGTTAAAGGTCTTAACAGAATAAACTAGGTCAAAAATTGTAATCACACTTGAAATAAAGGTTTGAACCATCTAAGAAAGTGCAGAGTATATGAATCCATCTAGATGGGAAATCAAAAAAGAGCCACATCAATAACTTGAATGCCACTGTCATGGCCAAGATTATAAGAAATATTACAGCTTGTGTGAAGAAAAATTAGCCAAATGATCTGTAATCGCCGACATATCTATCTACCTATTATATATAAAGAAGCCCTAAATTACTGTGACCGCACTTGAAAATTTACACATCGGATGTGAATAATCCATCACTGTTCCCTCAAAGAAAAATGGGCACTTGAGCTCTTGATTGTATCTTAGCACCATACCTCTATAGTGGTACAAGGCATGGCAGGCTCCATAACTATGTAATAGTTAGTACAAGAACTAAGAACAATAAGAGCCATTTACAGCATTAGTGTTCAAAGTTATAGAGAATCCAGAATATTGCAAGCTCTTGGATCTCTCTAGGATTCGGTAATGTTAAATGACAATCACAGGTAAAATTAGCCCTTTAAGCCAGTTAACATTTTGTTCTAACTTTTGAAGTATTTCTTTTCAAAAATGTTAATGTGGCTGCTTCTTCTTTTGGTTTCTTATATTGTCAATCTATAGTAAGTGTGATCATTTGAGGAGTGCCCAAGATCTGTTTGATAAATGTTCAGGAGAAATGTGGCTACGTGAACAGCTTTTAGAAGCTTTCCTCTTATGGTTGCAAACATTTATCAAGCTTTTACACTCTGTTTGGTAGTTCACAATTTAAACTCCGCAAAATTGATACATAAATCAATGTATATGTCAGTTATTCTTAGAGTTTATATAATACAATACAAATACTTAATTTGCACCATTTTATATTACATATTTTTGTGGATCTTGATTTCCTAATGTACCCGACATGATAACCATTTCACTCACTTGATTTGATACAAGTGATCATTCTTTTAGTTTTGCAAGGAAAATTTATCTTGAACTTTACTTATCATGTCAATGTTTATTGATGGATTTTGTTTTTATGAATGAGTCTTTGTGAGCATTAGTTGCTGCTTATGTAATTTGATGTATTGCTTTAGAAGAACAGTGATTAACTATTTTATAGAATAATGATTATGGTTTGGAGTGATGAATGTTGGTCACTGTGTACTTTTCAGAGGTTAATCCTATACTTCAAACATAAACAATAGTTTGAATCTGGCCGGCAACCAACATTAGATATGCCTAAAGATAAATATTCTTTCCACCCACTTATCTTTTTTGGATTATCGTTAAACCTAGATTTTGTGGTGAACAAAGTATAGTTTACGCAAATATTGATGATACTGATTTTTACTTGTTCATGCTCTTAGGCCTTCTTTTTGATAGTTTCGTGGAGTATCTTATTAATGGGTTCAAGAATGTTATTGTACTTGACAACTTCATAAGATCAAAAAATGTTATTATTCTACTTAGTGGTGTTATTCAGGCAGGTTAGTCGGTTTTCAAGTTGTACGGATCAACCGATCAAGTTGGTCGGGTTTTTTCCAGTTACGGTGTGACCCGATATCCGAAAAGAACCCATATAAAATATTGGTTTCAGGCTATTTGGGTTCGGGTTAGTAGAGTATTGTTTTGGTTACGTGAATAATAGTTTAAGACTTAAGGATAGACATGACTGCATTGCCTGTAATTCGCGATTTGTTTGAAACCAAATTTTGAGATTATTAAGGAGAGATTTAGTATTGATTGAGCAAATGTATTAAAGAAAAATGTAAGAGGCTCATTGCTGATGCTACAGACTACAGATCAAAAAGATGCTAATGTGCTTACTGATTTTAAATATCATATAACAACTCCATCTACATGCAATTTACTTCTAACATTATGTTTATATATAAGTTTAAAACAGTAAGTAAAAAGGAATAACGTCATCACCAATAAAAAATGTGGTTATCCTTGACTTCCTACTATTTTTCTAACAGTAACCACATATTTTATAGAAAGTCTTTTACATGACATCTTAAGCGTATTACACAAGTCAGGGAATCTAAAAACTAAAATACCATAACATATAAGTTAGTCAAATTCAGATAAAATATTCAAGTGACTGAAAAATTTGAAAGCTAACCTAGTAACCGACTCGAGTAACCTGTGTTTGGAAACCAAAAGCTGAATAGTGCACACAAATTCCACTAAACTGACCTGTTCAACCCAATACATATTTACTTCTGGCGGGTTATTCAGGTTCGGATAAATATGACACTCATTATATACATTATCTGTAACCTTGTAACATATATGATTATTGCAAATTGACCAAGTAAAGTAGACCATAAACCATATGAGTTAGATGAGACAGACAAAAGAAACATACCAAACATCATCTGGATCATCTCTCTCCTCGCACAATGGTGGTAGGGTCCCCACTTCACGATTCAAATAGCAGCTGTTATCAAGGGGTTTCTGCCATATTGCAATGTAACCCTCTTTCTTCACAAGATTCCAGCAAAGACGAGTAGTAAGGTTCATCATCTCTGAGAGAGAGAGAAAAAAAAATGGCACTTAGGTTAAGAGACATACATGTTGCCAAAGATATTAAATAAATAAAAAAAGCTAGCAAAAAATTCGAATTTGACAACTTCACAACGGTACCTTCCCATTGTTCTTCCAGAAGTGGTTCGTGCTTATAAACTGGTTGTGCTGCCCAGGCAAAATATCCTCCTGCTCTTAGCAATCTGTTGACCTCAAGTAGCAAAATCCCATCTTTATCATAATACATGTAAACAGAGTGAAAGAAAATTAAATTCTGACCAATTGGGAAATTAAGTGTGATGGCTATCACATGAGCCAAAATATGGAGCTATCAATATGCATGATATGTATACATAAAATGACATGGGACTTACCATCACGAGTCCAGTTGACCCTACATCTTGAGCAATGAATTAATTCAAAAGCCTGGCTCGGGTATAAAAGTCGCCTTGTTGCAAAAGCTGCCACCATTGCAGGCACACCACGTTCTAGGGCAAATTGGATCTGGTTCTCATGTACATCTTTTGGAGCTACAGACATAGTAAGTACATTCCTTGAAAACAGATAGGCACCAAAACTAGCCACACCACATCCAACATCTAATGCAACCCGGGTATGATTTCCAAATGCAATCTCAGGGATCATCTACCAAGTCGAATCAAGCATCATAAGAAAAATTATAACTGATACCAGGCTGTTAACTACTTCCAAAAGAAAGTCAATTTCATGGCAGAAATACATTACTAGAATTCTTTCAGCCCATTATACCTGTGAAATCTGATCTATGTACGCGTCTGCCCCATGAATGAACTGTGTACCACCTCCAGGAAACTTAAATTTATCCTTGTCTACAGTAATCCAATTTTGACCACCCTTATATTCAGCAAGCTGTGCATGTGGAACATTACTGTACCACACCTGCATAAAATGCAAACCAAATAAATATCGCAATAAGGATCCAAAATTCACCTACGATATCCAAGACATCATTCAGCCACCAAGATGCTGTACAAGTCAGGTCTTTAAGTTACCACCTATAGAACAAGTCTCGAACATCTGAGTGTATTGTCCCAAATTTGAATTTGAATACAAATATAACTAGTTTTTGTCTGTGTGAACTACAATACTGGAAGGCCCAATTGCTCTAGTCCACATTGATCATCTTGTTATTTAAGCTTAGCAAATTGGCAAATTGTTCCTTATAACCAACTTCTATCGAAATTCACAAAATATGCAAATCAGAAAAACAAAGATAAAATATTACCTCATCTCGACTTTGTGGCCAGGGAATTGGGGCTTTGTAACCTTTAGGAGCTGGCACTAAACAATTTAATCCCTTATCTTTCTCTGGACAATGCCGTTCGAACCGCTCCCCTCTCTCAGTAGATATCAACTTCTTAATCACCTCCTCGTTGTCCAAACACGGTATATACTCCCTCATACTTACCGGACAAATCTCAAAGTTCGAAACTCGAACCCTAACCCCTGTATCACCTTCCACCGCTTTCGTTTCATTATTCTGATTCTCAACAACATCAGGATCATACTCCCCTATCTCAAACTCATCCTTCATTACTCCATTCTCATCCACCACCCCTAACCTCTGCACCGCCGGAGGCGGTGGCGGCGGAGACGGCGGAGGAAGCAATGCCGCTGGTGGAATCGCTAACGTCTGATCCGATACCGTTTCCACTTCGTGTGTATCGTTAATTAACGACTTCACATCAAACGTTTTGTTAAAATTAGGTGAAACTGAAACCGTAGGGGTTTTGGAACTTAGGTCTGAATTAGAACTAAAAAATATTAACTGCTCATATGTATCATCAGACCAATGCTTACCTAAATAGAAAAAAGCTAGGGCTACGAATACAAATCCGGCGAATTTTATAAAAATTGGCGATTTTAATGAAGCGATTGATTTCATATTTGCAAGCATTATTATCACCAGAGATGATCTAATTTCAGTAAATTACAAGTATAAGTAGACTAAAAGGTGAAAGATCTCACGCATTATTGTTCACTGTAATCGAGAGCTTCAACTGTGGCAGCAATTCAGTGAATGTTGAATAAATTATATGAATTTCTGTGCCTATTCCCCAATGAAGTGCCTTACACGACAACTTGAATGTACGGAGTATATAGTGTGTATATATGACTGTGTAAGTATATATGTATGTAATTGTTGTATCTATAGCTCTACTCGAATGGATCAGTTTGTTTTGTGAAGATCACATCTACAGATTGGTTTAATATTACGAACCGGATATTTACAGTTGGTACCCTGCAACTTTTATTTGATTATTAAGATGGTAAATAAAAGGACTATAATTAATAAGGGTAAAAATACAAAACATTTTATTTCGTGTTGCAAAGCCCGCACTATGTGGCGGTTAAAAATCTTATAATCGATCAAAAAAATATTGTTACTAATCGTTGTATAGTTGATACGAATATTATGTATTATTATTTTTTTGGTCATATTGATAACTCGATCTTGATAAATGTAAAGTAAGTTGTATGTTGCTATCGAACTATTTGAACAAAATAATGGCCGAGAACATCAATTACATTTGTTGTTTGGTACCAATAAATTGAACTGTATTTTGATAGCTACTAAATAACTTTTTATATTTCATAATAATTTTATAATAATGCACTTTTAGATTTTCTAATATTTCAACAAAATATTTAACAAATATATATTATTCTTTGAAAAGCTCATGTGACAAATATTTTTTCATCACGTAAAACTTAATCTTCAAACTAAAAAAAAGATATAAAAATACCAATACTAACTTTTAATACGTATGTCCAACTTGTGTGACTTTAAAAGGGAATTTTTCTTGGCTTTCAAGGTCAAACATTATTTAAATATTAAATAAAAAACAGATGAATGTTCATTTACTCTTATGAAAATTATGCTTAGTCAACCAAATATAACGTTAGTTTTAATGCGTAATCAGTTTGTCATTTATAATGAGTAAATTATGTTAATTAAAATTAAACATATTTATAATGTTATAGATGGTAAGACTTGTTGTCCATAAAATCAAAGACACGTTTCTTTTGTTCCTTCTTATAAACATTATCGAATAACATTAAATGGGATTGGTTTCAAATTTAAATTCAAAAAGAGTTTATAAAATTATAGAGGTAGTATGATCTTCCCAAGTAAGTAGAAGTATTAGGGTATTTTTCAATCTTTAATAGTATAAGGCTTTAAAAAATATATTTATAAGGCGTTAAAGATTTAGTAAGAAAAATATTTAACATAATGAGTTATTTCCAAAATTATAATTGTTTATTGATGGACTAATTTCATTTTTAATATATAAATATATTTTGAATATTGTAGATTCTTTTCAGAAATAGATATGGGTAGTTTTGTCATTTTTGGTGGAGATAGAGGTGATTATGTCATTTCTCATCTTTAAATGTCTAAGCTAATGAAGAAAAGGGGTAAACAATTTATAAGGGAGAATGATTATTATTATTATTAATATTAATTATTAATTATTATTAAAATTAAAATGGTACAAAAAGAAAAATTTTCAATCATGATTAAACACTATAATAAATCTAGCGACAATCTACAGTAGAATGCTTTATGAGTTCTTGGCTTATCAAAGGTGATTAACCCCTATCATAAATTATAGTAAAAAATAAACTTATGATGATGATGATGGTAACTTTTGAGTTCTTGACTTATTAAAGGTGATTAATCCCCATAATAAACTATGATAAAATGATAAACTTATGATGATGGTATTTCTTGTTTTATTAATTGTGACAATTAACCCTTATCATTATAAGTTATGGTAAAAAGATAAATTTATGGTGATTGACCCCATTTTATTATAACTAATAGTAATAACTATTTGATTAATGACAATGAGAATAGAGTTTTTATTATAAAACTAATGGTAATGATAATAGTAATGGTAATAATGGTGATAATCATCATCAATAAGAATAACAATGAATCGTTTAATAGACTTATTCTTTTGTAAAAAAGAGACAGGACTCAAGCCATAGAGTTTAGCATTTATATGGTTTTGAAAAGTAGCATGCTTTTCTCTAATAATTTTTCATAGGTTAAGTTTTTCAATTATTTGTTATGGGAAAAAGTTATCAAACAATTGAGCTTTTCCTATTTAATTGTCGTAACATTTTGCATTGATGGTCACAATAAATCGCAATGATAATGATTGATTTTATGCTAAGTGATTTATATTCTTGTTGTTATTATAGTAATAAAAATCGAGTTCAAACTTATATCACTTAAACTCGCAATGTTATATTCTTGTAAATTTTAAAATTACATCAATACTCTTTTAAAACTTTAAAATACTCGAAAATATCTAGAAAAATAAATTTAATAAATTAAACTATTTTCTAAGTAGTAATTAACAGATTATATTACACTATTAGTTTTTTGCCCTTCTCGATTTTTTCAAAGTGAACTTCTTACTTGTTTATTAGGGTTCATCCTGAATATAGAATTACAGATTTACATGATACAGTCACAATTTTCACATATGAATCTCATAACATGTTTACTGTATATTACACTTGAAAATCTCTTCAATTATTATATTTTCTTTTCTTTTACTATTAACTTGTGTATAATTTTCATCGGATAATTATCAAGAGCATAAATTTAAATATCCATCCCATTTGCATGTTGCCAATCAAGAAGTTACACGGGGCTGCAATACGTTGACTTTTAAATGTCTATTTTAACCTTTGATCCCTTTAGGTGCAACATGTATTCTCGAATTTTGAGAGAACATAATCGATTGTGTTTTTATATATTGCAAGACAGGTAGGAGGAAAAATTACGCGGTTCGTTTATGTGGTTTGTTCAAAACTACATTCATCGTCCTTGCAAGTTTTTTTTAAAACGGGTTGTCCCTGTGATTGCAGAATCTTGCAATGGTTGTCCCTATTGTTAACGGTCGTTTGTTAGATCCGTTAAATTGGGTCATGTGCATATCATGTGAGGGTAGAATGGTCATTTCAATGATTTAAGGGACTACGAGTGTAATTTCGAGTAAACCACATGGACCATCTGTGCATTTTTTATTTTTTCTAACTTTTTAATTCTTTATTGTTTTCTTTAACATTTTTAATTTAATTTTTTGAAAGACTTTTAGCTTTATTATTACGAGAACCAAATAAAATCAGTAAACCCACGGTCTCATTTGGTATCGATCAAACTTGAATCGTCGTCAAACCCCAGCCTTTAGCCATCACCTGAAACCAGAAATCCCGATTTTCACTTGAAATCCGGCCACCAATATTTCCTTTACTTGAACAAGATGCCGAAACCTCTACCCCCATTCTTGATCTCCGACGAAAATACAAATGTTATTTCCTTTACTTGAACAATATTTCCATTCCGGCCACCAATATTTCCTTTACTTGAACAATATTTCCATCCCATTTGAAATCCTAACATGTTCTTCCTTCCGATCCTCCATCGCTGCCGGCAATCAAAGTCACCGTCACCGTCGAAGGTTGCGTTGCCGGAATCGGCTCCTGGAAAATGTTGCTTCGTCGAACGTTGATGGTAGTGGTAGGTGTTGAACCCGAAAAGGGTGATTTGTGGGTTAGCCCATCGATTTCGATTTTCATTATATGAAGATTTAGGGATTTTGGTCCTTAATTTTTGAAATTTCGTTTGAAATTGATTAAGTAGATGGTGAAGTAGAAGCATCAATTGAGATTCTGATATTATGTCTTACGTATGTGTAAATAAGAATGAAGGTTTGAGTTTAATTAATTTATGTTAAATAATAATAAAATTAATAATAAAGAATAAATTAATTAAAAATTGAAAAACAAAAATTACACGGATGGTCCCTGTGGTTTACTTGAAATTACACTAGTAGTCCCTAAACCATTGAAATGACCATTATACCCTCACATCTATACACATGAGCCAATTTAACGAACCTGGCAAACGACCGTTAGCGATAGGGACGACCCTTGCAAGATTCTACAACCACATGGACGACCGGTGTCAAAAAAAACTTACAGGGACGACAAATGTAGTTTTGGACAAACCACAGGGACAATCCGTGTAATTTTTCCCAGGTAGGAGTGTATTGATCTAATTTGAGAATAAAGACAAAATGGGCAGTAAAATATTAATTAACATATAGATAAAAAAAATTATCTTTTAAAACATTAAATAATATTTAAAATATTAATTTGGATATTCATGAGTATTTTGAAATTTTGATAGGACATCCATGTAATTCTATAATTTACAAGATATTAACTTAGTTATTAGATTGAATTAATGAATATTAAATATAAATGTTAATATTTAAGAAAATTCTAACTTCATTAAATGTACATTAACGTGTGCCACGTAACACACGTTAGCAAAACCTTTTTTACAAAATATATTATCTACAATATTAATAAAACTAGTTCATTACCTAAATTGAAACAAAGAATCTTGTTTTAAATGTGTATGCAAATACAAATACAATGAGTCAGGTTCAAATGAAAATGAAAATTTTTATAAGAATGGAAGAACCAACAGGAATGCGCCACGTGTCACAAAAATTCACTTTTCCTCACGTTTTTAAAAATTAAATATCTCAAGAATGGCTCATTGAAAAATTATAAAAATTGTACCATAAAAATCAGCTTTTTTTATTCTCAGACATCTCACATGATATACTTTCGACGGCTTTTTTTTTATGATTGTACAATATTAGTAACACATGTGATACTCGTTGGTAACACATACTCGTTGGTATCACATGAGTTACCTGCTGGTATCACATGTGTTACCTGCTAGTATTACATGTCTTACCTGCTGATTTTTATGATGTAATTTTTATGATTTTTCGACTTATCGTTTTGGGTAATATTTAACCCTAAAAAAATTGAAATATATTATAAGCTACTTATGTTTATTTATTGTTTTTTCACTTTTTACTTTTCTTAAAAATTAAATTTTCAAGTAAATTCTTTTTGATGCATTTTTATTTCTTTATTTATGAACTTTTATTTCCTTTTCTTTTATCAATTGATCAACAATTTCAAATGCAAGTAATTTATTTTAACCCTACTTCACACATTATTGATTATTTCTATTAGTTTTAAATTTTGCATCACAAAATATGAAGTTATATTTTTTTGTCAAAAGTTTGTTGTTAATAACTATCAATAAAATCTCGATAAAAAAAAATAAAAGCTCAAATTGTAAATATTGACAAAAATATTGACCATGAAAGAAAAAACTAGAAAAAACTGAAACTGGACTGAGACTGAACTGAAAATCTAAAAAAGCCTAGAAAACAAGTAAAAAATTGGACTAAAACTGGACCAGTCTTAGAATAGATTGGTTTTTAATTTTTTGTTAAAAAACTGACCTATTTTGAACTGGACTAAAAATCAATTTAAACCGATCTTTGTTCATCTCTACAGTGACATGGATGATCCATCTTCTCACATACATTTACAAAATAATACTCGCGCGTGTGATGAATGTATAAGAAAAAAAATCCAATGGATCACTAATTCACCATGATCACATGTATGCATGCAAACCGAAGGCAACATGCTTGCCATACGTTTAATATGTGTACAAATACCAATATACGCACGAAGAACCTCATGTGCACGACCTTATACATGTATACATTTGTAAGGTCCCAAAACTTGACATGTTTAATAGAAAGTATCAGGGCCGGTCTTGTAGTTTATGATGTCCTGGACGAGACAAGAAAATATGCCCCTATAATTTTTTGTAAGAAGCTAACACACTATTTTTATGAGTTTAAAATCTAGTCAAGCTACACGTGGTTCATCTCCATTCTTATACGGAGAATTTATTATTGTATTGTATATAAATAAGATAAGATGTAACAACTTAAAAAAAATAAACTTCAAATTAGAGCTTCAAAAGAAATATTTAATATAAATTTACATTATTAATTTATTAGTCTACAGAAACTCAATCTTTAAGCGTAATATGCGTTGGAATGGTTAGTTTATTAAAGATTTTAAAGTACCAAAATTGAGGACCTTAATTGTACATTTGTATATTAGCAAGGGGTAATTAAAAAAAGGATTAGTGTCTGTAAATGCATGCAACTTGTACTCGATGTCTATTGTATGTATCCAACTTAGGTTTGCTATTTTCAATGCATCCAACTTTGAAAAACGTGTGTTTTAATGTATTTTGCTGATGTGTCATATGTTTAAGGTGCCACGTGGCATTCGTATGAGTTGACACATCATCAAAAATACCAAATAATACATTAAAACACACATTTTTAAAAGTTGGATGCATTCAAAATAGCAAATCTAAGTTGGATATACACAATAGACATCGGATAAAAATTGAATGCATTTCAAGACAATAACCCATTAAAAAAGCATTTCATAACTAGTAAAAGAAGTCGTCTTCCTCACCGCACTCACTCAAACACAAACCCTAACTCCTTAAATGTTCTCCCATGACTTCAGTAAATTGAAATTAACAATATAACCTTATTTTTTATGCCCAAAAAGATCATATAACTAAATATAATTGTTTAAAAATCAATTTTTACAACTATAAAATTTCAGTTTGGACATGAAAACTTGCTGCCCTGGGAGGTCGCCCACACAGCTCAGCCCCAGGGCCGGTACTGAAAAGTATATATGAGGATAATTTCATATTAAAGAAAATAATATTATATTTTAGTTTATATTATATATGTTAATGTTAATGTTAATGTTAATTAATAATAATATATAAATATAAATTTAATAGTTTAACATTAATTAATGTTGTGATACGTTAGCCTAGAATCATTGAAGGGGTTAACAAATGACAATTAAAAAAGTAGAAGAGGCTATTATATGTAAGTTGACAATTAATAGGAATTAGAATTTGAGTGGGTTTGGATATGGTTTTAACGTAGTAATTGTCGCTTCCCGAACCTAGCAACCAAATCTGCTATCTGCTGTATAAATATAAACTAGATGAAAACCTGTGCGATGCACGACAATCTAAATCATGCGATATTTTATAAATGCAACGATGATTATCATTCATTCGTTTGATAACAAAGAGGATATCTAAGTAACGAAAATATCAAAATGTCATTCGTTAGCCTAACTTATATAAATGTAAGAAAACAACACACCTTTTAATACAATCATCAATTCAAGTTACTACTACCATCTACGTCAAATCATTTAAAAAAATAAAAATTTCACTACATAAGACATGTATACAAATATATATATATATATATATATATATATATATATATATATATTATATAAGGGTGTACAACGATCAATTGATCATAAAGACATCATAATAGCCATCAAAGAAGCATGAAGCATTCGATGAAACAAAGAATCGTAATTTCAAAAAGATAAATGTAAAAAGTACCTTTTGCGCGCTCTTATATGCCGCTCTTATATGCCATTATAACTTTCTTTATCCCCATAATTCTGTAAAATCGAACATGATAGTAGCAAAAGCCAAAATTAGTTAGTATTACTATTAAACCAAACCATAAAACATGAAATTAATATGTTTACGATTGATAGAAAATTCAAATAACAATAATAACAACTAAAATTCTAACAGTATACTATAACTTTTGTAACAGTAAATACGGAACAACATAATAGTTAATTGGCGTAAATAACACATATAATTTTTCCCCACCAAGTTGGTGACTGCCGGTTATTTAATTTATATATAGGATTGACTCAAATATGTAGTTATACTTCTGATCAAATTCAAACTTCAATTGACTAATTGTTGTAAGATGGAGACCGAAGTTTTATGGTTACAAATATCTTTCTTGAATTTTTTTCATCTTTTAAATTCTTTAAATATGTATCTTCTTAAATTTAGCAAGTATATTTGCCGATTACAGTTTGATAAGGATTCTTCCTTTGAGATTAAATATATATTTAATTTGATATTTAAATATTATCTATTTATATTTATATATATTTAAATTATTAGTATTAATTGAGTTATTTTGTAGAATAATCAATAATTAAAATTTTGGCACGTGTCAAATTGTGGAGAAACTTTTTACAGTATATTTGTCTACGTGGTAAATTCTGAAGCAACTATTTATACTCATATGGTATATAGATAGATATAATATAATAAATATATATTTAT
Source organism: Gnaphalium uliginosum (assembly GCA_963930675.1). Lineage (NCBI taxonomy): Eukaryota > Viridiplantae > Streptophyta > Magnoliopsida > Asterales > Asteraceae > Gnaphalium > Gnaphalium uliginosum. Next base: position 3,420,775 of record OZ005682.1, on the reverse strand, counting down.
ATATCCCATAAACTTCACGAATAAAACAAAGATAACGCCGAGTGATCAACAGCGACGCGGAATTCGGTTTTAGTTTCAATCGCACGCTAAGGTATCTTCGTTTTAAGTTCTGTATATTTAGTTAGCTACCGGTTATGAGTACGTTATAAGCTTGATTGGTTGAGTTTTTAGGACTAATATATTAACTACATGATTTCGGTAAGGGTGTTTGTATCGAGATTGAATTGATTATAAATAATTTGAAGGTTGTGGGGTACATAATTAACGATACATTAAATTTACATTTGTTTCATGTTCCAAATACAGATGGCAGAAGTCTACATATGTGATGACATTCTTTACAATATACTTGCTCGACTTCCTGCAAAGTCTATATTGCGGTCCAAATGTGTATAGACACGTTGGAATCGTTTTATTTCAGATCCTCGTTTCATCAAGTCACTATCACGTCGAAAGATCCTTCTTGTCGACCGCCCAACTCTTGGAAAATTTGATTGTGATTATGACTTGCATGATTCGATGTTTAAACACCATTATCCTTTTGAAAAGGACACGAGTAGATACGCAAGGATCGTGGGAACATTCAATGGGATAGTCCTTTTGGTGGTTAATGATTATAGCGTTGTGGGTAAATCACCGTTCACCACTCATATGATTCTATACAACCCGTTTACTGGTGCATCCGAGAGGCTTCATGATCCGTATTCTCCTTTTGATGATGCGATTCATGTATACGGATTTGGCTACGGTGCAACCCAGGATGACTTGAAGATTATTAGGTTTAGAGACAGAAACTATATCGACACCAATTGCAACACTTGTGATGTATTCAATCTTAAAACGAGTTCATGGAGCATCTCAGACATCATCATTCAAAATACATACTTTAAGAATGATGTCGGTACATTTCTAAATGGATTTTTGTATTGGATTGTTACAACTCGTATTGATAACAAGATTGTGGCTCTTAGTGTTAGAGATATGCTAGTTTCGGAGATACATCTACCTCATCCATATAGTTTCGCACAAACTCATTTGGATACCTTAAATGGATACCTTTGCCTGATTACCAACGCCAACTACAAGCTTGTTGTGTTTAATGTTTGGATGTTGAAGAAACACGGTGTCGAGAATTCATGGTCAAAAGTATATTGGTTCACATGAGATCAGTTGGTAGGGAATTGTTTTCTGACTTTCCGAGTTATAGAAATTATGAATGATGGAAGAATACTCCTGGTGGACATTCGAGACCATCTCATTATCTATGACATATCAAAGCATTCGTACGAAGTTCTGACTTCTGTAAATTCTTTAAATTACGAAACGCTACATGGTATTGAGTACGAGGAGAGTCTGATATCACCTTCAGAAATTTGTTATGTTTGAGATAACCACTTTTTCTCTGGCGTTAAGTCTTATTATGAATTTGGATTTAGATTTGTTTAGGATTCTATTTTTCTCATTTAGTATATGGACATGAAAATCTCTATTATAATCTTCATATCGGACGGATTGGCTATGAAGTAAATAATAGAGTCTTCGATCTAGAGATGTTATAATCAAAAGTTTTGTGCTAATGAAAGTTATCCGAGTGTTTTATAAGATTTGGTTTCAGTTAGATTAGTTGTTTAGTTTGGAATTGAATTTGACATTGTATTTGACCTTGAATTTACAAATTAATTCCTTTTGAAAAATCACACCTATTTTTGATCTTCTTAATTGGCTTTATAATCTTCTTTTTTAATATGTGTTTAAAATATTTTGTATTTACCTTAATAACTTACTTTTATACTAAGGAGCATCTCGCTCGGTCCAATTTGTTAGTGAGTGTGAACTATAACACTAAGTTCAATAATTTAAACCATTATATATATATATATATATATGTGTATATATATATATATATATATATATATATATATATATATATAAGGTTTGTTTGGTAAACTAGTTGTAATTGTAGGCTGTAAGATGTAGCTGTATGTTGTAGGCTGTAGTTAGTAGCTGTAGACTGTAATTGTGAGTTGTAGTTTGACAAATAATAAAAGTGCGTTAAACTAACTTAGATAATAAGGTTTATATTCAATATGTATATGATATTATAATACCTTTGAAATACATTTTGATCTGATATATATGAGAATTAAAAAATATATGTACGTAAGATTTGAAACGTATGCATAGTTCTATTAAAAAATAAATTAACGTATGCATGGTTTTTGTTATATTAATTTAAAAAAGTAATGTAAGTATCTTAACTTTGATGTAAAAATATTACAATGTCAAATGGTAAAGGAAAATAATCCGTCGTTTAAAGATTCCCTAGTGATAACTTTCTAGAACTTTGAACGGAGATGATAAATATTGCAAGAGCATTTCGGCAACTATTTACAAAAAGCTTCAGCAAAAATCTCAAATGCTACTGTCCAAAGCGTTTCATTTAGAAGCTTTTAAATAGTAGTTATTTACGTTATATTATTATTGTACGATAATATACGAACGTTTTACGTTTTGTATAAAACGTACCGTACGCAGCGAAAACGCGTGAATCGCGCCCGACAACCGAAAGAAACTCGAAATTATAATTTAATAACTCAAAACGAAGTATTTTAAATAAAATTTCAATCAAAATCACGTGATTAAATCGTTAACGAAAAACATAATTAATAAACGTTTAACGTTTAAACGAACGGGTAAACGAGCACCGCGCGTAACGTAAACTTGTGGAAAAAAATTTAACACAACCACACCCCTAGTGGGGCCCCCATGGCCGGCCATCCCTTGCCCCCTCCCATACAATACCCTTTACTCTCTCCTCCTTTCCACACTCAAACACATTTCACACACAAACACACTCTCTTCTCTCTCTCCTCTTGTCCCTGCAATCTTCCAGCTGATCCACAGCCTCCCATCATAACCACAAACCACCATAGCACCTCCATTTCGGTTTGCAAGAAAACACAAGAAAACGAGCTCCCGACTTCCATTTCTTCGTGTTTTCATCATCTTCTTTGTAAGGAACTTCATACCCCTTCTATTTTACTTGGATCATGTTTATTTTCATGTTATAATGTCCATCTAACAAGATCATGTTCAAAAACAAAGTCGAAAAACGTTTTTGCAAACACGAAAGTAACAACAGTTTCTGGGCAGAAATTTGGCCCGACTTCAAAGAGAATTTTCGTACTCAAAACTTAACAAAAGACAAAAATTAAGTTTAAGAAGTTAGCTTTCATCTTCAAGTAGTTTCATAATTTTTCGACACCGTTTGATACCCGAAAACGATTTTACAAAAACGTGTCGCTATGCTGTCTCGGGTGACAGATTTTTGACCCAACTTCTCGAGTCCATAACTTGAGCTACACAATTCCAAACGACATGAGGTTTCGCTTAAATCTCACAAATTTTGTTAGTTTTAAAAGTAGTATGATTACGTCTCGTGAAGTTTTGTAGATTTTTCTCAGTAACTAAAAGATCACACCCGTATCCGGATTCGTCATTTTTGGACGTCAGGGAACTTGCCTAATTATTTGACCAACTTAACGTTAACTAAAAATTATGAAAAAATTATGCTAAGTAGTTAAGACATGGGGGAATGTCTGACAATTTTCTCGGATTTTATCTCGAAGCTTTGATTAGTCAAAACGAGCCTTTTATAAGTATAGAACGAAACCAAACATAATAATAATGTCTTCGGGAATTATTATTACAAAACGTCACCAACGGGCCGTACACATTTTTCTAAACGCAAACGATAAACAAACATTTGGACATAACTAGTTGAGTGGACAACTAGCATGGATGATCTTTTGAGACATTCACTTACTCATAACCTTATGCGTTTAGGGCGCTAGAAGGTTACATATCGGATTCACGTTTATTGATATAAACGCTTGCTTTCAAGACTCAGGTGAGTCTCATAGCCCCACTTTTACTGTTTTATACTTACGAGATGAGATACATTGCTTATCTTTACATATGAACACAAGTAACTGAAACAACTTTTATACGGATTGCATTAGTACTTTTCTAATCCACTGAAGACCTCCAATCATAGTTTCGTTAGTTATGGACTTAAGCGCGAATATTAGTAAATGGATCCATTTGGGACTGACAATCCCCGTCCGGGGTAGTAGCGCTACCATGAACCGTTCTATAGAAACAGACGACTTATATTTGTTTCGTACGAGTATGTGGATTAGGCACTCGTGGGGGCGCATTTTGTACTTGATTGTACTGTACTTACTTACTGTTAAGCTTCGACTATGAGCTCATGGCAATGCTATATACTTACTTACATTTTGCTTAATTGCAAAACACTGATGAAATCTTGTGGTTCATACTTACTAATTTATTGATAAACTTGTGAGCTCACCAACATTCGTGTTGATCCATTTTTATATAACTTTTTTAAAAAAGGGTATTTTGTTTAATTTACGTTTTTTTAAGATGATGATAGTTAATATAAAAATGGACTAGACCGGGACTGGCAACGTGCAGGACTGGGCTTTCGGCCCAAATTCTGGGTGGGCTAGCAATCTAGAACTAATATTGGGCTTTACTGTTAGCTCATCAATTTAAAATACCTTAACACCCCTAAAGGTTTTCCTCCAATTCTCTTAAATATCAGAAAATCTAGGGCTAATATTGTCATTCGCTGTTTAAATTGGCAAAGAAGCGGGTAAAGCCGTTCAATAACCTGCAATATATCTTCATAACATTCTCTATAAAACACAGAAACACACGCAGCGTTACACACTGAATCACAGAAAGAAGAATTTGAAAATTGGAGCTATTAAATCAATTTTTATTGAATCGGTTTTCGATTTCGTCATAAGGTTTATTACTATTACTATTCAATCTCTCTTTTAAGTTTCGTTTCAATTTCTTGAAATTGTTGTGAAAGAATTCTTGTCGAAGTTATGATCAGTAATGATCTCACTTCTTGTTAGTTGAATCACATCTTTCATTACTGATCATAAGATTGTATTATGATTTGGTACTAATCATAAGATGTGAAGTTATGATTTCTTGAAGTTGTTGTTAAAGATTTCTTGTTAGCTGTTGTGAAACCATTTTTTAAAATTAATTATGTTTATGGATGTTTTTGCAGTTTTTACTGTACATGTACTCATCTCAATGGAAAGGGCCAATCCATTAGAAGTCGAGGATATTATGCATAGCATATTCAATTTGATACCAACTTTAACGCTCCGAAATTCAACTTTATACGTGTCTCAATTGTGGAGAAGGATAATTGCGGAAAAGGTTCTAAGTTCTTTTATTCATCAAAGGACAACTGGGCAGGACTATGAGGATCTTAATATCATTGATTTCACCGTAGGCGATGAAGGCCTTCGATACGACGTGTATAAAGGTGAAATAACCAAGCCTAATCCACCACTCTTCTATAATGGAGTAAAAGTCCTCAGCTGGTGCAACGATGTATTGTTGATCATCGAGGATCATAACAAGCTGGGCTTTTATGATCTAGCCAATCAACAGTTTTATTCCATACCAGATTGTTCCCCAAACTTTGATCGTCGTATATATTGTTTGGGGTTCGACTCAATCAAGAAGACGTACAAGGTAATCCATAATTGTACCGCTATCAAGAAATGTCTCGTTTCCGAGATGAAAAGGTGTTGTTGGCACTGTATTGTACCGACTCCGAAAGTGATTGCGCAAAACGAAACGATTTGCACTGATTTCATCTCAGTTGAATCCCGCGATTTCTATATTGACATTCCCGAAAAGAAGCATATTTTACATGTAGATCTAGAAAACAACTCGATCATTCAGATTGCATTGCCCGGGAAGGGAGTCGAGAAAAGGAGAGCTCGACGGTTTATGTTTGAGAAGGAAAGCAAACTGATGGTTCTTTACAGTTTCAAATATTTTTTTTAGGATCTATGGTCTTGAAAATCTGAGATGGAATTTGGTAGGTACAGTTAAGACGTGTGAAAACTGGGACAAGATCTCCGGAATCAGATCTCGGTATCCATTGGTTTCTACAACCGTAATATGCAACAGATTTCTAATATTAAAAGAGAACGGATGTCAACCACTGTATGGACGTTTGATATTCAAACGAGAAAGGTTAAAGAAGTGGACAACCTCAGCTTATCTGTTTTAGAAAGTCTAGTTGAACGTAGGTACACGATTAAGCAGTGTTAAACCATATGATTTAGATGAGTCACAGAAAATGGTGGTACGGTAAATAGCAATTGTTTGCTTATGTAGAGAAACATACTTTACGTTTTGCTTATGAACATGTTGTCAAAGATATTAAATGAAAAAAATAGCAAGAAATTCGAATTTCTCAATTTCACAACATTACCTTCCATTGTTCTTCCAGAAGTGGTTCGTGCTTGTAAACTGGTTGTGCTGCCCAAGCAAAATATCCTCCAGCCCTTACTAATCTGTTGACCTCAAGTAGCAAGATCCCATTTTTATCATAATACATGTAAAAAGAGTTAAAGAAGTTGAATTCTGCACAATTGGGGATTTCAGTGTGATGTGGACCACCTGAGCCAAAATATGGAGCTATCGATATGCAGGATAAATATACACTAAAACAAATAAGAGGGTTTGTGCATTACAAAAAGATATCAAGTAATCTTTAGATTTTCCTCTTTTACCTAAAAAACTTTAATCAAACCATTTGAACCCAAATGGATCTCATTCGTAATTTAATGGGTAGAAACTAAAAGCCTAAGATTCAGAACCTTAAGAGAATAGATATATCTACACATGATCATAAACAACTTATAGACTTGCCATCCTTGCGAGTGAGTACAACCTTTATCAACATTGGCAACTATGTAATCGACTCTAACCAAGCAATGTGCCGCAAAACGCATGAGAGTAATTGAAATTATGGATCCTTTTGGTCAAGAGAAACTGCAAAGAACCCTCCATGGCTGTAGACATCAAGTTATGTTGTAGAGTGTATACCTTCAAAGACCAAAGCTCCTAAATGCAAAAGCTTCAACATTTGACCCCACTCTACAAGACACATGTGATTATTGATTGATATATGCTAATATTCGTGATAAACTACCCTCCTTAATTTTTTTTGCAAGATAGTAATTTCAACATTTGACCCCACTCTGCAATCATTCTTTGGGATAAATTTTACTTCTCTATGTCAGCTTCCCTACAACCAAAGTTTTAGTTTGCATCATCAGAGCGGATATATTGCAGGCCTTAAACACATGCATACTTCACAAGGAAAAAACATGATACGAGACGCAATGATTGAGTCATGATGAACGTACATATAACTGAAAGAAACAAACAACATGGGTATTTGGAAAGTCAAGTAGACATAAAGATAAACCTTGAAACAAAGAAGGTAAAAACAAAGTAAAATACAAGGAAACTAAAGTAATTGACGGTAGCAATTAAACTACCATTATAACATTATATTTTGCTGCTGCTGTTTAGGCTGTCAAAATCTCTCCTGGATAATACAATCGATAGTCACACAAACATCACTACAAGGAAAATGGGTATTTGGGAAGGGGCAAAAACATGCCAAGTACTTGAAAAACCGTGCCAAATACTATTTCGCATGGCTTTGGCACACTTTTGGCTCTGTCCTATATAGGAGGGTGCCAAATACAATTGGAACGGGTCAAAACCGTGCAAAATAGTATTTGGCACGGTTTTTAGGATGGTTTTACACTTTTGGGCTAAGTGATGAGTATTAGGCACGATTGGTAAGTTCGTGTGCCAAATATGTATTTGGCACTGTTTCGTTCCCATGCCAAAAGCATTTGGGACGGTTTTTGTTTTCTCACCCAAAAGCAATTGGAACAGTCTTATCCCCCTTCTCTAATGCATTCAGCACGGATTTTTCAATTCTGTCATATTGTATTTGGTACAATTTTACTAATCTGGACATTACACCGTAAAATAAAAAAAAAGGCCAAAGAGAACTCCAAAAATCCAAATACAAATTCAATTCAATTTCCATATATCATTCAAAACATAATTACAACATTGTTATAACAAATAAAAATATACATTATTGTTATCTACTACAATGACCAAATTAATCAACATCACTAGGTTTCCCCATTCTGCACTTGCTTGGAAATTGTTCGAGCCAGCTCCATCTTCATTCCTAAACACACAAAGCACAAGCCAATAAACTAATTACGGAGTAGTAAAATATATTATGAACACATTGACATGTTTGCTTTTATGCTAAATTTGTCAGCTTAACTGTTACAGATGAGACATAAAGCGAACAGACATATGCAAGTATATGGGTCAAAATAGGCACTTTTATTATATTAAGTTAAGAGGTTGTGATTTAGGAAACATTACCTTACCTTGGACCAATTACTGCAGTACTACCATATTTGCAACCACTTTAGAAGATACATTTCAACCTGCATACAAGGTACACTAATTAGAACGAAAAAAATATATATATACCAAAACTTCCTGATCAAGTGGTTAAAACACATTACCAAAAGAAATTATTTTATTTATCACTGTCTTTGACTTGCAACTTTAACAAAATAAGCTTACACCAAACTTCAAAAGGTCACAAGTATAAAACTAATATCAAATTGTCTATTCAATGATGTCTTAACCAAATTTAAGATATGTTCATATACATGATAAATGTTCAAGATGTGCATATATAGATAACACATGGGGTTAAACAAATTCATACTCGTTGAAAATAAGTGTATGCAGGTGAACCTGATTCATTTCAACTATTTACCCAAGTTGCTCAACTCACTCAACTTGACACCTTGACAATTAAAAAATATCATAACACTCTAGCTGCCAATACACTGCACAAGGATATAATCTCAAGTCAAACTTTTGACCACTTACTTTAAAGGATAATATCATATATTCCCCTCATAACCTTCAAAATAACATATTTACCCAACTAAACAACGTTGCCCAATTTAAATCTTAAATCTTTCATATTTACCCATTTTATTAATTTAATCAAACCTAATAATTTTAAGTTCTCAGATAAAAAAAAAAGTAAATGACCCTTATACCCTTCTAAGTTGGCTATCATACGTTGACTGTTAAATTTCAAAATCCTAGTTTAGAAAATGGCAATATTAGTCGTTTCTACGACGATAATATATGTTTTAATTAAAAGTCACTGCCATATGGGCTTCTTCGATCTTTGCAAGTTATGTTTGGGACCATATCTAGTTTTCATATTATTTCGATTAAAAATTCAAACTAACAGTACACCTCATTCGTTAATATGAAGCATTAATTGCATTTTGTTTTTAATCTTATCTTTTCTAAATTGCCAAGCATTCTATTAAAATGATAATCCGTACAATATTATAAATCGAGCTAATGTAATTATTTGATTAGCATTAATCACAATCAATGGTGACCCTGACGGCTTCTGAGAAAAAGGGGGAAAAGCTACTAGAACCTGGGATGTCCTCATATTTGTAAAGCGACTACCACGTTTTAGCATGCAGTTCGTTTGATTTTTTCGTAAATGGAGACGGTAATAAAAAGGGGAGTCGCATTGACGGATTATAAGAGTAATTTGAACGACTGGAGTTTTGAAGGGTATAATGGTCACTGAGTCTTTTATATAAAATTTTTATGGTATTAATAATGATTAATTGATGAAATGGGTAAATACGATAGATTTTGTTTTTAAGGTGGATATATATGATATTATTTCGTTCATGTGAGTAAATATGTTATTTTGAAGGTTAAGAGGGGGATATATGAAATTATCCCAACTAACAGCAAATAACCATGAATACATGAACATGCACTGATTGATCGACAGGCATCTCTTTCAAGAGTGGCAGCCTATAAAAGTAATTAAAAGATAAGCATCGTACCCCTTTGTGAGACTGAACGTCTTTGGTAGTTCACGATTCTTCCTATCATGGAGTCACTCCCCAACCCTTTTAGGCTGAATTGCACAACAAATTAGAAAGGATTCAATCTATAGCAAAAAAAGGTAAAGTTTATTTTAATAATGATTTATAGTATATACAGTAAATAAATTCAAACAAGCACTAAAAGGTATAATCAATTGTGCAGGCTTGTTTAGCATTCTTAACGGAAGCAACAACGACAACAATACCCAATCCCGCATCTACGGGGGTATGGGGAGGGCATTCTTAACAGAAGCCTACTCCCTAATGCTTCTCACAAGAATTCTATAATAATTACTACATAATGATAACAATAGCAATAACAATAATAATATTGAAAAATATATACGGAGTATATGATTGATTGGAATTACTTCAAATATGACATTTAAAGTTCTCCACAACTTTACATTATACTGATCATTCAGAAGGTAAAAACTAGAAATTATGTTAGTATCTCCAACATACAGAACGATTTCAGAGGATTGAGCACAAAAAAATGAAAAGAGAAGATAATATAATACATGGCTGAATAAATGGTTGTGAATCAGTTGTTCCGTCGGCTCCACAGGCTGCGTTTACAACAACACGCGTCAATTTCAAATAAATCTCCTTTTAAATAAAAAATTATGATACAAATGTCACTAGAGCAAGTGAGTCATAATTCAGATTACAATTTTTAATGCATTAATATATTTAAATTAGCCACTATTTTTTTTTTTTTTTTTAATATTTTTACTTTGGAATTTATTCACGTGCCAAAGGACCCCGTGCACCTCTCTCCCTCATGCAGTAGTTTTAACACTACTTTGCACTATTTTAAATATATTAATGCATAATTGGTTCATATTGTAATACACCAGTTTTCATATTATCATGTACTAGTTTTAACACTAGTTTGCACTAGTTTTATATTATAATGAACTAGTATTTATATTACAATGTACTAGTTTATATATTATAATACCACTTTGTAGTATCTTTTACATCACAATGCACTAGTAGTGTTTATATCATAATGGATTAAGATTTATATTATAATGCACCAAGTTTTATATCATAATGTACTAGTTTATATATTATAATGCACTAATTTTACACAACTTTGCACTAATTTTTCTACTGTACAGTAAATTATTAATTATTAATTATTAATGCTATATAGTCAATAAAGAATATGTGCACCATTTCAAAGACTCACAAAATGAAATTGTTTAACTTAAAGAGTAAAAAAAAATCAATCCGAAAAACTATTTCGAAAGCATACAAACACCATGAAATTGTTTAACTTAAAGAGTAAAAAAAAATCAATCCGAAAAACTATTTCGAAAGCATACAAACACCAATAAAAACCCGAAGAAAAAAATATAAAAAATTTGTAGATTTAGCTTCATAGTTATCTTACAATAGATAAACAAGAAGAAGATGTCGTAAGAATATCACGGCGGTGAGATGTGCTAGATTTGAGAACACAAATTTCTAGTGAGTTCATGATAAAAAGACGGTGTTTGTGGTGGGTACTGGAGGACGACGGTGGTTTGGACGACGATGGTTTAGAGTACGAGAAATATGTGGTTGTTACTGGAGGCTGATCGGAGTAGGCCGCAAGTGGTTGGCGGTTGGCAGTTGACCGTCGGTCAGAAGCAGAGCAGGGAAGGGGCAATGGGAGGAGTAAGCTGAGAATGAAGGGAAAGAAAATAAGAAAAAGAAATTAGGGGTTTGATTCCATTTGTTATGTTTAATAATATGCCACTGAAGTTCCAGTAAATTACAGATATGCTACCGCGTGATTCTTGACTCTTGATCTAATTTGTTTGTTGAAATGAAAGGCTCAAATTTCCATCCTACCTTCCCACATAAAAAAACATTTGCTCGGGAACCATACCTTTTTTACTTTTGTATTTATTTTGGTAGTTTATCTATTGTAACTTGTTTAGAAAGAGTTAGTTTTCACCGGGAGCGGCTCAAATTCATTCGGGGCCTAAAGCGTACTTTCAAAATAGGTCCTTCTTTACTATAACTTTTTAACTTATTTTATTTTATATAGATTTTATTTTTCTTGATTTTTTCATGTATAATCTCTAAATACGTCATAAAAATCAGTTTCATTTACTAACTTCTTTTCAATTGATACAATAGCTAATCCATATTAATCTTTCTTGTGACATTGTCGATCTTAAATATTTTTTTACAATTTTAAGATTCAAAAGGCTTCTTTCGGCTCAATCAACTGGTACGGTAATGGTTAACATAATTTTATATATACAATATAAGCATTTGAAAAATAATCAAGTTTTTAATATAATTAAGTATATCAATTAGTTTGTCATTTTCTACATTTATGATTTCTCTTAACATCCTTAACTCTGAATATGCAGAAGTAACTGTATATAAGCATTTGAAAAATAATCAACTTGAATTCGGGACCAATAATTGGCAATTGACACAGTAAGTAACTAGAAATACGCAGAAGTTTGTGGAAAGATTTACTTTTATGAATTGTGCACTTTATTTCAAATAAGTCGTATCTTGCTCAAACCAATAAATAGAGCTGAGGTTATAGTTAAAGCCGTTAGTAGAAAACCGAAATAACTAGTTATGGTAGGCATTAAGGAGCTAAATGAAATATATTCTTTTTATACATATGTTTATAAAAGAGTATTTATCTGAGTTTATTTTTTTTTGCAAAATAGGAGAAAAAAATACCAATTGAAAGTTTTTGATTCATCTATCATTATAGACAGCACTAACAAGGAAAAAGTCACAACTGTAGAAAATATATACAGTTAGTATCAAAACAATTATTGTTTTTTAATTTATTTATAAAGGTTAAGACAACTCTCCTTTAAATCTTTTTTCATTAAGACACTTAATTTTGCTATGCTGAATAGAAAATCATGACGACTTCATATAGTTTAAATTGATCAAATCTACTTTTCAAGAGATGTAATAGCTTTGTCTATAATATATAAGAAATAATCCATTTTGAAAAACTCTTGTTTATGTATTTGAAAAATTATATAGGCAGTGAAATTTGGAACCAAATGAAAATAATAAAAATAAGGCCTTATAAATGAGTTGTGTGATTTAGTTTTAAGTAAAAAATAACTCCACCCCATATATAATTATAAAGACATATTTAAATAATAATAAATCTTTCTATATATATATATATATATATATATATATATATATATATATATATATATATATATATATAACATATACGTAGATATATATGGGGCCTTAAAAATTACGGGGCCTAAAACCGTTACTTCACTGACTTTACCCTTGAGCCACCCCCGATTTTTACCTGCACATTACGTCGGGTCTAAAGATATGTGTATTTTTCGTTGTATGAATTAGTACACCGATTATGAATATACATATTTGATATAAGCTATCATAAGTCATAACACATTGAGTTTACATAAAAGAAATGTATAGTGCATATGGTGATGTGCATTCTAATAGCTAGTTAAAACTTTTAGACAAACAAAGTACAGACTACCATGTCTAATTAATGGGGAAAATGTGGATTTATATATCATTATATTAAGTCTACTAGTTTTTAACCCATGCGATGCACGTCTTTAGAGTTGCGGCCAACTTATGGGAACGGGTTGTGCAGATTACTTTATACTTGATTTGGAAGAATCATAATGCCAAAGTATATGGAGGCTTGATTTGGAAGAATCATAATGCCGAAGTATATGGAGGTAAGACGTTAAGAGGGATTGGGTTGTTATAGGAGGTTCAAATCCGCTTTGAATGGATGAAAGTGATATTGAAGGTGATGGATCTGAGGTGGGAGCAATGGGTTAGTGACCCGAACATAGTGGGTCACTGTGTGATTGAGCAAATAACAATGAAATGGAGGCCAGCTGGGTATGCAACAGCTAAAATGGATGGAATTTTTATAGTGTAGAGTTGTAATGCGGCTGAAGTGTAGAGTTGGAACGTTTTTAAAGGGTGTATACAGCAGCTGAAACAGAGGCCAATCAGTGTCTAATTGGGTGGGTCGAGTCAAAGCAGTAGCAGATGTGGTTGGACATGCGAGCCCAAGAATTATTAACTGAGAGTCATATTTCTGTGATGTGGTTGTGCAGTTACGATGGCTCCTTCCTAAATAAGTTATCTAAAAGTCCCACATAATGAAAAAAAGTAAAATGTGATGGAGCTGATTTGCCTGACGATGTTGGACCTTATGGGGGGTTCGGTCGTGCTCAATTGAAATATGGAGCGGTTCCGTTGGGTAGCCCAGATAACCATAGTCTTAGAATAGCATGTTTTCTTTAGTGTTTTGTGATAATAATCAGCACTATAAGACGTCCATTCTTCTATTTGGAACACTAATTATATTGGGGCAGAAAGTATATTTGTTGTATGTTTGGGTACAAATGAGGTAGTTGGAAAAATAGGGCGTCCCACTCTTTTCCCCAGTTTTCGAGTATGTTTTTAGCTTAATTATTTGTTGTGTAATATATATCATTAAACCAAACTCAAAATGGGTCGGTTAGACCCATAATTTTCAGCACAAATTGAACCTCTTGAATGCAGTACAACTTTTACTAGTTTGGTAGTTTTGTAATGGACTTTATTGCGTACTGTAAATGTGAGTAATTAATTAAGTGAAGACTGTGATGCCATCTTTGATCATATTCTTTTGGTCATCATCATTTTACAAAGTTAGCAGAGTAGACACATGAAGTCAAGATATTCGTTCGTACGATAACCCAGGTTAAGGTCAAAATCTTCAGTCATTACAAGGTTATCGGAGATGCAACATAGATGAGGAACGTTGTATTTTGTTATTTCAAAGTTGATACCGTAGCATAATTTAGCAACCGTCTTAAACGACTTTAAAGCATACGGAGTTCTTGCTCCAGAATACTGAATACTGTATCACAATGTCCTCTCACTCCCTTACAGTGTTCTCGGCGACGTACTCGTTAACAACGTCTCAAACTAGACGCTGCTTTCATCATCTTCTTTTTTTCCACGCATTGAATTAAAATACAATAAATAAATTTTGAGAATACTGTAATTAAACTCAATATCTTTCACTTTTTGAGCATCAATGTTTTCACGAGAACGCTGTAAACACAGTGCCACCTTGTGCTATTACACATGAAAAACCTAAGGAGTCCTACTTTGATATAAAGTTATCCGTGAGGTGTGCTACCGGTTTTCTGGTTTGACCACATCGAGAAACATGGAACTGCAAAAAGTAGTGTGTTTATTTCATTTGGGTATGATTGCTAAATTAAGTTGGGTTGATGAAAGAAGTGAATAAACCTGCAAAAACTTTTTAATTTTAATTTAGCCTGAAGTAATTGTGGATGAAATCATAGGTGTTTAAGATTTTTGAGAACTTTGTGTTTAATAACTTTCTGCCAATAATTTTCAAGTCATATAAAAGGCTGCTAGAGTACATGGGCTTGGTATCTCTAACGGCCCAATCCAAGGAATAGTGAAGACAACAAAGGACACGTGCCTCTAGTGCACCGTCTTTATTCCGATGCGGAAATAACAATTATTTTGTTGTGGTTAAGGTAACTAAATAAACACGTGGCAGTAAATAAACGGGACACACCAACTAACCACTCTCATCATAAGCTCTAGACCGACCTTCGAGAAACTTCTCGGGAACTCGTGGCTCAGAATAAACCTAACCAATCCTCTGGCTCACATTACGCCACGTGGATAGACACCAACGTGAGCATCCGACGTGGCACCCCTTCCCCCTGAAATTGATACGCCTCCTCTTCTTATTCGATTTAGGGCACTTTCTAGAAATTAACTTCCACAACGTCAATCATACAACATTGTTTAGTTGATTTTAGGGTTTACTTAGGTTTAGGGTTTGGTGAAAACTAGAAATGAATGGCGAAGGTGATGAAGATATGAAGTTGGAAATAAAGAGTGATGAGAAGTCAGTGTATATGTGGGGGTATTTACCTGGAGCGTTACCTCAACGGTCGCCGTTATTGTCTCCGGTAGAAGTTAGGCTGCCGGCGTCAATTGACGCCGGTAGATTTTGGACGGATGTTTGTGGCGGCGGTTGTGGATTTGCTATGGCTATATCAGGTTATTTTATATTCACTATTATTTAGTAGTAACTTCAATTACTTGGTAACTTATGTGAAGTTTAAACTTCCGTCTAATCTTGCATTTAAACTTATTTGCAATCAAAAGCCAAAATGCAGGTCCTCTTGATTTTAGAGGATGTTTGGGATTTCATATTTCAAGTGGTTATAGTTTATTGTGTTTTCTAAAAACAATGAGTACTTTTTAAAAACTTTTTGGATACTTGTTTTGGAGGAAAAAACGCATGGTATAAAGCTGGTGAGACTGGTGCTTAGTTTTGCACACATGGTTTAAGCCATAAGTACTTGAAGTCTGAATATATGCAATTTTGTTTTGGTTTTTGTCTCTTATTATTTGTGCCAAATTCTTGACATTGAAATGTGAGTGTTAATCAAAAAGTTAAGATCCTAATTTCCCCTCCATTGGAAAACGATATTCTTTTTTCACTGGGCTTCAAGCCTTCAAGTGCTTATGATCATGAGAGTTAAGAACTTGATTGCTACATTTGGTTGAACGGGTTTAACGATTCAAAGCAGAGCATGGAATTGGAAAGGTTTTATTGAATTGTTGGATTGTAATTTAGCACTTAAAGCAAAGCATTTGCTTGGTAAAACAAACGAGTTCTTTCATCACCGGATGTAATAACCCTTTTTGAGAATCAATCTAACATACATTAGTGTTCACTCTCATTTGACTTTGAGGGGCCTTTCACTCGTTCATAATGTCAGCATTCTTTGTATTGCTAATTGTTGCTTCTTTGGTTTGAATCTTATGGGTCTCCTTGTAATCTTCTTGACTACAGTTCTTTATAGTATCATGTCAAAAGGAGTTTGAACGCCTCATGTTGCACATTAATAAAAGTTTTATGATTCATATGTACTTTTAGCTATCCTTTCCCTTACCGTCTTTTCTTCAAGCAGACACGGGGAAGCTAATTACATGGGGTTCAACAGATGATCTTGGTCAAAGCTACCTGACATCAGGGAAACATGGGGTATTGAAATACATCTTGATATCTATTACTCTATACACTGCTTTTCTTTTGAAAGAAGCTAATGTGCAGTTTTTTTATTTGCTTATGTTAAGGAAACACCAGAACCTTTCCCTCTTCCAAAAGAAGTTTCATTAGTTAGAGCTGCAGCAGGTTGGGCACATTGTGTGTGTGTAACAGGTAGTATACTTTTGTCTGTATTTGAATTAGTCATGACGAGACTATTTTAAATGTGAAACCTTGAAAATAAACCACAATTTTTATCTGTAGTGGCAGGAGAGGTTTATACATGGGGATGGAAAGAATGTGTCCCTTCTGGGAAAGTTGTTGGAGACCCAAACACAGCTCAAAGTCAAGAAAATGACGTGTATGAGAGGCAGAATCCATTTTTAACAGAGCAAGGTAATGTCATTTTGACCCTATACTAATCATTGCCCATGTTGCGGGAATCGTTTACTAACCAGCATTTCAAGTTCATTACAGTGAGCCCTCGGTCCCAGGGATCAAGATCCACTGGTGGGGTCGCAACTGGTGTAGATGGTAAAGCTGTTGGGGATGAAAGTACAAAGAGGAGACGTGTATCTTCAACCAAACAAGCGGTTGAGAGCTCATCATCGGGTGAGGAACCTCTCTCAGCTTTGCCTTGTTTGGTAGCTTTGAATCCAGGAGTACGGATTGCCACCGTTGCGGCTGGTGGGCGACATACATTGGCATTATCAGGTACTTCCAGAATATGCTATTGACATGAAACTCAATATATTCTACTATTTTAAATGTATTCTGAGTATATTCAAGTTTCAGATTTAGGGCAGGTGTGGGGTTGGGGCTATGGAGGTGAAGGGCAGCTAGGTTTAGGATCACGTATACGAATGGTATCTTCCCCACATCCTATATCTTGCATTGCTACATCATCAGTAGGAAAAGATAGATCTGGAGGCCTTCCCAGAGGTAACATGGTCTCAGAAGGGCAGGGTTATAGAGTCCCTGGGAGTTATATTAAAGGGATTGCTTGTGGAGGACGACACAGTGCTGTCATTACCGGTAAGTTTTTTATTCTATTTTAATGGACTATAGAGTTACGCTGGTCAGTAACATATTTGGTATTATTCTGTGTATTTTAACCTTGTATATTAACGTTGTATATATACATGTGCAGATGCTGGGGCATTAATGACTTTTGGTTGGGGACTCTATGGACAGGTTACATCTCCTTGTTCTAAAAATATTTGCGCATTTTTTAATTGTTTTTACAGTTCCATGAACTACTTGTTTGATATAATGATAAAGTACTTGTAACAATTTCCTGTTTCTTGATTTTCTGAAATGGTGGAGATTGCTAGTGGTATGGATTTTGTCATCTTAATGATATTGAGAAAATGATGATGGTATCAGATCCATATTGTTTTTTTTTTTTTGTGCATGTTCATTATATTGTCTAATGTTAAGTTGTTCTCAAACTAGTAGAGATTACATGATATTGACTCTCTGTCCACAATCGACATGTAGGTAAGGTAGAAATGATGGAGAAAAAGCAGACTGAATGTTCAAGATGAAGTTCTATGTGAAAGGCGATAAAACATAATATTTGTCAATCTATATTTATGTTCTTCAATTTCCAGCTTTGTTACATGTAGAGATTCTAAGTTGTGGATGTATTTTGTGATGTAGTGTGGGCAAGGAAGTACTGACGATGAGCTAAGCCCGACGTGTGTATCCTCGTTGCTGGGCATCCCGATACACGGCGTTGCTGCAGGTCTCTGGCATACAATCTGCATTTCAGGTGATGGTGATGTGTATGCTTTTGGTGGCAACCAATTTGGTCAATTGGGTACTGGCACTGATCAAGCCGAGGTAAATATTTTCCATTTTAAGTTCATTTACCTTTTTCAAATTTTAAATTATGAGCTAACTATAGCTGTATGCGTTGGTTTCTTGTCAGACCTTGCCAAGACTTTTGGATGCCCCTTGTCTGGAAAATGAACATGCAAGAGTTGTATCTTGTGGGGCCCGGCATAGTGCTGTTGTTACGGGTATGTGTGGCAACTTTTAATATAAGCTTTTTATATAGTATTAAATAAATGGAGTATTAGATGACCTAAATTGTTAATTCGTTACTTTTTATTACTGAAGACGGGAAGGTGTTCTGTTGGGGATGGAACAAGTATGGTCAGCTTGGTCTGGGAGATGTAATAGACCGTAACATTCCATCTCAAGTTGGGTTGGAAGGTTCTGTTCCAAGAGTTGTTGCATGTGGTTGGTGGCACACGCTTCTTCTCGCTGAATCCATTACCTGAGTGGTTTCCTCGTTGGTGCTTTCAGACAGCCAGAAAAGTTTTGTTAGGTCAGTAGTTGCTCTTTCATTGAAGAGAAGAGTACATGTATATGCATATGTACATACAATAGTCAATGTATGCATGTGATCATCATTCTTTAAAGCTTTTAAGGTTTCTTGATTGTAGAAGTGAAATTGATTCTTACATTATTGTACATATGTCAATAAAACTTGTAACGTATTTTGAAGACTATTCATTTTGGTTTTAGTTTTCAGAAACTATCTGGTTACAAAAATTGTTAGAAAGCAATCCTAGTTGTATACTTAAAACTGTATACACTTATACCTGTCATATCTGGATTTAAGCTCTAGAAGACCATTGTAATAGTGTTATGGTGATTACTTCAGATATGGTACTTGTCTTGAAAGTAGAACCTGAATGCCATATGTTAATCACTCTCCTTACTTACATACATAAAGCTTTCAAGAATGTGTAAGTGGTGAATTTTGAGTACAGGTCTTAGGGGGACATGGGCGGTCATGAAACATGGGCAAGAAAAGAAGCCCCATTTTATGACTTATGGGGGATGCAATAGAAATTGTTAGAAACCACTATACATAGAGATTGGTCCTAGTTGTTATGGGATTGAAAGGGCATTCATCCCTAAATTACTTGTTGGGGTTTTCGATCCTAAATATCAATCCCAAGAAGGACATCATTCAATTTCTTTGGACCCGTGTCCATTGTAGAAACCAACTTTGGTATGGGGGGCAAGAATGAGTAAACATGAAGGATAGCTCGAAAAACAATATAACGTGCGTCATAAGCTTGGATTCGTTTTCTCATGCAGTAAGTTATCATCTTACAAATACTGGAGTGGTCCAGTCTTTAGTTCTTATCACCTCTGTTCAAATGACAATTAACTTACCTTTGAGAATGATGATACTTGTGGCTGGCTTGCTGGTGCACATCACGTGTGCCAAGGTTATCCGCTGCCCGGATTGTGGAACCACTCCAGTCCCATATCCACTCAGCACTGCACCCACATGTGGCCAACAAGCTTACAAGATCCGGTGTGTTGACAGTGCGTTGAAGTTTGATACACTTAATAGCACTTACCCAATTATATCAATCTCCCCCAAAAGTCAACAATTAATGATCCAGCGATCACATCTCTTACCAAATACCTGCATCACTGCTGATTCTGTGACAAAGGGTATCAAGCTAAACGCATCTTTCCCCTTCACCATCACTCACATAAACTGTACCGATCCTGTTGTGGAGTTGATGTGGGCCCCACCACCAGAACCGCAATGTAAAACACAGGCGTGTTGCGATTCAACCTCAACTTGCAGGGCGGCTCACGACGGCATGCTTAGATGTTTCTGTGAACCTAAACTCCACTGGGACGCAATTGCTGGCCGGTGTGCTTCTGGTATTGATTGAAAAGTGAATTTATGTTTTCACGTTAACGAATAATAGTAATTGATGAATTAGTATGTATTGCAGATCTCGTGAGTGTCAGACCTAGACGAATCATACTTATGGCAACTACGATGTCGAGTAGTGTTATAATGCTTCTATCGGTTATATTGGCCACCACCATGCTCATTCGTCATAAAAGAATCAAAGCAGAACATAAAAGGATTGCTCATGAACGTGAAGAGATGGTAGCGTCAGGTGATGGTGGAAAATCAGCCAAGATTTTTACCAGCAAAGAGATTAAAAGGGCAACAAACAACTTTTCATCAAGTGGTCTTCTCGGTGTTGGAGGTTTTGGAGAAGTGTATAAAGGCATGTTGGATGGTGGCATGGCGGTGGCTGTTAAATGTGCTAAGCTCGGAAACACCAAAAGCATAGATCAAGTCTTAAACGAAGTTCGAATCCTCTGCCAAGTCAACCACAAGAACCTCGTACATCTCCTTGGCTGTTGCATAGAAAAACAACCTCTGTTGGTATACGAGTATATTCCAAACGGAAGCCTCTTTGATCACTTGCATGGTCAAAAGAAACAACCATTAACCTGGAGCCAACGTCTAGGTATTGCTCGTGATACAGCCGCGGGGCTCACTTACCTCCATTTTTCTACATCTCGCCCGATCTACCATCGTGACGTGAAGTCTAGCAACATTTTACTTGACCAAAAAATGAAAGCCAAGGTGGCAGATTTTGGTTTGTCGAGACTAGCTCACGCGGACATAACCCATGTGACGACCTGTGCTCAAGGTACATTAGGATACCTTGATCCTGATTACTATTGGAACTATCAGTTGACTGATAAAAGTGATGTGTATAGCTTTGGAGTGCTTTTGTTAGAAATCTTAACATGTCTAAAAGCTATAGACTTTGGTAGACCGGCAGATGATGTGAACTTGGTCGCTTATGTCAAACGAATGGTGAACGAGGAAAGATTGGTGGATGTTATCGACCCGATTCTTAAGAAAGATGCTTCATCGCTGGAGATCGATGGTATGAAAGCATTTGGGTTTCTTGCAATGAGTTGCTTGGAGGAACGGAGAGAAAACCGGCCTTCGATGAAGGAAGTATCCGAGGAGATCGAGTATATCATGGGCGTGGTAGCAACCACGGCAGAATAGCGGAGTTTCAACAAGTGTCTCATCTTATCGTGATTTGTGCATCATATCATGGTAAAAAGTCCAACACCAGGAGTTGTACGTTAATAAAGGATAAACTAGTGTTGTATTTTAGAAAATATGGTTGCTATCCACAGATATATGGCAGTAAATGATTAATGAATCTTCAAGAAGTAAAAGTAGTCTATTGGGCAGAGCTGCATTGAACCAAGAGGGGTTTTAGTGGTTTAGCTGAATATTACTGTAATAAAAGTTATATATAAGGTTAATTAGTATGAATCTGCTGATCTTGGAATTGGAGTAACAATACTTTAAGAAATATAGGATAAAATCACGTTTTTAAGAAGTATAGGATAAAATCACGGATCACTACCGGAATTATATGCATACAAGTTTTTTGCTTTATTGAACTGTTGTTTTTTGCGTTACATACTTATCAATAGAACAGAGTATGTATGGGCTCAACTAATCTAACAGTGTATGGGCTTAACAAATAACTAACTGATTTAACGATTTGTAACTACCCTAAGTACCTCGAGAATTGGGATTTGGATGTAGCGCAATGTTGGTGAGTGTCATGTGACGTAAATACATAAAATGATTATAACTTTGTATATATCAACTAGCCTCTTATTAAATCCTATTTCGGCTACTTGATGCATTGAGATTGGTCCCAATTGTTACGGTATCTAAACGGGCATCCATCCCTAAACCACTTATATTATTAGTACATTCTTTTTGGCAAACTGGGGACAAGTGTGAGTGCACATGACGAGCTTATGTACTAAAAACAAAACCGTGCATCCTACATATACTCGATTGATTTGTCTTTACTTCTTAGTTCTTACTACCTCAGCTCCATTCATAAATGCCATTTCACTCGCCGGTAAGAATGTTGGTACTCGTGGCGTTTTTTGCATTTCACGCCATTTGTGCCAAGTCTATCCGCTGCCCAGATTGCGGGACTACGCCAGTCCCATACCCCCTCAGCACCACACCCACGTGCGGCCACCAGTGGTATAAGATCCGGTGTGACATGGGTGTGTTGAAGTTTGATACCATCAATAACACTTGCACAATCAAATCAATCACCCCTGAAAACCAAAGGCTTGTGATCGAGCCATCGCATCTTATGCCAAACACATGTGTCATGGCTGATTTCGTCTCTCAAGGCATACAACTCAACAGTTCCTTACCCTTCACACTCTCACATTCCAACTTTGTGATGTTTTTCAACTGTACGGAAACATTGATGTCGGTAGCATTAGATTGCACATCTACTAGCCCTTGTGGTGCCTACCGAGACAGTGTGGCTAAGATGTCAGCATGTCAGCGAGTTCCACGTTGTTGTTCCTTCCTGAAAGGCAGCTATTCAAACACGTATTTCATTGCGGTTACTATGGATCGATGCAGGGCTTACACAAGCTTTGTGAACGTAGACGTCTCATTACCGTTTAGCAAGTGGCCAGATCCAGGAGTGGAGGTAAAGTGGGTGCCACCACCCGAGCCACCGTGTACTACCCAGACACATTGTGACTCGACCTCAACTTGTAGGGCCGCTCATGATGGCACACGAAGGTGTTTATGCAAGAGTAAATTGCGTTGGGACGCAGTTGCTGGACAATGTATTAAAGGTAATTATTATTATTATACATATATGTTAGGAATGTCATAAGTGACAACTATGAGTGTATGCAATGAGAATTGAACCCACGGCCTTTTTTAGCATTGAATAACATTATTAATAAAATATTTTTTAACTTGTTTCAGATCTTAAAAAGGCAAGATCAAAACGGATCCTTCTTGTTACAACTACAACATGCCTAGGTGGCGCGATGTTTGTATTGATTGTGTTTGTGATTGCAAGGTGCATCCGTCGTAGATGTATTAAAGCAGCACGACAACGTCTTACACGTGAGCGCGAACAGATCGTAGGGCAAACTGGTGGTGGAAAATCATCTAGAATCTTTAGTAGCAAAGAGATCAAAAGAGCAACAAACAATTTCTCCCAACCGGCCTTCTTGGTTTTGGAGGTTTCGGAGAAGTATATAAAGGTGTGATGGATGATGGGACAACGGTAGCCGTTAAATGTGCCAAGCTTGGAAACACCAAAAGCGTTGACCAAGTCTTGAACGAGGTTCGAATCCTATGTCAAGTCAACCATAAGAACCTCGTTAACCTTCTTGGTTGTTGTGTAGAACTCACACAACCATTTTTGGTGTATGAGTACATCCCAAATGGGAACCTCTTCGAGCATTTGCATGATCGAAACAAACCCAATTTGACATGGACTCAAAGGCTAAGTATTGCTCGTATTACTGCAGAGGGGCTCGCATACTTACATTTCTCTGCATCTCCCCCAATTTATCACCGTGATATAAAGTCTAGTAACATTTTACTCGACGACAAGATGAAAGCAAAGGTGGCGGATTTTGGTTTGTCAAGACTAGCTCAGGCGGATGTAACTCATGTGACGACTTGCGCACAAGGAACGTTGGGGTACCTAGATCCTGATTATTATTGGAACTATCAGTTGACCGATAAGAGTGACGTTTATAGTTATGGAGTGTTATTGTTGGAAATACTAACAAGTCAAAAAGCTATAGACTATGGTAGACCAACGGGTGATGTAAACTTGGCTGCCTATGTCAAGCGGATAGTGAATGGGGAAAGATTGATGGATGTTATTGATCCGATGCTTACGAGATACGCAACCACATTGGAGATCGATGCTATGAAAGCATTTGGGTTTCTCGCTATGAGTTGTTTGGAAGAACAAAGAGAAAATCGGCCTACTATGAAGGAAGTAGCCGAGGAGATCGAGTATATCATGGATATAGTTACTACCACTTCTGAAGATCATCTACGGGCCAAGTAGCTAGCTTGACTTCATCGGGCTTCAATCTTCATCATGCTTTCACGATTTGTACACCACACATTACTACATTAGATGTTGTTTATTGTGCCTCAAAGCTGATTCAGATCCGCTAAAACAAATGTATTGTGTGCTCAAACAGATGGAACAAATTTTTATAGAGCTTCAAGTTTAATCACATATGAAAATGTAAATATATATATAAAAAAAAGGGTGAACACTGAGAAATGAATAAAGTCCACATAATTAACAAGTGTTAATGCACTTAAGGTATAAGTTAGGTAAATTCTATAGTAGGAAAATTGACGGAAGATCAGGAACATAGTGCATACTATATATTGACGATGCGATTTCGTTAACATATATTTTTATTGTTAGATTATAAGAACTTACATAATAGCAACACAAAACAGATTAAAACATAAAGACAAGTAAAGTGAGTAGAAAGTACATAAAACCTTTTTAGAGTAAATTTATGGAGGTGAGGAAACAAAATCTTTAGGTAACGATTTTATACATGAACATCTAAAATATTTTTATATACCATCTAAAAATTAAGAATTATACTGGCCTTCAATTCACTATTAGTATTTGGGTGACCATTCCAATGCAGAAGCTTTAATTATTGGCTAGCTACTTGGTGCTTTGAGATTGCTCCTAATTGTTATGAGATCTTAAGGGGCCTCCATCCCTAAATCACTTAGTATTATTATTATTATTATTATTATTTGTATAAAGTAAAATGTATCGTAAGCTTCAATTCTATCTCGATTAGGACATGCATCCATCGTAAGAATCATTTTCTGTGAGGAGACAAGTGTGAGTACAAACGAAGCAAGTGTATCAATGTGTTATCGAAAAACAAAACCTTGTGCATCCCAAGTTAGCAACTTTTGGCATAAGACAAATTAAATAGCCATCCTACAAAAACTCACACGATATGTCTTTACTTCTTATTACCTCCATTCAGATGACATTAAATTTGCCGGTGAGAATCTTGGTACTTATGGCGGTTCTAGTAATGTACCTCATTCGTGTGGGTGCTATTCATTGCCCGAATTGCAGAACAATATCTGTACCGTATCCGCTCAGCACTGCACCCACATGCGGCCACCAGTCATACAAGATCCGGTGTGACATGGGCACTTTAATATTTGTCACGCTCAATAACACTTACATGATTAAATCAATCTCCGCCAAAAATCAACGGTTAGTAATTAGTCAATCACCCTTTTTACCAAACACATGTGTCACAGCTGATCTTCCAAACCAAGGTATAGAACTCAACACCTCTTTGCCCTTCACGCTAAGCTTACGCAACACTATATTGTTCTTCAACTGTACGGATACAATGCAATCACTTAAGTTAGATTGCACGCCTACAAGCCCTTGTCATGCATACCAAAACGGCTTACCTGATCAGATGTCCATCTGTCGACAAACTTCACGTTGTTGTACTTACCAAAAGGGGACCACAACAAACATTTATTCCGTTCGGCTTCTGACTGACGGATGTAGGGCTTACAAAAGCTTCGTGAATCTAATCGACACATTACCATATAATAAGTGGCCGGATCCTGCTGTGGAGTTAACGTGGGCTCTACCACCCGAGCCACCATGTAAGACGCAAGCTCATTGTGACACGACCGCAACTTGTAGAGATGCTCATGATGGCACACGGAGGTGTTTCTGTAATGCCTAAATTGCGTTGGGACGCAGCAGCCGGACAGTGTACTAAGGGTAATAATGATCGATGAATTTTTCTTTTAGCTTTTGTAGAAACAACGACTTTATTGTAGTGACATTGAACATTAATGAATCAACATGTTGCAGATCTCAAAAAGGAAAGATCAAAACGAATCGTACTTGTTGCAACTACAATATGCACCGGTGGGGTATTTTTTGTAACACTTATATTTGTGATTACAACAAGCATTCGGCGCCGAAAAATCAAAGCAGAACGAAAACAACTTGCTCGTGAGCGAGAAAAGATTGTAGGGGCGAGCGGTACTGGGAAATATGCCACGCTCTTCACCAGCAAAGAGATTAAAAGGGCAACAAACAACTTCTCAACGACTGGCCTTCTTGGTGTTGGAGGTTTCGGAGAAGTATATAAGGGTGTGATGGATGATGGTACCCCTGTGGCGGTTAAATGTGCTAAACTCGGAAACACCAAAAGTATTGAACAAGTCCTAAATGAGGTTCGAATCCTATGTCAAGTAAACCATAAGAACCTCGTAAACCTTATTGGTTGTTGTGTAGAACTCGAACAACCATTTTTGGTGTACGAGTACATTCCAAATGGAAGTCTCTTTGATCACTTGCACAATCGAAATAAACAACCTTTAGCATGGAGTCAGCGGTTACGAATATCTCATGACACTGCTGAAGGACTTGAGTACCTTCATTTCTCTGCCTCTCCCCCAATCTATCATCGTGATATTAAGTCTAGTAACATTTTACTTGACAACAAACTGAAAGCAAAAGTTGCGGATTTTGGTTTGTCAAGACTAGCTGAAACAGATGTCACGCATGTGACAACTTGTGCACAAGGTACGTTAGGGTACCTGGATCCGGATTATTATTGGAACTATCAGTTAACGGATAAAAGTGATGTTTATAGCTTTGGGGTACTGTTATTAGAAATACTAACATGTCAAAAAGCTATAGACTTTGGTAGACCAACAGATGATGTAAACTTGGTAGCATATATTAAGAGAGTTGTAGATGAAGAAAAATTAGTGGATGCCATTGACCCAACGCTTAAAAAAAATGCAAGTTCGTTGGATGTTGATGCTATGAAAGCATTTGGGTTCCTTGAAATGAGTTGTTTAGAAGAACACGGAGAAAATCGGCCTTCTATGAAGGAAGTATCCGAGGAGATCGAGTATATCATGGGTATAGTTAAAGTCACCGAAAATAATCTTCGGGGTACTTAGCTATCACAATTTGTATACATGCGATTAATTGTTGTTTACTACGTATTACACGTTGTATGTCATGCACTCAAAGTGTTGCATCATGCATTTGTATCCCTAAAACAAATGTATTATTTGTCTGAGATTCATACGAATGCATAAAATAATTGATTTTTTTCTCACATTTATAACCATATAAAAGTAATGATTAGAAGCTCAGGAGTATTGAATGAAAGATCACACTTTTAAGATCTTGATTATAAATTTCTCTCCACTTTAAATAACAGAGGGATTGTAAAAAGAATGTAATAACGAGTCACGTTGAGGAAATATCTCGATCACTGTAGCTTGATTCACGATTTTGTACGATATGATATGATATTCTCGATCAAGGTATGATTATAACTTTTATTATGGAGGCGATGAAACAAACTCGTAGACACTTAACCTCATGCATATCGGGCCCTCTCTATTTGTTTGACCGAGGTCAACCCTCAGTTGGTGCATCGAGATTGGTCCCAATTTTTATGAGATCTTAAGGGGCCTCCATCCCTAAACCACTTTTTGAGTTTTCATATACGCACGTATCGTAAGTTTCTATCTCGAAAACGACATGACGCATTTTCTTTGGACTTGAACCCAGGGTAAAAATCAATTTCGGTATGCATAGGGGGGAGAACTATGAGTGAAGATCAAGCATATGTACTAATGCACTATCAAAAAACATAACCGTGATTCCTAAGCTAGCAACTTGTGGGTCTAACAACCTATAAAATATAGTCGAATGATTTGTGTTCAAGTATTATTATCACCCATGACACTAAATATGCCAGTGAGAATGTTGGTACTCGTAGCGGGTTTAGTAGTCCAAGCCATTTGTGCAACGAGTATCACATGCCCGAATTGTGGGAAAACTCCAGTCCCATATCCACTCAGCACTACACCTACTTGTGGCCATCAGTCTTACAAGATTCGGTGTGATACAGGTGCCAGCTTGAAGTTTGACACGCTCAATAACACTTATCCAATCATATCAATCTCGCCAAAAGATCAACGGCTAGTTATTAGTCAATCACCCTTTTTACCAAACACATGTGTCACGGCTGATCTTCCCACCCAAGGCATACAACTAAACGCTTCTGCACCCTTCACCATCACCCTAAGCAACACTATATTCTTCTTCAACTGTACGGAAACAATGTCATCATATTCTATGGATTGCACGCCGGCTAGTTATTGTAGAGCCTATGAGAACAGCTCACCTCAGATGGCTGTGTGCAAGAGCGATCCGCGTTGTTGTTCCTACTATAATGGCAGCTCTACAAGTCTGTATGCACTTCGTCTCACCATGGAACGATGCAGGGCTTACAAAAGCTTTGTGAATCTAAACACCGCATTGCCATTCGGTAGATGGCCGGATCCTGCTGTAGAGTTGATGTGGGCCCTGCCACCGGAGCCACCCTGTACAACACAGGTTCATTGTGACTTTACTTCCACTTGTAAAGATGCTCATGATGGCACAAGAAGATGTTTCTGTAAGTCTAAATTCCGTTGGGACCCAGCAGCTGGACAATGTACTAAAGGTAACTAATTATTGCAGTAAAGCCTTTGAGTTAGCTGTAGAGCTGAGACTAACCCATATAGTTCACGTCTCACTTGAGACAATGTTCATGTAATATATATGTGTGATTGTACACAAGAGCACTCACATATAATGTGTTTTTGGTGATCTGAAAAATGAAAACTACCTTTTAACATTGACGAATGTATATATTACATATTAATTACTGAATCATTTTGTAACAGATCTTAAGAAGGCCAGAACAAAAAGAACTGTACTTGTTTCAACTACAGTATGCATTGGTGGGGTGATATTTGTAGCGACTATATTTGGCATGACAATGTTCATTCGCCACCGAAAAGATAAAGCAGCACGACAACAACTTGCTCGTGAGCGAGAAAAGATTGTAGGGGCGAGCGGTACTGGGAAATATGCCACGCTCTTCACCAGCAAAGAGATTAAAAGGGCAACAAACAACTTCTCAACGACTGGCCTTCTTGGTGTTGGAGGTTTCGGAGAAGTATATAAGGGTGTGATGGATGATGGTACCCCTGTGGCGGTTAAATGTGCTAAACTCGGAAACACCAAAAGTATTGAACAAGTCCTAAATGAGGTTCGAATCCTATGTCAAGTAAACCATAAGAACCTCGTAAACCTTATTGGTTGTTGTGTAGAACTCGAACAACCATTTTTGGTGTACGAGTACATTCCAAATGGAAGTCTCTTTGATCACTTGCACAATCGAAATAAACAACCTTTAGCATGGAGTCAGCGGTTACGAATATCTCATGACACTGCTGAAGGACTTGAGTACCTTCATTTCTCTGCCTCTCCCCCAATCTATCATCGTGATATTAAGTCTAGTAACATTTTACTTGACAACAAACTGAAAGCAAAAGTCTCGGATTTTGGTTTGTCAAGACTAGCTGAAACAGATGTCACACATGTGACAACTTGTGCACAAGGTACGTTAGGGTACCTCGATCCTGATTATTATTGGAGCTATCAATTGACTGATAAGAGCGACGTATATAGCTTTGGAGTACTTTTGTTGGAGATACTAACGTGTCAAAAAGCTATAGACTTTGGTAGACCAACAGATGATGTAAATTTGGCAGCGTACATCAAACGAATGGTGAGCGAGGAAAGATTAGTGGATGCCATTGACCCGATGCTTAAAAACAATGCAACTACATTGGAAATTGATGCTATGAAATCATTTGGGTTCCTTGCGATGAGTTGCTTGGAGGAACGTAGAGAAAACAGGCCTTCAATGAAGGAAGTATCCGAAGAGATCGAGTATATCATGGGTATCGTAGCAACAACGGCTGAAGATCATGTTACAGGATAGTTAGTTATCATTCGGTGTGCTCACAATATTACCGTGTATACATTGTAAGCAGCGTATCAAACATTATATGTCATGCATCGAGAGAGTCGAGCATCCAGAGTTATGCATTATGAATTTCATTTTAGTATTGTACAATGAGAATAGTAAACATGGTTAGTAATTTTACAAAATCAAACTTCATTAAATTTAATGAACAAAAAACCTGACTCGAGACAACTGCTTGATGAAAATTATGATAATGTTAAAAATGATACATCAAACTAAGATAACATAAAACCAACTTAAATCTTTTCGACTGAACTCTTAAAACAAATACGGATTAACTTGTTTGTAGATACATATGGATACAGTGAGGATCTAGTGAGAACTTCAAATTGGTGAGAACCGTGAGACACATGTATAAATGGAATCCTATCTCTCAATTGTAATTTGCGCTTCTTCTTCCCCAAATACTATGCTCTTTTAGTTCAAAATTAAGTTAGTATGAAAAAAATCAATCAAACAAACTATATCAGATGCGGATATATCACATGCATCAAATTTCGAACAAAAAAAGCATACAACTACAACATGTGCAAAACTCAGCAAAAGCAAGAACCAGCAGATGCAAAATTACAGTAAGTGCATGTACAAAGTTAACTATAGCGTGTGCAAAACTCAGCGAAAGCAAGAACCAGCATGTACAAAACTATTATAGTGGGTGCAAAACTCAGCGAAAGCAAGAACCAGTAGGTGCAAAACACATAAAGGTGGAAAACTACAAAAGGTACAAAACTCATCAAAATTATAAAAAGCTTAAAATTCATTTCTTTAATCCTTTTATTTTTTACAAAACAATATAAAAGAAACACAAAGATGGAATGTTGCTTTTATCAGTATGTGTATGCTTTTGTGTGCCTTTTGGTGCAACGTCAATGAAGAACAAATGAAAGGAAAGTCAAAATCTAAATTCAATTAAGAAAGAACAAAGAAAGAAAAAGAAATAGAAATTAGAGATGCAAAATTAATGCCCCTTTTTTCTAATAATAATTTAATCAAAATGAGATGAATTGATTTAATTCATTTGAGCTCCCATCTGAGTTTTATTGGAGTTATTGTTGGCAGTCATAATCGTTGAAGGTGGTTGTGATTCACTAGGACTTTGGTGATTTAATATAATTTCTCAAGAAATTTTGGGTTTAATTGAGGATTAGTGATTGAGGTTTTGATAGAAATTAGGGGTTTTTATCTAAGATAAAGATTTTGAATTCTTGGGTGAGAAATGAGGATGATGTTATTGGGTTTGTAGAGTTAGTAGAGATAGGTTTATAGTTTTGATGTGTAAAACAATTAGTCCAAAGAGTAAAAGATGTGGCATGTCGGTATGGTTTGGATTATTAAACGGGAGTAAAGAGTTCTCGTAGTTCTCACACACTATTCAGTTCTCATCGGATCTCTTGACTATATATATGTATATAGGGTTCGGATACAGAGGGAAACACTATTTTTTAGAGAAGCAGAGAAGCTACACATTCATCAACGATAAATGTTAGTGAATTCCCTTAATATTCATCATATGATATTATATGTTATAACAAATAGTTAATTGATGAATATTAGTAGTTATAACAGCGGTTTTGATTAATATTTATTGGTAAAAATATGTTTTTATACGTTTTGATTATCATTCATCGTAGACGAATATTAACGAATAATTTTTCATTAATGATGAATGTTAGAAAATTCTCTTAATATTCATCATATGATATTATAAGTTATAAAAAGTAGTTTATCTATTAATATTAGTATGTATAACATCGGTTTTGATTAATATATCTTGGTTAAATATATTTTTTTACGTTTGATTATCATTCATCGTGAATGAATGGTTAGCTTCTTTACTTCATTCAAAAAATTGTTTCCCTCTTGATCCTACCCTATTATATATATATATATATATATATATATATATATATATATATATATATGTTTTGGTTCAAGTAAAAAGATCACTAAACTAAAAAGGGGTAAGAAGCCATATAGAGTGACAAGTGTCCCTTCTAAATAAACAAAATCATTTATAAATAAAAGGGCATTTTAGTCGTATAAGCTTTGCATACATACAATTAACGGTTATCAATTGTTCAAATCGTGAGTTATTTGTGACTTCCAGCAAAGGAACATGAATTATGCTCATTGTATTAAATTACTATGTATCTGTTTACTACATTGTACTATATCTCAATTTATGTATCAGTTTACTTCTATGTACTATATCTCAATTTATGTATCAGTTTACTACTCTGTACTATATCTCAATATATATATATATATATATATATATATATATATATATATATATACTAGCATTCAAACTCGTGTACACACGGGCTGTTGAATTTTTATTTATTTTTTATAATTATGCAAACAATGTATATAATTAAATTTTAACATTTTATCTTAGTTTAAAATTTTGAAATGAAGCTTAAAATTAACTTATTTATGGTTGGATGTATATATTAGGCAATCCAAGTTGACAAAATATAATCCGATAGAAAAAATATTGATATAAAGAAGAAAAAAGTTTGTGTCTTTAACTATGAGCATATATAAGAGAATATTATAATAGTTAAACGTTGTCAATTATACTCAAATAATAAAATATTAACTTTAAAGTTATCTCAATACGATAAAACAACTTTCTTTTCCAATCATTATTATTACCTGTACAAATTAGAATATAGTTAAAATTAAAATATATTATAATTATAGATAATAATATAATAATAATAATAAAGTAATTATGTATATCTTTAAAAAATATGGAATAAAGTAGTTGTTTTATAAATCAAACTTCATGCTTGTCACATTACATAGTAGTCGATTTTTGGTCTTTCATTTCTACTTTTTGTTTGTTTTGATTTATTTAATAATATAATTAAATTAATTATAAAGATTTCTTTTATTAAAATTGAAAAGTTTA
Organism: Gnaphalium uliginosum; assembly: GCA_963930675.1. Classification (NCBI taxonomy): domain Eukaryota; kingdom Viridiplantae; phylum Streptophyta; class Magnoliopsida; order Asterales; family Asteraceae; genus Gnaphalium; species Gnaphalium uliginosum. Next base: position 3,387,261 of record OZ005682.1, on the reverse strand, counting down.
AGATGTCTACTTATTATAATTATGTAAAATTGAGGGACCTAATTGAATAATTAAAAATTCTTAATTTATGTCATTATTAATGGGTAAATGAGAACCATAAAAGATACAGAACTTCGAAAATTTTTAAATTATAGGAATTTTCACATGTTTAATGATTCAATCACATGTGATTATTAATGTAAATTAATGTTAAAAACAAAATAGTTTGACAAAATCTCAAAATAACCTTTAAAATCAAATTTATATTTTTCGTTCACATGTGCACATTTGATCTGTGCACATGTGAACATTTCATATATTCAATAATTTAACATATTTTTAGTAATTTTTAACTTTATTTTGTTAATAATATGAACATTAAATAATATTTATATGTAATTTGTTGTGTTTACATGTATAAAAATAATATAATTTAAATGTTTTCGCAGTTCTTTACCTTTTTGTGGTTCTCATTTGAACCTAACCTATATATATATATATATATATATATATATATATATATATATATGAGCGGACATACATTTTAGCTAGTGGTGGCAGTGACACCCAACAACTAACCCAACTTAGTGTAAAATTAGTTAAAAGTCATTGTTTATTTAGGAGTGCTATCACTCATATTTAGGTGGTGCATCTTATGATTTAAATAAACTTAATAAACTATTAAGTGAAGTGATCTTCAAATTTTTTGTGCTACCGGTAGCTAAATTTTCTAGGTCCGCCACTAATATAAAATGCATCTAGTAATCTCTAATTATTTTTTTTGTAATTAGATGCATTGTATTTTATATCAAGTTCTCACTAATTGTTAGTTTTCACAAGATCCTTACTCTCTCTCTCTCTCTCTCTCTCTCTCTCTATATATATATATATATATATAAACAAGAATTATGGTCGTCATTCTCATCGAATTTCACAAACTCAAAAAATTTCCTGAACGTTAATATTAATTTGGAAAACATGTTAATCAAATTACAACTTATTATTTTTAAACATTCATTTATGATAAATATTAACTTATACATATTATTATACATTACTGAATGTGATAACAAAACATTATCAGTGTACAACGTATATGAGTTAACATTCATCGTAAATGAATGTTTGAAATTATTAAATTGTAATTTTGATTAACATTCTTTTCAAATGAATATTCACGTTCTAGAAATTGATTTCAAGTTATTTAGTAGTTTGTCACCGTATTGACTTTTGAGTTGACTAAAATGTATAACTGAAAATAGCTTTCTCCTTCCCAAATTTTTTTACCTCCTGATCTCCTCCCTATACTTTGAAATAATATGTGCACGATTCTGGAAAGTAAAACTCATGAACATTATCCGCAGACATCCAGCAAAAAATCCAATAAAAGTGGTTGAGAAGATGGAGGTAATTTCTTTGACCAGTAAATAGTCAACGTCAACCTCATACAGTGAACAAAAAGTCAACAAAACGACCACAATGAAAATGAACCAGAAACACTGTATAAATAAAAATATCCTTTTAGACTTTTAGTACCTTCTTCTAAACCAAACTCACGACAATTTTCTCAACTTTTTCAAAAATGGCGGCCAAATTGCCCTTCGCTATCATGCTCACGGCGGTGGTGATGCTAACGTGCACCAGTTTCGTCACAGCCACCACTCACTGCTCCAAATGCGGCTCGACCCAAGTACCATACCCTTTGAGCACCGGACCCGGCTGCGGTGACCAGTTCTACAGGGTCCGGTGTGACGCACCATCAGGCGCGTTATTCTTCGACACTCTCAACAACACCTACCCAATCTCCACCATCTCCAAAACCACCCAACGGTTCGTGATCCAACCACCAAACTTCCTAAACAACAACAACACATGTGTAACATCAGACGTGTCCACCCAAGGCCTTCAGCTGGACCCCAGCTTACCATTCAACATCACGAGTGGTAACACAATCATGTACCTCAACTGCTCCGAATCGCTTCTAAGGTCACCTTTGAATTGTACATCAACTAGTCTTTGTCGCTCGTACATAAACAACTCGGTTGAAGCATCGTCTTGTAGTCGAGCTCCTATTTGTTGCACGTTTAAGTCGGGTGGGTCGTCGACTATGTATTCTATACGAGTTTTGGAAGGTGGGTGTCAAGCGTATAGGAGTTTTGTGAATTTGGATTATTCGTTACCGGTTAGTAGGTGGCCTGATCCCGGAGTTGAGATACAATGGGTTTCACCACCGGAGCCTTTGTGTAGTAGTCAAAGGGATTGTGATGGTTTCTCAAGTTGTGGGTTGTCTGGTTCGAGTGGTGTTCGTAGGTGTTTGTGCAACTCAGGGCTTCACTGGGACGCTATTGATGGAGTTTGTGCCTTAGGTAATTTGTTACAATTTTTATGAATATCTAACCAATTTAATTTGTTAGAATCATTAGGACATGAACCGTTATAATTGGAGTTTACAAGTTTATTATAAGATTAATTACGTTATTTAAAAAAGTTTTGGTTGATTATTTGATAGATGATGCTTGTGAGAACAGAGGAGATTGCAACGACTCAAAGCGAACTGCGCTTATTGCAGGTATTATGACCTCTCATTTTTGCTTAAACAATCTTTAATGTTTTAGTGTGATATACCGATTTATGTATAATGTAATAAAAATACAGACCGATGTACTTTACCGGTTTTTATAAAAAGATTCCTAGATTTTAGGAGTACGTGTTTATATTTATTATCAGATTACCGTGTAGCAAGTTTTTGATGGATTTAATGCATACGAAAAAATGTTTAGTTGTGTTTGTGCATGCATAATAAGTAGTAAAACAATACTAATTGGTTAGCTTTTGTAGTTTTAGGTCTATAGGCTATAGCTAGGGTGGATGTAGCATTGGATCACGTTAAGTGGAACACTCACTGTGTTACCGTGATGGTGTCAAAAATATTTTACTACTCGTACTAATAGTAACTTTTTAGAGCCAGAAGAAAACCCAAAAAAAAAAACCCACACAGCAAAGCACTCGAATTGATTAATAGGGTTTTAAGCACGGGGTGTGGTGACACTGTCACCACAGTGTTCTGGACAGTGTTCTGGAGAATGTTGTAATTGAGGATTTTGTGGTGTGGTGACAGTGTTCTGGACAGTGTTCTGGAGTTTTTTATTATTTGTTTTATTTGTTTTTTTAATGCTGATAATTGTATAAATTAATATATAAAAATAAATAAATCAAATAAAACAAGATTTAATTAATTAAAAAAAAAAATTACAAGTCCTAAAATTAAAATACATAATTTAAAAAGTCCTACAAATTTAAAATACAAAAGTAAATAAAATAAGACAAATCATTTTCCCGATCCCGAACCCGAAGCACCACCTCCCGCTCCCGTTCCGTATGGCCATCCCATTGTCTCGCAAATCTTCTTCTTCTCCATTTCCAAGATGAACCTTGCTTGCTCCGGTAAATGCTCAGACGGCATCGACAAGATTCGAAGTTTGGCCTCGAGATCCTTCGTCTTGTAGTAGCCTTGCTTGTCGGATCGGATGCCTTCGAATGTTGTTGCGAGTGATTCATCAAACGAAGCACGGGAGGAACCGACCGAACCAAAAGAAGTGGTTTTTTGAGACTTCGGTTTCCTTGACTTTCCAGCCGGCCGTTGATGCGGATCGTCCCCAAATAAACCCTCATTCGGGTTTTGCGTTTCTTGCTCCAGTGGTTCGTCAAAGTCCGAGTCCAAATTGACCGTCTCGCGGCATTTTGGAACATTTCGTCTACCGACGACAAACGGATCGGGATGTAGCCACTTCTGTTTATCCTTCAAAAAGTTCCACGCCAACAAACTTGTGAAAGTTTTTTCGTTTTCCAGCTTGTATTGCGTGTCACAACGGATCAACAAATCATCCCCCCCTTCACCGCTCCGTAGTTGATCCGAAAGCCTTTTCCATATGCCTTGCCACCTGTTGCAGTCCGCGTTGAGTTTGGTCCATTTTGACGACAACGCGTCTTTTCCTTGTTGAAATGGTGGATTCCGTGCATTGTACGAATCCATAACGAGATACCAAAACGAAGACCCTTCTTGGTCAGTTCCACGTTGTGAATTTTCGGACACCGAAATCCAACTTTCGGCCAAACGAAGCTCGTCCTCCGGTACCCAAACGTTACGGTGTGGAATGACTTTTTTGGTTTTGGCCGGTGAATCTTTTTTGGGTTTTTTGCCTTTGATTTTTTTGGATGATTCGGGTGTCGGGTTGGTGTCTTCAACGGATTGGACGTCAGGTTGTTGTTGACTTTGACGCCACATTTGAAATTGGGCGTATTCATCGGGTGACAATTGTGGTGGTGGTTGCATCGGTCGGTTGTAAGCGTATTGGGCAAATCCTTGAATTTGTGAGTTGAAAGATGGTTGATTTTGTTGCGGTTGTGAGGTTTGCCATTCGCTCGTGAATGGGTTCCAAGTGGATTGTAAATGGTACGGGTTATTCGGGTTGTTCGACATGATGAAGAAGATGAGATGAAGAAAATAGATTTTTTGGATGAATTTTTGATTGTTTAGATTGTGTGTGTGAAAGAGTGTTTGAGATAGTGTTTGAATTGTGATTTGAGATTGTATTTGAGGTGTGTTTAAATAGGAAAAAAAATATTTTTTTTTTTTAAAATTCTGCCGTTCAACGGCTACTTTTTTAAATTTAAAAAGTAAAATTTTTTTTTCAAAAAAAAACTAACGGTAAAAAAAGAAAAAAAAAAGGAAACGTTGCCGTTCACAACGTTCGGAAAAGGACGGCGGCCGGAAAATGCGACGAGAACGCCGTCGGGAACGCCGTCCCGGTGCGGCAGAACGCCGTCTGACGGCGTTCTCGTCGGAAAACGGTGACAAAACCCCCCAACACCCCGTGCTCTTAGGGCTGGTACTTGAGCATAGTTTTTGGTCAATGGCCGGGTGCTTACTTATGGCCAACCTGTTATTGTCATCATGGGCCCTAATTTGTCCATACACATGTCCCTTGGAGGAAATACCATTTTAATTTTAATAAAGATATATGTATATGTATATGTATATGTATATGTATATGTATATGTATGTATAACAAGAATTTAATCTCGTATACTATGGGTTTTGTCAATTTTTCTCATGCCGATAAAATGACTCATTTCTAAACAGTACTTTTTAACTTTTTAGCCGAAGGCATCACGGTATCATTTTTTTTTACAGAAGGAGAAAATTTCTTTATGTTTAATTATATTGATTTTACTAATAATCCGAACCGAATACTCGACTTTTGGTCCAATAGTAGTCAACTCGAAAATAACAAATATATAAACATCAACAAATGATATACTTATAGTACTGGAAATATACATAAATTTATAAAATCATGTAGGACCAACGATATAATTTTAGGTTAGACTTTAATTAGAGCGTGTTTATTAGGTCAATATTAGGCCAAAGCACAAAATATAAATTTATGTTGGGTAGGTTTTTATATATAGCATTTTAAAATTCACATGTTGATTAAACCCTATCTGCTAACGAGATGAAATACATACTAAAAATACTCTCTTTTCCTTTTTTTTTAAAAACAAGCATAAAACAACTAGTAATTTTTTGTACATAAATTAACATTATGACATGTCTCCTTTCATGTAAATCTACACATTTTGATGATCGAATATATCGTTACGAGTAAAGTTTTGTTTTTGGTGTACCATTTTGTTAACATTTGAATGTTTAGGCTTGACGTCTGGTCTCGGATCGGCACTTGTGGCAGCCATAATCGGATTACTACTCTACAAACGTCACCTTCGCCACAAAGAAGCGCAAGCACGGCTTGCTCGTGAGCGTGAAGAGATACTAAACTCTGGCGGTGGAAAAACCGCTAAAGTTTTCACCGGGAAACAAATAAAAAAGGCAACAAATAACTTCTCTAAAGACCGCCTCTTAGGCACCGGGGGATTTGGAGAAGTATATAAAGGCATTCTAGAGGATTCCACACTTGTCGCTGTCAAATGTGCGAAAGTTGGTAACACAAAAGGCACTGATCAAGTCCTTAATGAGGTCCGAATCCTTTGCCAAGTTAACCACAAAGGTTTGGTTCGCCTCTTGGGCTGTTGTGTTGAGCTCGAGCAACCATTACTGGTTTACGAGTACATCTCAAATGGCACCCTTTTGGACCACTTAAAAGGTCAACGTAACAGGGTTTTGACTTGGGTTGACCGGCTATACATTGCCCGTGATACAGCCGAAGGGCTGGCCTACCTCCATTTCTCGGCTGTTCCACCAATCTACCATCGCGATGTCAAATCTAGTAACATTTTACTAGATGAGAAACTAAATGCGAAGGTTGCAGATTTTGGGTTGTCACGTTTGGCTGAAGCGGATTTGAGCCATGTGACCACGTGTGCTCAGGGTACGTTAGGGTATCTAGATCCTGAATATTATAGGAACTATCAGTTGACAGATAAGAGCGACGTTTATAGTTTTGGAGTTGTGTTGTTGGAGTTATTATCGTCTCAAAAGGCAATAGATTTTAATCGACCACCGGATGATGTGAACTTGACGATTTATGTGAAACAGGTTGTTGATGAGGAGAGGTTGTTAGATGCGGTTGACCCGAACCTAAAGAAAGGGGCTAGTAAGTTGGAGCTGGAGACAATGAAAGCATTAGGGTTTCTTGCGATTGGGTGTTTAGAGGAACGTAGACAAAATCGACCTTCCATGAAAGAAGTAACCGAGGAAATCGAGTATATCATTAGCATTGCAACAAGTAAACCTGAAGAATAGAAAACATCAATAGACATAGAGATACAATAATATTAAAATGTACCAAAAGAGTAGGAATAAGGATATATATATGGTGTACCATAAGTTCCCATCGTTTGGTGCATTGTTTTTTGGATCATGTCTAATGTATCTTTAATTTGTTTATATTTTTTAAGATACTTTTGTCTTCACATATATAAGTATCACATCCGGTCAGTTGGTTTTTAATAAAAAAAAGGAGTCCATAAATACAAATAAATCAATTCATATATATACTAAACTATATGAAGCTCAAAGTACAAACACTGAAACATAAGTTTGGCGTATGAATTAATTTTTTTTTTTCATTCATCACTTCCCTAATAAAAATGGTTAATGTATGGTTTTATCCTATTTTTAAAAGCAAAAAATGATTAATGTATTGACATATATAGCGGAATTATATCAATTTGAAGACAAAAATTACTTACCCCAAGTGTCTAATTAAGTCAGGATTACCATGGTATGTTGAATGGACGGCTTTGTCAATTGTGCATTTTTATATTTATTTTGTCTCAATGTACTGAAAGATGGTATATATGATGTTATCATTAATTAGTTAGTCCGTGACACTTGGTCAACTATTGCCAATCGAAGATAACGTTTAGTAAACATTTTTCATAATCATTTTTCACAAATTATCATGATTTTGCATAACCTACACAATCTGAATTATGAAAGAGGAATATTTTTTCCAAAAAAAAAATAAATAATAAAAGAAAAAGAAAAAACTTTGTGTTATTAAATATCTTTTTGAAAAATTATATGAAGGGTGGGTTGAAACATGAAAGCATTGACCAAATCAAGGGGACACGTACGTCTGAGGATGCGCAGACAGTTGACAAAAATTATAATTGAAAAGTTGACCCGTAAATAGATCAAAATCAAAATTAAGTTAATTTTAATACAATTAAGCCTAGGCCTAATTAATCTTCTTAAGGATTGCAACCCACGAGACTAACTAAAGCCTAATTATATATAAATGTTTGTGGGCAACTACATGATTTTTCATGCATGTAATTATCTTATACTCTGGAAATTAAGTCTTGGTATATTCTTTTCTATGTATATCCTAATAAAGTTTTTAATTTTTTATGCAACCAATTAAAAGGAATATGAACATATATATATATATATATATATATATATTCATTATGCTTTTAGAAAGTTGCATTTATACTTTGTCAATGCATGCATATATATCAACTTCTTAGAAGGTCGTTGGAGGATCGAATTAACAATTACGATCAATTAATTTGTTGAGAAACTCCTTTCATTACTAATTTTTCCAACCCAACGCCTAATAAAGATTTTAATTCCATCTTTAACTTTTTACAAGAATTTATGTTTTTAAACTAACTTAAAATTTGAATCTAATTAATTACCTCTCCGGATATTAATTAGTAACCAATACTTGTAATTAATAAATAAACTAGTTTAATTTGTGGATAACATAAAATTTATATATGTGTAATCATGGTAAGGTTTTAAGGATCTTTAATTAGAATATGATTATGATTAGTCATTAATTAAATGCACTATAAAGTTATTTGTTTTTGGTTTATGCGCGCTTATGTTTCTACTATTTTTGCGCAAACTGATTTCGATGACCGAGAAAATGATTTGGGTAGTTTTCATATTAATGTCTTTGTCCAAACTACCCTCGATCGTTTTAAATCTAATTGTTGCAATTTTATAGCCATAGGTATATGTGAATTCTTTTACTTGGTATTATAAAATAAAATATAAACATGTTACTATGATATAGTATTATAAAACAAAAATAAAATCTTATCATGTGTTGCGTCATATAATCATGGAAATCGTCATCCCTTCAAATTAAATAAAATTGAACAATATTATATTGTAAAACATGAATATACTCTTTTGCAAATATAGAAGGTTTGCGCGTTTTTTTTTTTTCCTTCTATTGTGATCTCACAAGACCACAGCTTTTATTTTTCTTTTAAATATCTACTAACTAGGGTGACTATCATTAATTAATAACGAATTTTTATTAGTAATATTTTCTAAAACAAATTAACATCAAGTGATTACTCCCTCGTCTCATTTTTATTGATCTTATTATTTTTTTATGTTTCAAAAAGATTGCTTTCAAAAAATAATTATTAAAATTTACTTAACTTAAAAATTTACCCTCATTTATTTCATAAAATATTTCAATCAAACTTTTCTTGAATATAATGATAAAACGAACAATTATCAATCAATCTTAAATCCAATAAAATTTGCAAGGGAAATTTTTTTTTTTTAAAAAAAAGAAACGAATAGAGTATGTGATTGATAATTTCATATTGTCTTTTGATTGAATGTATTTTGTTATCGATTAAAGGATTAGAGAATCATTTAAAGGACATTTTATTTTAAACGGTTGATAATTTTATCATAAACTTTTTTCTTATATTGTTTTTTGAAATAAGAAACCTAATTCCTAAGTTAGTTAATGATCTTTGTTGAGTTAGAGTACCAATATTCAAAAAACGCCCAACATATTATCAATTATCAAATAAAAATAAAAATACATCATTAAACGAATGGCATAATGCATTACATTTTAAAACATTGACCAGAAGTACTCCATTTAACTAATCCCACTTGGTTCGTGTAACTTAACCACTCATTAATCTAGTAATATTTTCATTTTTCTCCTTTCACAAGTGACAAAGACTTTATTTGTTGTTAAGACTTGGCCTAAGATGCTTTCCAACCCTATATCATATATACTCTTTATATTAACTCGAGTAGAAGTCAAAAACATTTACATTTTTGTATATAATATTTCATGATCTCTAGCTTCTATCCATCTTAATTGGCTTTCTCAAATACTTATAACTTGTTCAAAACGTATAGTATAAGTTTGGATACCTTATTTGTATAATGTCCCATAAATCACCAATTTTTTTGTCTATACACACATTCCAAAAGTTTTATCTATTTAAATCATAGTTTATAAATAAGAAACTCATAGAGTGTAGTTGTGTATATCAATGTCACAATCAAGCGATGTCCCAACCACCTTCGTTTGGTTTCACCAACACAATCCTAAATCCCATTTAAATACAACACCTTACTTTCATTCTTCTTCATTAAACATCAAATAGATTTCCAAAAATGACTATACTACCCCCTAACCACAAATTCACCATCTTTGTTCTCCTCTCATTCTTCACAACCCTTTCTCATCAAGCACTATCTCCTCCAAACCCTAGGCTCCAAAATGCCTATTTTGCCCTCCAAGCATGGAAACATTCGATAACCTCAGACCCTCGAGGGTTCACTTCCAATTGGTATGGCTATAACGTTTGTAACTACACTGGGGTGTTTTGTGCACCTTCTTTAGACGATAAACATATCACCACAGTCGCTGGTATTGACCTCAATCATGGAAACATATCAGGGTCCTTACCGGAAGACCTAGGGTTACTCACAGACCTTGCGCTGTTCCACATCAACTCTAACAAGTTTTGTGGAACAGTGCCAAAGTCCTTTGAGAAACTAGGTCTTCTGTACGAGCTTGATATAAGTAACAATCACTTTTCGGGTAGTTTCCCCTTAGTGGTGCTTTCACTTCCATCTCTCAAATTTCTAGATATTCGATTTAACCAGTTTAAAGGCGAGATTCCTTCAAAACTATATGATCTTAAACTCGATGCCATTTTCATCAACAACAACCTTTTCAATTCTAGTATTCCAAATAACCTAGGGAACTCTCCCGTTTCGGTTTTGGTGTTTGCCAATAACAACATTAAAGGTTGTTTGCCTTCAAGTATAAAGAAAATGGGTGAAACGTTGAACGAGATTATTCTATCAAATGCGGGCTTAAGTGGTTGCTTAACTACCGATATAGGATCGTTAAAGAAGTTAACCGTTTTCGATGTGAGTTATAACTCACTCGTTGGAATGTTGCCGGATAGTATAGGAAAAATGAAGAGCTTGGAGCAACTAAATGTGGCCCACAACAAGTTTTCGGGTGAGATTCCGTCTAGTATTTGCTCGTTGCCGAAATTGGAGAACTTTACGTACTCGGACAATTACTTTTGTGGTGAGCCCAAGATTTGTTTGAAGTTAGCGGACAAAGATGATCGACAAAATTGCGTTCCGGATAGGCCGGCTCAACGGAAGGTGCCGGAGTGCAAAGCATTTTATTCTCGTCCGGTTAATTGTGGCGGTTGTGGAGCTCCACCTCCACCGCCACCTACTAAGGGATGGCTGCCACCGCATGGTCATCACCCATACACGCCATCAGTGAAATATTGAATACAATAGTGAAAAGAAAAAAAAAAAAATATATATATATATAGAAATTTTGAATTGTTTATTGGAACATATAGATGAATAAGAAAGTTGGAATTAATGTCGTGTGAGATATGTTGATGTGGATATGTTACTTCTTTTATTTAATTGTTTTAACATTTAATTAACTTTTTATTTTCTTTTCTATTTTTAGTTTCAATTCGACGGTGATTATCTAATTTCGTATTGATATTTAAAGTACATAGACAACTTCTTTTGTGACTTCCTTTTTATGGTTGAAATTAAGGATTAGTATTTGATTAGTTAATTCTAATTAGACTTTCTGTTTAATGTGATGGTTTCATCATATATTTTTTTAAAACAGTAAATAAATACTCCGTAACATTTACAGAATAAACCAAATATCCACCTAAATACTAGTGGTAAACAGGCTAGAAGAATGAGTCAGACAACCTGTTACGTAAGAGAAACGCACAACTAGGTAAAGTTCCATATTTAGTAAGATACTAATAATAATAATAATAATAATAATAACTAATAACTAATAACTAATAACTAATAATAATAATAATAATAATAATAATAATAATAATAATAATAATAATAATACTCACAAACACAAGTTCCAAATATGTGTTAACGCGTCATGTTACAAGTTCACCCAAAATGGAACTTAAAATCATCCCATCCACGATTACAAAAGTTCACCCATAAAGGAAGCTTCGGGTCAAATACTTTTTACATGGTTTTTTGGGGTTTTTTTGGGGCTTTTCCATTTAGATTTAAACATTCAAATTGACTTGTTTAAATATAAAGCTTTGTTCTTGCAAAAGGTTTCCCTTTCATGTTTAGGGGAAGTAACAAGTGGGCTCCTATATATACTAATATATACGTGAAAGTTGGGCTTTATTTATGAGGCCCATTTATTCTTTACTAGTGGGCTTCTATATATACAATTAATTAATACATATATATAACATGAAACGTGGGTTTTCATCTTAGGGGAATTAACAAGCGGGCTCCGAGTTGTATGTCATACACCTTTTGCCCATTTGGTAGCTTCCGTGTTAAAAGGGAACTTGGTAAAAATGAATGTGTTGGCAACATAACTTGTGTCAGCCATGTTTCTTATCTATTTACCGATAAAAGTTACTCTACTTTTTACCTATTTTAATTTTAATTTAAAGTATATAACTTTAAAATTTTCAATTTAAAATATTGAATTTTCATTTTGTAATCAAATTAGGAACGTAATTTTTGTGAAATTGTACAAATAAAGAGTTATCGCAAAATTCTTTCTTTATTAGTAACGTATCTACTTAATCGATTCATATTCCTCGATCAATTTTAAAAAATATTAAGTGATAACAGAGAAATTAACAAAAACTCATCACCACTTTCAACTTGAATCTCTCTATTCTCACTCAATATTTTTTAAAATTGATCGAGAAATACAATCGATTAAGTAGATATGTTACTTATAAAAAAGAAATTCAGTGACAACTCGTCATTTGTGTAATTTCACGTAAAAATGCACCCCTAACTTGATTACAAAGTGAAAGTTATGATACCTTAATTTAAAGTTATGTACCTTAAATTGAAGTAGGTAAAAAGTACAGTGCATTTTTCTGTATTTTTTCCTTATTTATTTTGTTTTTGTTGTATTTTATTTTGCTTTGATTTCAGGATTGACTTTATTCGTTTGGTTGTGTCCAATGAGTGTCAAAGTACCTGATTTGGTAACTTGGATCCGAGAAGTCGTCAAATTAAAGTAAAGTCAACGCGTCATGTTAGGCTCCTCTTATGAGACCTCCCATTTGACTTTTATGTTTCGTTACATGGATTCAATGTAAATCAATGCAGATATGTTGTTTTAAACCTTACGTGTGGTCGTTTTTATTTTATCGTATTTTTAAGGCAGATTGTTGAGCAGAAAAAGATTCGCCATTTTACTACGCTTCTCTTATTATTTGTCTAATGTAGGAAAACTTAAGTTTGACTTATATAGCTTTATATAGCTAGTTTTTAATTTCTATTTTGTTGATTCTGAATAAGTTAATCTTTTATTTGCAATACAAGATAAACATTTTTCGAGTACGCATTTTGTTATACGCAAAAGAAATATACACTCCTTGGAAGGTTCAAGTTTAAAGCTCCTACTTATACTTTTAAAATTTATATTATTAATTATTAAGCCTATTATAAGAAATAAGCTGTATAAAGATTCACTACGTATGCCCTTCTAATAAAAAAACACTTCACTGCATACAATCGGTGTCATCTTATGTCGTTTATATATATATATATATATATATATATATATATATATATATATATATATATATATGTATATTCTAGGTTAATATAGTAATAGTTTTTTAAGTCAGGTTTTGAAATCAAGACCTTAAACGAATGAGGTCAATGGAGGCATGTCGGATTTGATGCATTTTTAGATAAATTTATAGCGGTAAAATTAAGTGTTGTTAAAATGCATTCAAATTTTATAGGTGTAAAATGTAGTGTTGTTAAAATGCAGTCGTTGGTAAGATACATTGAATCTAGTCATAGATCACAAACAAATTTATCATAAAATATAACAAATTCTGATATTCCTCTCATTCTCCTCATTTGAAGTTTCTCACTCTAATCCTTCAATTTTTTTATACCTATTTAGATTTTAGATTCACAACTAATTAAATTGAATACGATATTGATGTAAAATGTATTATATTATTATAATATAATATAATGGTGGGAAATTAATAAAGATTGCAAGTTGTCATAAGTGGAACATGGGTTTCATGATGCTGAAATTGTTCGCATCCATGGGTTACAAGTTACAACCGACAATCCTTTCACACAACTTTCCTCTTTTTAACTACTCTTATATTTTGGCCTACCCAAAAACACCGTATTTATATGTGTTTTTTACTTCATTGTTTGATTTTAATTGTTCATGTTATTATTACATTTATTTCTTCTATAAAAAATATTTACCTAAAAAAAATCAACTTACAAAAAAAATTAACTATTAAAAATAATTAAACCTTTTATTTTACCCTCGTATATTATTTTTTAACATATAATTGTTAATAATTTTAGTCAAACTTACTTTAAATACAAAGGTAAAACTGACAATTCATCGATCTATCTTGAATAAAAAAAATTATTTAAATACATGATTTGTTATACATTTTTCTTTCTAAATAAAGCAACGATACTCGAATTTGCTTATGTCATATACTTAATTACTTATGATAATATTTTCATGATATAATCAAATCAACTTATCGAAATTTATTAATCAATTCTTTAAATGAATTCAAGGTAATTAAAAAAAAAAAGGTTTTAAAAGCCGGAACTTGCGGGTCCCGCTAGTCTTCGACTATGTCTGAATATGAAGCAACTTTATAATTCGTAGGAATGAAACAATCTCAAACCTTTTACCCGATAGACGTCAAACAAATCTATGTGCCCGGCTGCCTGCCTACGAACAAATTCAATACACCACCTTTCACTTTAAAAATAAATGCTAGTAGAATAAGTAGGCATGTAAACGAACTAAAACATTTAACGAACAATTCATGAACTGTTCAGCGTGAAGTTCGTTTATGTTCGTTCGTTTCGTTATATGAACAAGCATGAACAAAAATTAATGTTCGTTTAATTATATAAACCAACATGAACATATATCTCGTTCGTTCATTTACGTTCATGAACGTTCGATAACATGTTTGTTTGTTTGTTTATGTTTGTTTACTACTAAACTAATACATATTTTAATCTCATCTAAATTATAAATTATAAATATAATAATACTAAACATTTAAAGTTTCATGATCATTTAAAATATATCAATCTTACCTTTCATACTTCCTTTTCACATTTTCCCTCCACATCCCAAACACCTCTTACCTTTCATTTGTATTTGTTTAGGTTCGTTTGTGTTCCTTTAGGTTTGTTTAACGTAAACAAACTAATGCATTAGATTATATATTCGTTCGTCTGCGTTGGTTTATGTTTGTGAACAGACAAATTTTCTTAGTAAACGAACATGAACAACACAATTCATTCGCTTATCCGTTTGTGTTTGTTTGTTCGAAAAAACCTTAATGAATGATCACGAACAGGCTTCGTTCATATTCATTCGGTTCGTTTACAAGCCTAAAAATAACTAAATATTGCTATTTTTAATAGAAAAATTCATAAATTTAATATCATCATTATCGTGAAAAAATACTCAAAAAATTATAGTGTGAATGGTTAATGGCTATAAGTTTCTCATCTTACTCTAACTGTTGTACTATTTATTTATTTATGAAAGCTTGATTCATGGTCTCATTTATATTCTAGTTCTAGTTATTATTAATTTTAGCGATTAAATTTATTAATATCAATAATAATAATATAATTCATAAACTTATTATTATCTAATTTTAGCGACAAAACTCAAAACTTATAAATGACTAATGAGTTTCTTATCTTACGCTAGCTATTTTACCATTTCTTTAGAAAAGTTATTGTATAAGCATTACTTGATTTGTAGTTAATAATTAATATTACATTGATGCAAATAAAAAGAGTGAGTTATAATTTATTCATGAATAATTATCCAAGAAACTATTGTAATTATTAATATGATGAGTTTTTCACTATTTTAATTGTTGTACCATTTCATGTCAAGTTATAAATTAAATAACTGATGATTAATATATTTACAATCAAAAGTTAATATTATATTGATGCACATAAAAAGTTGTATTATTTAACTTATATAATATTTATTTATTTGAGTATTAATAATAAATTTGGACACACATAAAATGATTATACTTCAATTAAATTTCAGTGTTGGTCAATGAAAATGCAGGGGGTCATGATATTTAATATGATAATAGTACAAATGTTAATGCATGTGTTAAAGCCTTATTGACAGTCATAAGATATTATAGATTATAGATAGTTAATGCATACATTCTTAATATAGTTGTTCGGTATTTGTTTGTTTTTTACATCTTCTTGTTTATAAAATGCAGTGATAATCTATTGTGCATATGGAAATGATTTGGATTTGTCTATAATGATCTAACGAAATACGTGTGGTTTTAATCTTGCAAGAAATAATAATAATTTATCGATGTCTTGACGATAAGGGTTTCAATTTAAGCGAAGGGTGGTTGAATTTTTATTGTGAAAGATCGATCAAGACGGTGTGATCTCTCTACCATCCATGTAATTATGTTGTGGTTGAGTTCATCGTGCCTAGCTCCATCAAAAACGTATTCACTCTTTTAATTTTTCTTTCAAGTGTACTTTTTAAATTTAAACTCTATTCTCTAATAGTATTAAAATGAGGAAGAATGTGATTTGTGTTTAATGTATATTTTTATTTAAGTAGAACTTTTTGTGGATTAATGAATTGATTGCTTAATAAAATATTAAGTGAAATAAAATGATATAATTAGTTGATTAAAAGTTTGATTCATATTAGAAAATATTTTTTTAATTTAGAGATAAGATATATTGTAAACGAGATGACGAAGAAGGTTCTTACTGTGACCGTTTTTGACTTTTTCACTAGCCACTCTCAATTTATCTACCCATTAAAGTTTGAATGTGTGACTTTTTACGAGGAAACGAGAGGTTTGAGAAGAAGATACTAGTATATTATTGTTATTTTATTTTTATTATTATTATATTATTTTTTGTATTTTATATATAAGATAAATAAATATAGTATTATTTTAGCATTAAATGTTTGAGATAGAATCTTTTTCAAGTAAAATATGGTATTGGCAACAAGATGTCATTGGCTCATTGCACATTAATTTTCCATTAAAATACAATAATCCAGCTAAAATTATTATTATTATTTGTATATATGATATATTTTGGATTTTGGCCAAATCTTATTACATTGCGAATATACCGTACGCATATACAGGCTAGTATATATATATATGTGTAAAGATAAATATACAACAAGGCTCTTTCTCTGTACACATCAATCATCGGAGAAGCTTCTTGTTGATAAATTAAAATTAAATAACTGCGTGTTAAAGCCCCTGACGACCAATCGTTTGGGGTTCGCTTATATAGTCTATCTATCCATCTTTCTTTTTTGTTATATATAAGAAAAAAAGCGAGGGAAATTAGGGTTCAATTTGGGTTCGAAACAGAGTAATTATCAAAGTTCAGATCTTTTTTCCCCTAAGGTAATTGATCTCTTTTCATTTCTCGATTTTGACGGTGAATTGAAATTGTATAATTTACATTGTATAAACTGTCGGTTGTTTGTTTGGCTTTTTATGGGAATTGAGCAATGTAGGTTTAATCAATGCAAATCAGGTTTTTAGTAAGTTGTAGATCCTTGATTTTAATTATAAAGTTCAATGCTTTTGTTTCATTTATGTGAAATTGATGAGCTTTTTGTTAAATTTAGGAACAGATCTGGTAAACCATTGATTTGCTTATATGTTATTATGTTATCTGTTCAATTGGATCAAATCTTTTTTAGGTTTTATTATATGATTAGGCTTGTGATGTCTTAAATCCCCAAATCGTATTATTTTGCTAATGTTTGCTAGTTTGTGTATGGATCACATTAACTAAGATCATCCACGTAAGATATAGGTTATGGGTTATTTGACTGAGTTACCATCTGTTTGACTTGAATTGGGACTAAATTCTTAAGAAAAATAGAATTAGAAATTTTCGTGTGAAACTAAAAAATAAGACTCAACCTTTGTTGTGTGGTATTAAAGTAATACACATAGCTACTAGACGGTTTGAGCATCTGTTTGGCACTTGAAAGCCAAGATCTATTATGTAAAAACGTTACAGTTAAAACAGTAGTAATGTATTACAGAAGTAAAATAATGCCACCTAAATGAGGTCTACATTACAGCATAAAAAATCCGATGTTTATGTCATTACGCTTAAGAGCTGCAGGATGTAGTTTATCCAGAATTTGATGGTGCGTGTCGGAAGATTTCTTTTCTAAGCTATCCGATAATGATATCAACTCGTTATCCTTTTGTTCTTTGAATATGATGAATGAGTGTCAATTTAGGATCGCACCGACAAATTTGTTCCTGCAGCTGAATATAGCACTTTTTATCATATCTTATGTGTTTTCTGTTCAATTGGACCTTTTTCAGGTTAATTATCTGATTACGCTTGTGATTTCTGGTTTTTGTTTCCCCAAAATCATTAATTGTTTTGCTAATAGTTTATGATTTGCAATCACAATTTATAGAGTACATTAGTATAATTATAGCCTCAGAAAATATATACAAGATCACTACATAAAATTTCAAGTCTGTTAAAAAAATATAAGGTATGGTGCATTCTGTAGCTTCATTTTTTTTTTTTTTTGGTAATTTAATTCTATTCTTAACGATTTTAACTTGGCATACAAGTGAGATACATCAGTAGCCAGTGCACAGTTTAGATAATTAGTTGGCTTTTGAAAGTCATGATCTATAATGCGTCAATGTTACAGTTAAAATGGTAGTAATGCATAACAAACGTAAGAAATCATGTTATTCCCACCTGCATGAGGTCCGTATTAACGCCATAAGAAGCTTGATGTTTATGTAATTCCCAATGAAAATTTGAGGCTGTAGTATATTTGTACTTTGATTTCTTATGTAACGAATGTGATTTATTGCCATGTTATTATGCGCGTCGGAAGATTTCTTTCCTAACCATATCCAACAATGATATTCACTCGTTATCCTCTTTTTCTATGAATGTGATGATTGATGAATGCGTGTCAATTTTAATTTAGCACCGACATTCTTGTCCCTTCAGCTGAATATAGCACTTTTTTTATCGTAGTTGATGATCTAGAAAACGTGAACCGAAAGTTCCGTTGTTATTCATCTTTCTATGTTTATCACTTTAAATTGTTGAGGTTGAAATGCATTTCCATGAATGTGCTCCGATTGCATTCTCTGTGTTAGCTTCTGATAGTTCTTGCTCTACAGCAAAATCGTCCGAAAATGAAGGCACTTATTCTTGTTGGAGGATTTGGAACTCGTTTGAGGCCATTAACTCTCAGCGTCCCAAAACCGCTTGTTGATTTTGGCAACAAACCCATGATCCTTCACCAGGTTTATTATTTAAGCAACCTCTTTTTCCTTAATTAAACTTAGGTTACAGAAATTTTGTAATTAATTATTGTATTTTCTTTTTCTGGAAAGCTAAGGGTGTGTTTAGTTGTGGAAAATTTATTACAATTTTCCATCTTCAATTTTCTAAGAAATGAAAAGAGATTTTGTTTTCTAGAAAAGTGGTGGAAATTTGGAAAATGTGTTCAAAAGTTGATGTATTTTCCAATTTGGAAAAATGATGTTAAATGAAGGCTTTTGAAAAAATTTAGAAAAATGGAGTAAGTAGCATAAAGGAAAAAAGTAAAAAACTTGAAATTCATATTTTCCAACTCCTAGTTATAATATGGAAAAGTGAGTTTTCTATTTTCATGGAAAACTTTTCTGGAAAATACCCATTTTGAACGCGTTTTCTAATTTTCCACTTTTCTTAGAATATTTTTCTAGAAACCACCCATTTTTTTCTCCAACTAAACACACCCTAATTTTTGTATGATTATGCTTTGTGTCAGATTGAGGCTCTGAAGGCTATAGGAGTTACTGAAGTAGTTTTGGCTATCAATTACCAGCCAGAGGTAAAGTTTTAAACTTATTGTTCTTTTCCGTCGAAATAGATACATTTAATTTTGTAAGTTTGCAACAAAAATCAATATTTTCCTTATTATGCAGGTAATGCTCAATTTCTTAAAAGATTTTGAGGCTAAGCTTGGGATAACAATTACATGCTCACAAGAGACTGAGCCACTTGGAACTGCAGGCCCCCTGGCCCTAGCCAGAGACAAGCTCATTGATGATTCTGGAGAGCCTTTTTTTGTTCTCAACAGTGATGTGATAAGTGAATATCCACTGAAACAGATGATTGCATTCCACAAGTCTCATGGTGGTGAAGCTTCCATAATGGTGACCAAGGTATAATTCTATAATTAATTCTATAAAGTATTCGGTTTCGGATCATTTTTATAAATTCCATTGATGTTGATGGTTTTGATGGAATTAAATGAGTAGGTGGATGAACCTTCAAAATATGGTGTGGTGGTTATGGAGGAATCAACGGGGCAAGTTGAAAGATTTGTTGAAAAACCAAAAATGTTTGTGGGTAACAAGATCAATGCTGGGATTTATCTGCTGAACCCATCTGTTCTTGACCGAATTGAACTGAAGCCCACTTCAATCGAGAAAGAAACGTTCCCGAGAATCGCTTCCGAGAAGCTACTGTATGCAATGGTTCTACCAGGGTTCTGGATGGACATTGGTCAACCAAAAGATTACATCACAGGGTTAAGGCTCTACCTAGATTCTTTAAGAAAAAACGCACCATCTAAACTGGCTACTGGCGCACACATTGTGGGTAATGTCCTGGTTGATGAAAGTGCCAAGATCGGTGAAGGATGTTTGATCGGGCCTGATGTTGCAATTGGGCCGGGTTGTGTGGTGGAGTCAGGTGTCCGACTGTCCAGGTGCACCGTGATGCGGGGTGTCCGTATCAAGAAACATGCTTGCATCTCGAGCAGTATCATAGGGTGGCATTCGACTGTTGGGCAATGGGCCCGTGTTGAGAACATGACAATTCTCGGAGAAGACGTGCACGTCTGTGACGAGGTGTACAGTAATGGGGGTGTGGTTCTGCCCCATAAGGAGATCAAAGCTAGCATCTTGAAGCCAGAAATAGTGATGTGAAGATTGTGTCTATATATATAGTTTGATGGTTTTCAGAGGGTTAGTTTCTATACTGTGTTTCTATTTATGTTTCTTTGATATGTTTTTCTTTTTTCTTGTGTTTCAGTTTTGTTTTGTAAGTGTAAAAGTTTAAAGGATCTCATTAGACATTTGAAGGTGCAAAGATTATTTAAATGGTAAAAGGGTTTGTGATTTATGTTATGGGTACATTTTTATTTTTTGTGTTGATAAAGTTGAGAGGGTCCTAGTCCCCCGCAGATTACAAAATCTTGCAAAAGCACAATTACACTAAGTGAGAAAAGTTCATTATACTACAATATTTTTTAAAAGAACAAGAGTACCAATGAAAATGCTTTACATGTAAAAAATTAATTTATTCTCAAGATTTTAAAAATTAATTATCTCACAAACGGCAAGTCGAAAAGTTATGAAAATTACACCATAAAATTCAGCATTCTCTCCTCTTCGATTAGACATTTCACAATGTATACTTTCGACGAGTTTTTTTTTTTTTTCGTTTTTTGGTGGTTTACAAAATATTAACACATGTGTTAGTGTTTGGTTGTACATTTGATTTAGGGTTATGGTTAAGGTTTAGGGTTTAGGTTTTAGCAAGGTTTAGGGGTATGTTTGGCAAAACAAGCTGTAGGTTGTAGCTGTAGCTGTGGGCTGTAGCTTTTAATTGAAGCTGTAAGCTGTAGATATATTTTTCTAAATGTGTTTGGTAAAGTAGCTGTAGCTGTAATTGAAATGAGTAAAATGACAATAAAGGACAATGATAAAATAAAATAAAATTAAATGGTATATATATATTTAACGTATATAACTCATAATAGTATAATATAAACAACTAAATTATTTATATTTTTGTTAACATATTCATTTTCTTATAATTAAGGTAACATTATAAAAAATATGTATAGTTAATAGTTATAACATGAAACTACTTTATAATAATAATATGAAATAATATGTATAGTATATGTGTATATGAATATAAAAATAATAATAAATATAACTAAATATAAATTTGACAAATAATATTTTAGTGTAAGAAAAATGATAATGATTCAAATATCACCTCTTAATGTCAAAATTTATGTATATGTATTAAATATTTGATTTGATACAAAAATGATTATGAGTTAATGTATTACATACTATATTTCGTGTAGTACTAATATGAATATGTCTACCGTTGTTTTAAAAAGTGTTTCTAATATTTTGAGGGACGTCAGATCGTCCAGTATTGTTAATAATTAACTAGGTTTAATTCCTTCTTAATTTATTGAAAACAAAAAGGACAATAACTTCGAAAAATCATTTGGAATACTAGTGCCGATAAACTAACTAGTCTCAAATTGTAAATATAAATGACGAGGGCAATCATGTAAATATATTCACTAAAAGCTGTTTTCAATTTTCAAAGCTTGTAGGATTAGCTTTTCATTTACAAGCTTTTTGGAGATTTAAAAAAAAAAAAAAAAAAAAAAGCTCAAAGCTCTTTTATCCAAACGAAGCTTTTAGAAATGAAGAGCTTTTCAATTTGAAAACAAAAGGCTAAAGCTTCAAAAAGCTCTTAAAAGCTCTTCGCCAAACACACCCTAGGGTTTAGTAGGATTTAGGGTTTAGAGTTTTGTAAAGCGTTTAGGGTTACCCCTAAACCCAACATGTTAACACGTGTGTTAGTAATTTTTAAAACCCACCAGAAAATGAAAAAAAAAAAAAAAAAACTCGTTGAAAGTATACCTTGTGAGATGTTTAATCGAAGATGAGAAAACGCTGAAGTTTATGATGCAATTTTCATAATTTTTCGATTTGACGTTTGTGAAATAATTACTTTTCAAAAAGATGGGGTAAATGAGTTTTTATATAAATGAGGTTGGTTCAATGAAGAATGTTAAAAAAATGAAAAAAATGGGAAACCAATAGGAATGATCCATTTTCTTTAAAACCTAATTTCCACTCGAATTTTTAAAATTAAATATCTCACAAATGGCATTACTAAAAATTATAAAAATTACATATTCAAAATCAGCGTTTTATTTCTCTTCGATTCGACAATCTAAAGTTTCGACAAACTTTTTTTTTTCTTCATTTTGCCGGGTCTTAAAAAATGCAATTTATATAATCACATGTGATTTTATGTATAATCACATGTGATTTTATGTATAATTATATGTGATTTATAATAAAACTATAATATTAGTACACAATTATTTATAATGGTGGATGTTAACTCACACATGATTACGACTTAATATTCATTCACAAAAATAACTATAAATAAGATTTTAAGAATTGCATTCGTTTACGGTCAAAATCACATGTGACTATTGATTTGAGGTTTAATCACATTTATTTTTCAAATGAAGTATGTGATAAAAACTGATAATTCACATGTGATTTCACCTTTATATTTATTTACATGTATAATTATAAAAAATTATTTGAAATTCATATTTATTTATACTTTATTCAAATGTGATTACTAATTTAATGTTTAGTCACATTTGATTGTAACTAAAAAAAATTCTGAAGGTTTATAAAATTATCAAATAAAATATTTTTATGTGATTTTAAACTTATAATTTGTAATTTTGATTATTTTCATATGATTATAGCTAGTGATTTAAAACTTATAATTTGATTGTAATTATATTCACATGTGAGTGTTAACATTATGAACTTCAAATGCCCATTAGAAAATGAAAAAAAAAAGTTCGTTAGAAGTATGTCATGTGAGATATCTAATTAAAGATAAAAAGACGCTGATTTTAACGGTGTAATTTTTATAATTTATAGATATACGATTTGTGAGATATTTAGATTTAGAAAAAAATGTGGAAATTGGTAATTGAAATGGAGCAATCCAATCGATTTCTCCATTCTACAATTTTTAGGATTCTACATTGAACTTTTCTCTTATATAAATAACTCAATATTATTGGTTCTCTTCTGCCTTAAAAATTATTGTAATCTAACGATCTCTGTCTATTCAGTCCATCGGTGGCCCAAGTCTGAGGTGGCTTTGATTGATGACCCAACGAAAATAAGTTTTCCTTCACATGCCCACTTAAATTATTTAGTCAAGAATAATTTTATAACAAAGAAAACATGAGATAAAGTTTCATCACAATAATTATTTAGCTTTAATACCTTTACACATTTAACTTTTTTTATAGTTAACCTATAAAAAAAAAATAGACATCGTCACCGTTCCAATAACTTATGCAAAGTGTCCACTTCATATAAATCGGGTAAAAACCCTTACAGTTAATAACAATGAAACTTGAATGATAATTTATGGTAAATGGATTATTGAGAGGACACAATAATGTGGCGCCCAAGTCTTATGAGGTGGCTTTTACCACCTTTTTCTTATTATATTTTCCTGTATTATATTTTATTTTGATGACTTGAAGATATAATATGAGTTGTATCTTCGATGACGATGTGACTTCAAATAAGAATGATAAAAATTAAAGAATGAGAGAACCAATAATATTGCATCATTTCAAATACTCATTTTTACCTTTTTATTTGAAATTAAATATCTCACAAACCTACATTAATAAATTATAAAAATTACACCGTTAGAATCAAC
The DNA here is from genome assembly GCA_963930675.1 of Gnaphalium uliginosum. Taxonomy (NCBI): domain Eukaryota; kingdom Viridiplantae; phylum Streptophyta; class Magnoliopsida; order Asterales; family Asteraceae; genus Gnaphalium; species Gnaphalium uliginosum. The sequence continues at coordinate 3,362,828 of OZ005682.1, read as the reverse complement.
GTCATTTTATCTTTAATTAGAAATCTCACATGAAATACTTTTGATAATTTTTCTTTTTTCACTTTTTGTTGGGTTTTAAAATTTTGTAATGTTAAATCAGAAGTGATTTAACACTAAATAATAATCACACACGTTTATATGTTCAATCAAACTTTACATTCAAATTATTGATTATTTAAAAAGATTTAAATATAAAAAACTAAGTTGTAACCACATGTCATTAAAGTATCAATCACATGTGATTAAAGAGTAATCAAATATGAATTTTAAATCAATGACTTTAATTATACAATTAAGTAAAAATCAATTTGAAATTATACATAAATTATCATATATCGGTAAATTGCTTATCAAATATCAATTTTTAATTGAAAATTATATGTGATTATATACAAAATCATATGTGATTATATACCAAATCACATGTGATTAAATATAAAACTAGCAATCACATGTGATTTTTAATAAAAATAAATACAATTTTTAAAATTTTATTTATAATTATTAATGTGGATGAATATTAAGTTGTAAATCGTGAACAAATTTTAACTTTTTATCATAAATCACATGTGATTATATTGTAAGACCCGTCAAAAAAAGTTTGTCAGAAGTATAACTTGTGAAATTTCTAATTGAAGATACAAAAATGTTGATTTCAAACATGTAATTTGTATAATTTATTGATGTATCATTTGTTAGTTATTTAATTTTAAAATTGAAAGTAAATTTTGTAATGAAATGAAACAATACTATTAGTTCTCTCGTTCACTACTTGTTCTTAACGTTCTTTTTGAACTCACTCTACATTCAATAATTCATTCATTATATCTAAATAAGAGAGAATGGGAGACATACAAAACAAGGGAATCCATCCATCTCCTTGGGTTTGGGTCTAAGGGTTTAAAACCTGATTTTCATTCCCAATTATTAACAAAACCCATTTGTGACATGTCAAAACTAGGTAGTAACAAAGAAAACTTGTGCATCTAAAAAAACATTTTGTAGCAAATGGTGGCCAATAACTCCAATTTACAATAGAAAAGATGGTAGTTTACTCTAGAACAAAATATTTACACTAAAGGAAGCTTGCACATTTTGAAATCAAATGGTGGCCAACAACCAAAGCATAACATACGAAGAAATGGCGAGAAGAAACCACGCTACAAAAGCCAAAGCTACGGAGATTTGGAATGTATCACACGCCAATGACTTATGTGATCTGCAGATATCCGAGTCTTTTATGAACACAACCATCACTCCTGCCGATGAGCAAGCAGCTGCAAGTGATAGGATCGCTGTCACCTGTGTCACGTATTCTTAAAAATTACGTATACAAAATAATATGTGATCGTATAAGCATTAAGCTTCAGAACTATAAATCAATTCTAACATAGATAAGAAACCTTTATTATGTTAAATAATCAATAAACACCATATATGCAATATTCAGAAATCATGGCACAATGCAAAAAAGAAAGGCACGTATGATGTATCCATATAAGTAAGAAGAATATTTTTAAGCGGATGAAATGAAACTTGTTAAGGATAAACAATAAAAATCTTTCAAAAAGGGTAAATACTGACCCAGTCACCAACTACAAGAAGGCTCAAGAAGATATGATTGTGCAGATCTTTGTTTAACCGTATAGCGTGAAGATCAAGGCAGGCGAGTCCAAAACTCCACAACGCTTGAAGTCCCATTGCTGCAATTAGATAGCTGAAATCAACCAAGAAGAAGTTAAAACAATTACACCTACAAAGATGAGCAACGGTAGCACTGATGTAGAGGTGGAAATTTCAATCATATACATATGAATGACTCAACTTGGGTTATGTTTGACAGAATTTGGTCAAATAAAAAATTTAGCTAACAAGGTAATAGGTTAATGAGTCGAAAGCTGCCTGAAGCTTATTTCTAACACGTACAACCTCCTTAACTGGTTTATTCAAACGGGCCGAGTAAAAAAAAAATTTTTAGCTAACTGGGGAAGGGTCGAACGAATCCAAAGTTGCCTAAAGTGTATGTCTAACATTTACAAACTCCAAATCGTTTTATTAAAAAATCTACATTTTTATTACTGTAACTACATAGCTTTTCTGATCATATTTAATGTATTAATTAGTTACAGAAAAAATTGGACGAAGAAGTGAATGTGGGTCAATCTGACCTGACCCGTACTAAAATCCTAGTCATTTGACCCGTTACTTAACCTATCTTGGTATCTTGCCCCCTGCATGTTGTTTTGACCTAAAAGTCAATCTGATAATGTGCTCAAGAAGAACTCCAAAACATTACTTTATGATCAGAATAAGGCAAACCAATGTCATCTACTCAATTTTTGTTTATTTATTATTTTTTGCAAAACCCTACAATTATGGATCATAAATAAAATCTATGAAACTAGAAAACAAAATAGATATGAAACCCCAATTAGAACAGAAACATTCTACAAAAAGTATGAATTTTGAGAAAGATAGAGAGACCAGAAGGAAGTAGCAGTAGCGAAACCGGAAGCAGTAGCCATGACAGAAAGAGAAGCAGCTGCAAATAAACACTGGCCCATTCTCAACACAGCCCCACTCGCCTTCCCTGGACTCCCCAACAATGCTTTCATCTCGATCGATCTCTCAATCTCAATTTCACTTTCAATCCGTCTTTGGATCGATGTAAAATTGGTACTCTTTTCCCCTACTAATAAATTCTACACCCCCAATTCAACACCATCTTTACAAGGTCAGTTTATGCATAGCATTGATGTCTTTTCTCGGTTAAGTAATTAAGGTCGGATATGATTAAAATATAATATTTTAATGAAACTCCACTTCTATAAAAAGTTAAGTATTCAATTTTATAACCAAGGAATGAAAGATTATTGGTTTGTGGTTTCGGTATATTTTGACTTCTTTCTCAAACGGGTGTCGTTTTCTGTGAGAGTGACAACAAATACAAAACCTACAATATATATAAATTTATGCCTTTCCTTTTTCATTCTCAAAAGTCAAAACCAACTTGAAAACATATTCACAAAAATGATCGATTTCGAAACATGATGTAAGATCACAGATTACTTGCATGAACTTTCGGGTATAGCAAAGCGGATGATAAAATTTCCATCATCTGTCTACAGCTTAAAGCTACACGTTTAAGCGATTAGTATGATTTTATATCGTCACTCACATTGGCGACTTATCAGAGAAATCGTTTTACTAGCAACTTGGCATTTTAGAATCAAAACTCAGATAACAAAGTAAAAGAAAACCACAATAACTCTTTTAAGTTACTTCATAACGAAATGAGATGAAGACGCGACTACAGAATAATGTATTAGCACTCTCCTAATATGAATAGCTAAAAAGCAATTGGAACCAAACTATCTAAATAATCTGTTTGTCCCCACCCCAATAATAATAATTACCATCGAATAGTTATGTTATCAGCCCGGTCCGCTTAAGCCACGAACGCATTAGAAGCTGTTAAATACTAGGTACAACACTTGGTAGCCCAACAACAATATTCTTAGCTTCTCTGCTTTTTCCATTGTGGGGAAAATATGTTACTAGCTTAAACTCCATTCAGTTCCACTGATTGACCATTGCTCGACTCATCGCTCAAGCAAAGAGCTTAAGCTTGATGGGTGAGATCTCGGTGAGTATAGACGACCCCTTTATCATTATCCACCACTTGTCCATTTCCTCTGGCAATCCTGCAATCAAAATCAATGAGATTAAATGAAGATTCCAGTTGGCTCTGAGAAGGCCGTAGATAGGGCACTCTTTCTTAAGTGAAATTTTTCAGAGTAGATAAAGGAAAAATCAAACAAGAACATACCACCGTGTAGTAAGCAATCCTTCAACTCCTACTGGGCCACGAGCATGGATCCTGCTGGTACTTATACCAACCTATTGAGTGATTGAACCATTAGTGTGTTTAATCGACTAAGGAGGAAAAAGAAAATGACTAGCAATGAGTGATTCCAGAAGAAAAACAGTAAATAATATACCTCTGCGCCAAGACCAAACCGAAATCCATCGCTAAATCTTGTGCTTGCATTATGAAATACAGCAGCACTGTAAATGGAACCAACCACAAAATGATTTAATTATGCATTTATCAGACCAATAAAAATACGTATTCACTTTACCAATCTGGGGAATTTCATTATACAAAAGCATGTAATGAAGTGTTAGTAATTGAGATATTTAACCATGATGAAACACATCAAAAAAGTAACGAGAGAAAGACAAGAACCTATCAACTTGACGTAGAAAGATGTCTGCAACTTCACGGTCTTGCGTAACAATACAATCAGTATGTGCACTGCATATGAATCAGCCATCATGGAGCTCTATCAGCATCAAAAAAGAATAAAAGACGCACAATAGATGTACAAACAGAATCACAAATTACATAGAGTTCAACTAAAGAAGATAGCTTGCCTTCCATAACTGTGTATATGATCAATGGCAGCATGTACATCATCCACAATCTCAATAGTGCAAGTCAGCGAACCATACTCATGGTGGAATGAAGGGGCTGCAGGAAGATTAAGCATGGAGCTCGCCTTTGGACCACCATTTATGCTTACACCTGAAACAATCGCATACATACAAATTTCACATCCAACTTTTTACTGAACAGAAAACGGCAAAATTCAACGGATAAATTTTAGGCAAGTATTTTTCATCTGAGCTTCATAGTTCCACTGACAAAAAAATAACCATATGTTTGATAGACAGACAACATGATCTTCTGAAAGCCTGTGTCTGTATGGTTAAGGAGTTACATACCTTTAGTTTGAAGTTCAATGAGAAGCTCGTTAACACCACCATTCTCCATCAGATCCTTATGAACAAGAAGTGTTTCCTGGTTGTAAGGAACAAACCACATATCAATCGACTGGTTACATATGACGTTCCATTATGTAAACCATAAGTTTCAATAACAGAGTAATACCATCGCGTTACATGCGGCAGGGTAATCTGTTTTTGCATCAACCACTATGTTCTTTGCCATTTCCATATCAGCAGATTTGTCAACGTAGACATGACAAACTCCGTCTGGAAAGTTGAAGAAAGGCGATTTATTAGATCATAATGCCTACATGATACATACTAGACCTATTATTAGAAAGGGGTCAAAACATAACGTTTTTATCATTTTTAATTGAGACCATCATACCAGCATGCCCTAGAACAGGAATTTTTGTTGAAGACTTGATTTGGGAGACAAGTTGATTGCTGCCTCTTGGAATCACAAGATCAATAACATCATCAAGCTGCAACAGAATTATAAGTACATATTCTCAATACTTATTGTAGAGTAGAAGATAGGTGCACATCCAGCTCAACCTACCTTAAGCAACTCAGGAATCTCATCTCTAGAAGTCACGAGTCCAATTAGTCCTCCACCAACATTCTCTGGTATGGCTGAAGTAATAATCTAAAAGGTTCGGGAAGAAAAAATATAACTTTATGTAGATGAAATGGAGAGCTATGAGAATATAATTTAAGCATATACTGATCAATTAACTACAGAAAAGGGACCTTGTGTAATACTGCATTTGACCGTTTTGCTTCTTTTCCGCCTTTCAATAGAAGCCCATTCCCAGTTCTTATAGCCAATGATGCTATCTGTTCACAATGTGAGAGAATGCGATACTTAGACCAAAATAGAACATTCTAGTAGCGACTAAAATATATAATTAGATATTATTGAACGCAACAACTGGCAACGGAGCAATGCCATGTATTTACCTGAACTAGTGCATCGGGCCGAGACTCGAAGATAACAAGAAGGACCCCCAAAGAAGACGATGTCTTATCTAAGATAAATCCATCTGAAAGCTGGATGAAAGAATTGTTAGAACTTAGAAGAAAGCAGAAGAAACCAAAAACAAACAAAAACTATGGAACACACAGTTCTTTTTTCTAAAGTATTTTTCTCATTGTCAAAATCAAAATCATGGGAAGGGATAATCACTACTAGCCAAGCTGAAATCATCATTGAAAATGGAAAACACTCTTCTTATTAACCAGAAAAAGAGCATGTACTTGAGTTAATAATATACTTCGTAAGCTTCCAAATTTACTTATAAGAAGACCAGTAATGTAACTTCTGTATCAACATGCCAATTTCTTACCTCTGTTTTCTTTAATACTTGGCCAATTGGTTCCTCCATATTTGCAAGCACACGTATGGCTTTTGCGAGATTTGAGATCTATAAAATAGTAAATTAGTTATATTGTGTGCAGTTGGGCACAGTGAAAAGGAAAAAAGGAACTGCAAAGAAAGGTATGAGCATGACTTGCCTTCCCAGGCTTTAGAGCCAACCGCGAGATTAATGATGTTTCATACCCAGCATCTTTTGCACTAGCCAGATCAGCTTCGTTTTCATGTATGATCAATTTCTCATTTGCTTCTAGGGCATCAGCTACATCAATCAAAATTTTACTTCTTTCTTTAGCAGAAACAGCCTGCATTACAAATATATCGATATATCAACATTTCTAGTGGTGAACATGACTAGACCCATTTATGATGATACCTGAAGGTTCCTGGAACTTTCTCTTGCGGCCACTGCCATCTCACGTGCATTTAACTCTCCATTTGAGACCCATGTGTGAGCATCCTGATGAAATAGTGTACCTATCCGCTGTCCTTGGAGAACTTTGATAATATTGTCCCCGGCAAACCCACTTAAAATATTTTAATGTTAGTTATGGAAACAATAAGACGACAATAAAAAACATATTTAAATAGGAGCTTGCCTGGTTATAATGACAGGGATGCCAGCCTGTGAAGCATATACAGCAGCTTTTACTTTAGCAGTCATTCCACCTCTTCCTAGCCTTGACTTGTCGCCGAATGTGATAGTGTTCTCAAGCTTCTCCTTAATGTACGTATATATTAGCTTTGATTGAGGATCACTAGGAGGCCCACTGTAGAGACCATCTACATCACTTAACAAAACAAGAAGGTCCGCTTTTAGCTCCAAAGCTAATAAAGCTGCCAAACTGTCATTATCCCAGAAAATACCAGAAGAATCCTACAATATGTATCAATAAAATAAGATGTAAGTATGTATTATAACAACAATTGCAGGTAGTACACATTAGAAAATTTCATTTAAATATTTATTTGTATTCAGTCCAAAATCTAAATACACAGAAAAATAAAAAATGGAAAGAAAAGGAAACATACCTCATATGGAGCTCGACGGGTACTAACAGCATCATTTTCATTAAAGACAGGAATAACCTTATAAGACAATAGTGAATCCACTGTTTCAGTGAGTTGTTTCCTAAATTCTGGACTCCTGAAGTCATTATCGGTCACAAGAAGCTGAGCCGATGTCACGTCCAGCTGCAAACAGAATAGCAAGAATCTCATTTCAGCATTGCATTTGCAACGTAAGATTAAAAATAAAAGATATGTTGAAAGTATATTAAATAATATCAAAATACGTAGATATGGGAGAAATAAAATGAACCTGACTGAATAATGTATCATAAAGTGCCATGAGACCATTTTGTCCAACAGCTGCACATGCCTTACCATCAAGCTCAACTTGTGGTTTCTGGAGGTCGGCGAAGCTTCAAGACATAAGCATCCGTTAGTGACTTATATACTTGACCAAATGAAAACCATGAATCACTCGCATCACAAAAGAAATTTAGAACAGAGAGTGTGACACTTATCAGAACATGTTGGGAATAGACAAATATCCAATTTTCTTAAGATATATATTTCATGTTAGCTTGTAAATTAGTTATATATAGCATTAGAGCATTACTATATATCTTGTAAGTTATACGTAGCAGAGTATCAAAACATGTTTTTTAAAACAAGGCTAACAAGAGCCCTTGGAGTTTTACTGATTAGATAGAACATTATCATGCATCAGTCATAAAATGTAAAATCTGTAACAAAAACACTGTATGTAAAAGAGACACAGTGATAACCATTTCCATGCAAAATAGAGTTTATATTGCAGTTATAAAGGTGAGTACCTGCTGTGGACTAATTTCCTGTACCGAAGCCGCTGTCGACCAGCACCAACAGCACCTGATGAGACCAAGATAACCTCAAATCCTTGAGAATTTAGTATTTGAATCTGCAATTAGAAAAGAAGTTAATAATAAGCAGAATACTCGACATTGTGTATTAGTAAAGGGGATTAGAGCACAAACAAAGACTCGTAAAGTAAACATAAACAAGAAAGACGACACATATATACTCTAATAGTGGGAAAACAAATACGATAGCATTTTACCTGCTCACAAAGAGCTCCTAGTCTTCCAAGCGCGAGTCTTCCATCATCTCGGGTCACGACAGCCGTTCCAACCTATAGATAAAAAGATCACTTCTTTAATCTATGGAATACCAAAATGTATGAGCATGCTGCCACTCAATACTCTCCTTCCCGTCAATGATTGAGTTGGCAGATAAGAGTTTATATTTCAATGGACAAAATGCAACATAAATAAGGGATATATTAATGTACTCGTAATAGGACTAACATAATAGAGTCGATCTGTTTAGCCCTGTATGCGCATTTATATCAACAACACTAAATACAGAAATCTGTATTTTTTGGTTTCCTTGTTCACGATACAACACATTATCCTAGTTGTCGATAAATCTTGCACACAAAAAAGAAAAAAAAAAAGAAGCAATCAAACAGCTCAGTCAAACACATCAACTAGTTCTTATTCAAGCTCACAGTGCACTTCCATATATATCTTGACAAGAGATGTGGACCTACTGTATACATAATTTACTTTAATTGTCAGCCCAGATATCAAATTTAAATAACGCAAATTATTACTCTTTAATGACATTCCGTAATCACTATGAACATATCCGGAAATGATGTGGCAGCTACTTTCCATAAAACATATTGAGTTCATATTGCCGGATGATAATCATCACTACAGTAAATTTCCCATTTGATCAAATACCACAAACCACAACAAATAGAATCTCCTTCATACTTCCCATTAATAGACAGAACTACAGAAAGAGTAAATGCTATATTCTCCGGTCAATCCTCATCAAAATCTCCCGAAGACTCTTGGCAGCCTCATGTGGTATTTTAACCTTTAGGGATGTCACAAATGGTTTTGAATTTACTATTGATAAAAATCCTTAATTGATTGACAGGACTATATGACACAAATCAACAGTAATAGATACAAATCTCATTCCATTTTCATCCTTGAAATTTATTCAGCATTTTATTAATCATCGACAAGCAAAACACAATAAAAATCTCCATCAATAAAAAGGCTAACACGGCTATAAGAAAACAGAACACAGTGAAAACTCACACGAATTCAAATTAACACAGTAAAAATCATAAACATTGCATGATTACTCAATTAACACAAACTATTATTCTATTAATTAATTAAACAAAACAGAAAGCAAATTCCACAAAAGCAATCTGATACATACACATCATGCGATTTAGGGATAAAAACGTCGATACGATTATACGATTCCACTGAAAATAAATACAAATTATTCAGAAATCAACAGTTACCTTAATTACGATACGCTTAACATCTTTTAAAAATCCACGAGTTGGATCAATCGCAGCCATTGATTAATTGCTAATAAATGTGGATGATGATTTGGCACCTGAAAGCAGAGAGAAAATGAGGAAACTCGCAAGCGTTTGTAGGCCGCTATATGTATTGTATAGTTATCAAGAGACACTTAAAGTTGTGGGAGGGATTGACTAACACAAATATCAGGGATCTATCTGACGTATACTTGAGAGATAGGGCCAAACTATTACTGTATGATATGATTGGGTGTGATTGACACATATTTCGATTCCGTGTCTCTTTGTAAACAGATCGTGACACGTTTGATTACTTTATGTTTGATGGAAATCATATGAGGGTCTATGTACGGGTGCGGAGTACCGGAACACCGCCTGTTGGAATAGGATTTTTCATTAATTTTCTTTTTCTTTATTAGAATAATTAGAATTTGAATAATAATGTTGTCGAAATTAAAATGCACCGATTGATGGTTTTGTATTATTATTGGTATATTTTAACATTTTAATGTTACTTTAATTAATAATTAATGTATATCAGCTGTGTTTTAATATACGTTGCAATCAATTTATTAAGGTTGTAAATGATACGAATAGAGGACGCAATATACAATGTTTCTTGAAATTCTTTTTTTCTCTTCAAATTTAGAGTATAGTACAAATGTTTTTTTTTAAGAAAAAACGATACTTTTATTGATGATACTCAACTATCTACAACCATGAAACATATATATGTACATGAACTAACCCAACTATTCAAACCAACACCACTATCCTTTCCCTGCAGTCCACTCCCCTATTTATAGTCCTAAAAAAATAAAATAAATAAATAAATACAAATCAGGAACCAAAAAACTACGATACAAACACATTACTTAAAAAGCAAACTTATACAACGACATCCTGCTCTTCCAATATCAAAACCATCGCCAAACTTGCAAAATTGCTCTTTTGCACCTCACCGTTATTTCCTACTTCCATCGGTTTGTCGACCCATTGCAACCATTGAACCTCCTTCGATTTTAATCTTGCTTTCATCCACTTGAAACTTCTAATTTGTATTTCTTAAAACAAACCTGACCCCCATAATACCTTACCCCAAATACTTTGACATTTCTATTATTCAACAATAAGTAGGTTGTCACCCATGTTACCCCTTCCCAAACATATTTTTCCCCAGTTATTTTTGCCGGTAGTAACTTATTCAAACAGTTTCACAATATCAATCATCTCAGAACTACCCTTATGCCACCACTCAAATACTTTGGACCAAACTAACTTAGCCTCATTGCATAATAATAAACTATGATCTATTGTTCCAATGCATTCTTCACACCATGGGCACAATAATGAATGTAAATCGATACCTCCTTTGTCAAGTTCCACTTTAACCGGTAGCTGCTTCCTTCCAACTCTCCAGGCGAATATATTGACGTTGTTTGGAACTAGCTTATTGCATTTTGTTGGTACACCTGCATGCCCGATTTTCAATATTTCACCATCGATCATTTTTGCAACTTTCTGAAATACTTTATCCCATCTGCTATCCACTGTCATTTGTCATTACTATCCGCCTCGAGAGCCACCAAATCATACAAGTAAATTAATTCACTTAAGTCAGTCCATGTTCTTCCCATTGGTACATCTGCTAAATTCCACTCACACACCCATAAGTTATCAACCCATTTACTAGGGATGGTAATGAATCGGATGATGCCATATCTACATTCATATCCATTAAAAAAAATAATCCATATCCATATCCATATCTGTTTAATTTCAATTCATCCGTTCATATCCATATAAGAAGCATACATATAAGTTAGAAAGGAAGATTGACAAATAGTATATATGTTAGATGTGTTAGTGCATTGAAATGTAATTAATTATAAATATGTTGGTTGTAGTGAGAACACAATTTTTTTAAAAAAATGGTAAGAACATATTTAGCTATCAACGTGTTATTAACGAAAAATAAATAAACCTTTACCTTGTAGAAACTTGTGTGAACCAAAGAAAAAAAGAAGATTAACAATAGAAATAAACTGTTAATGTACTCTAAGTTCACATGCATTAATTACTAAATGTCACATCGTGTCAGAAGTTCAACTTATTTACGAAAATGTCATCGCGTCTGAAGTCTAATTTGTTTACGAAAATGTCACTGTGTCATAATTTAATTCAGATGGAATAAAAGGTTGAGATGGATAATGCACTCAATTCCACATCAAGCATCTTTCAATTGCAAAGGAACATTTTTGTCGTGAAAAAAACTAAAATGGAACCATGGAGGGCACGATACTTACTAATCTATCTATCTAAATATTTATCTAAATATTAATATAAGAAAATTTTGTTATCTTCAATTTTACTTAAAATCAAGCTCTATTGACCAATCAAATGCGTTGATTTAATCACACTTTCAATTAACCAATCAAATGCATTTATTCACCTAAAATTTCTCTTTTCGAATAAATAAATACTTTATTTATAATTTAAATAAACGAGTTATCCCTTTCATATATATCTCAATAAAATAAATAAATAAATATATTTTTCGAGAAGTTGAATTACCAAAGAGGAGGTAATGGCGAGTTTCGAATATTCCTATTAGAACTACTCTGACTTTTAATTTATTAAATTGATTATCTAATTAACATAACACCATCATATTAATAATCCCTCATTAGACAGGTAATTTAACGTGTGAATGATTTATTCACACTAATACAACTAAAAGTCACATTTAATTATCTGTGTGTATATACGGGTTTATGAAAAATACTTTTATTTGATATCCGTATATATTTACAAGTTTAACATTCAAATAAATGAAAGATAGTTTTATGTGAAATGCATGTGTATTCACTGGGGTTTATCAAAAATACTTTTATTCGGTATCCGTATAGTATGTATTCACATGTTTAACATTCAAATAAACGAAATATAGTTTTATGCGAAATGCATGTGTATTCACGAGTTTAACACTCGAATAAACGAAAGATAGTTTTATGTGAAATACACATTTTAATTTAATTATTATAAACGTATGTTTATATATCCATCCCAAGAACCATTGAATTACATAGTTTAATACTTAACATTATTAATGTTTAAGTAACTAATGGCTACATATTAACTTACTTATATTTAAAGTACAAAAGCATTTTAGCAAGTCCGTGTAATCACTGGTTTACAACCAAGTACTAATAATAATAGAATTCGATAATTTCCCCCGTAATATAATAATAATAAAATAAATAATAATCTAAATAATAATAATAAATAAATAATAATAATAAATATTAATAAAAGAAAACTTTGATAAAGTAATTTTGTTTAAAAATTGACCCCTGTTAACCAATCAAATGCTAAAATTTCATATCACTTCCAATTAACCAATTAAATGGATTCATTCACCTAAAACTTTTCTTTTAAAAATAACATTTTTAATTAACTTAAAGTTGGATAAAAATAAAAATACTCCTACGTCAAAACTAATTATTATCTCTATATATATTAATTATTATTATTAATTAATTAAACAATATTAAATTAGAAATAAATAAAAAAATAAATATTATTAAAGCTACCGATCACTTAACAATTTGAATGTTTGTATTACTTTTATGATATTTGAATTTTAATGGATGATCTACGTAAGAACTTTTCTATTTTATTTTATGTAAAATTTATCACAATGATTAATCTTTTAAAAAATGCGGATTTATAATAAAACTTTTGGTACACGAAAAAGAGACTGAATATGCTTATTTTTAACGAACATGACAAGCCTACAAATACTATGACAAATAGTATACAAAGAGTATCTATAAAAAATATGATGCGCCGTTCTTAACCGAGACTCGGGTTAAGCTTCGTCTCGGAAAAAGGGTTACGGTTGCGAAAACCAGAGTTGCGTGAACCAAGACGTCCATTCTTCTGTGAACCAGTTTCAAATAATTATTTACGAGGTTTTGTTAACCTACGCGTTGCAGCGGTATTTAAAAATTATAGTTTTAAGCTATATTGTTTATAAACATTTAATTACATGTGTTTATAGTAGTCTTTCATAAATTGTAAAGTTTACTATTAAAAATGTCAATGTTTTAAACAATCAAACATAATATTATTACTATTAGTTAAGTAAATATAAAATAGCATTTATTATTTCTCAACTATAAAATAACTTTAATGCTTTTTCTATATTTAAATGTAAAAATAATTCATCTAACTAAATATTTATTGGTGATGGTAACATTGTTTCTATTTCTCCAAAAATAAGTTCAACATTAAGTTGTTAAAGCATCAAGTTCTTCACCTTTAAAAATCATGCAAATAAAACCAAAAACTAAAAGTTTATTATTTAATTATCATTATTAAAAGAAACAATTAGTTATCATTTTTACCTTCCATTCAAATCATTTACCACTTTCATCATTTTTATGTTAATTAATTCACCATGCTCATCCTAATAATTCAAATCATGTTTGTTTAATTTCACATTTCTTTTACCTAAATTAATATTTTTTTAAAAAGTATTTCATTGCATTAATGACCAATTTCTATCATTTTATTCTCTTAATTAATTTTCCATACTCATCTTACATAATTTAAACCATGTTTGGTTAATTTACATTTTTTTATCTAATTTAATATTTTCTCAAAAAAGTCTTCCACTCACACTACCATTTGTACATGAAAAAAAATAATTTAAATAATTTATATATATATATTATTCATCAACTATTGAACGTATAGTTGCATTTAGCCTAGCTAAATGTTAATACAATCAATTACTCTATATCTTACATTTTAAGTATTTTTAATAAGAATACATGCCTATTTAAACAAAAACATTACAATTAAACATAGTTATCTAATAACTCTATATTATCAGCGAAAAATGTTAAATCATCTTACAATTTCCGTGTATACACGAGTTTTAAATCTAGTAAATAATAATATAATAATAATATAATACCCCTCCGTTCCATTACAAGTGTTGTGTTTTAACTTAATAAAATCTTTCTTTTTCAACTTTCACCTTAAATATTTTTGTTTGTGTTAATTAATACTTGATGCAAAATATATTAATGGATTGAGTTTTAAATGTATTTTCATTGGTATAATTTTCATCAGGTATTATATAACACAAACAAAAATATTTAAGGTCAAAGTTGAAAAAAAATTATTAAGTCAAAACATGACACTTATAATGGGACGGAGGGAGTAATAATAATAATAATAATAATAATAATAATAATAATAATAATAATAATAATAATAATAATAATAATAATAATAATAATATAATATAATATAATAATAGTAATAATAATATAATATAGAATTCTATATATATAATTCTTCTCTCCCTTCGTTTGAAAAGGCTTTTAATGACTGTAATTATGCTTCTGTTCGACGTATTCTCTCTATCGTTGATACGTTGTTTAAGAAGTTTCGTTATCATGTTAGGAATAATGTTCTTTTGATTTATTTGAATTACTGTTTGGATAACTTTGCTGCACCGTTACTTAGTAGTGTTGAGCGTTTACAATTGGTGAAGATAAATGAGGCAGCAGCAGATGTAATCGACGCTCAGATGCTCTGTTGTAGGATATTTTACTCGTTACATTCCTATGATTTGCCTGAATTTTTTGAGTACAATGTTGATAAGTGGATGAATGTGTTCAAGAATAATCTTGAGTTGAGGTATCCTGCAGTAGCTGTTGAACTTGTTGATGAGCTGCGTGTGGCTGTTTGTGATAATATAAGTCTTTACATGGAGCAAGAGGAGGAGCTGTTTGACAAGTATGTGGTTGGGTTTGTGGATGTTGTCTTGAGACTTGTTGTAGTTACATCAGCGTCCTCAACTCATGAATGTGTCACTATGAATGCAATCAAGTTTTTGACCATTGTCAGCACAAGTGGCCCCCACCATGCATTGTATTCCAGAGATGATAGATTGCAGCAGATTATTGAGAGTCTTGTTGTTCTAAATGTGATGTTAAGGGATGAAAGTTGTTTTAAGATGAATTTCGTTGAGTTTATAAGGAGAGATTCGGAAGGGAGAAATGGTTTGTAAGTGATGAATAGTGCACCTGGATTTTGTGTGTTGTGTCATATTAATAATAGACTCATGACCCAACAATTTCCCGAGTTTAATATCATATCGATCTGCATACATGTCTTAGAACAGAAAAACAGTTTTAGGTGCTTTGACTAATAGATTTACCAGTGGCGGAGCCACGTTTAACCGACCGGTAGCACGTGCTACCAGTAAACCGGCCCATAAGGTGTAAGCCCAATGTAAAAATTTGTATTTCTTGAGTGCTGATATTATTTAATTGCTCTGGTGCACTCGGTGGACAATTAAGCTTTTCTAAAGAAAAGATGCACAATCCAAAACTTCAACTGAAAATTTTCGACTCATGAAGTTCATTGACAATTGAAATAATATAACTAAATAAATGCCCCTGGTTATTCCAATTTATATCATTAAATTAAAGTTAATTTAAAACAAACGTTAAATTTTTTACAGTTTGTACTTGTTATTTTAACCCATCAATTACATAATTATAATGTTATCTATTCTAATTCAGAATCATAATTTAGGATTACTAACAAAATGTCTAATTTTATATAGTTAAAGAACGATTAGCTACTTATAAATTCTCTAATTTTATTTCGTTAAAGATTATAGTTTATTTTTATCCAATACGTCAATATTTCTTAAAACTCTGTGAATTTTTTCATATGATTGTATGTATTTTTCTATTTAAACTATTAAATATGACTTAATTATTGGTAATGGGTTATGTAATCATTTGATTATAAAATTCAATCATGAAAAAGGTAATTAAGGAAAATTGATTGAAGAAACGTCCAACTCTTGAAATTTTATTGTGTTGTTGATATGTAATAGACTAATAGTTATATATATATATATATAGGTTTTTGCCCGCCAATCATGACTCAGAACTCGTTTTACCCCATTATCCAATCTCACTATGTTGTTATTTAGACTCCTAGTGTCCCCTGTGAAAAAAAAATCTGACTTCGCCACTGAGATTTACCAAGCTATATATATACAGATTCATCCAAAGAGCCTCTAAAACTAGGCAATGACAAGGGAAAATTACTTTCAAGTCCATATTCTTCGGCTATGAAATCGTTGAATATGCAATACCAAAAAATAACAAAATATCCCCCTGATCACGAAAATTATCAGCTATTTCAAAATGTTAAGGATGGAAATGAAAACCTCCCTCGGGAATATTTAAAGGAAGGTTGAAATCAAGGTCAACCACCGGTAGCCAGTAGCATTGCATCATCCAAGTGCAAACAAATAAATGTCATCGCTATGATAATGATCCTAAAGGTATATAAGTTTCTCCACACCTCTAGCTTCTTCAACCATTGGTGCATGCTGAGTAACATCAACCTTCACTGTATCTTCTAATGCCTTTAGACAATCTATAACAGTCTCTACATCCGAATGGTTGAGTAGATCACACATGGGTTTGATACAACCTCGACTAACAATATACCTGTAATAATAAAATAAAGAACAATCATTAATAGTTGTACTCGTATAACAATCAAATAAGTAATGGGAATTAAGGAAGGCCACAAAGTGTTTACCTTATTTAGTCAGGAGTTGCAGCAAAAGTAGCAAAATTGATAGCTAATGCAGTCATTTTCTTGATGTAAAAGACCTGCATTTCCTAACAATTAAATAAGTGGACCAATGATATTGGAATCAGAATTTTCTTCAATGTTTATATATATTTAACAAGGTAACCATGATTTGAAAAAAATAATATTAATAATAAAGATTTCAAATTAAACTTTGAGCGACTTATGGCCTGTTAGACTCGTTTGATTTGTTCCGTATTACCTGGAAATGTTCATAAGGGCCAGCAATGATTCTAGCTATAATTCAGCAAGCTTCCGCCTTCATGCTCATGTTGTAGCTATAATAAAAGTTGCAAAACATGAGATACAAACAATATAAATAATCTTACGTACTCACCCAATAACTCAATAAGTCTCTGAAAGACGGACCAGCCCGTGATAAGATAGAGTTGTTGCAACTTTTATTAATTTCATTTTAAAAATAAAATGTAAAAAATTAAATGTGATACTCGTTGGTATTCTTTTGAGGACTTTGTAGCTAATGCATTAATTTAATTTTCTCTTCGATTAGACATCTTACATGATATACTTTTGACGACTTTTTATGAGTTTTTTACAAATTGTACAATATTAGTATCACATGTGATACTCGTTGGTATCACATATAGTAGTTGTTTACAAAACCTACAGAAAACGAAAAAAGTAAAAATTATCGGAAATATATCTTGTGGGATGTCTAATCGAAGAGAAAAAATGCTGATTTTTATGGTGCAATTTTTATAATTTTCTGACTTACCGTTTATAAGATATTTATTTTATAAAATTATGAGAAACAATGAAATTTATGACACGTAACGCACCTTATTGGTTCATTCAATCTCACTGAATTTTGTTCTACTCATTTGAACGTTACTCATTATTAATATTAAATTGTTAAGTATTAATTTTCGGTATATAAATATGGTGAGATTAATTTATTATACGTTTAATAAATAGAGGGATGGGTGAAATATTGTTATTTGGCTAAACATAATGCCAATAATTAAAATTAAGTAGTTTATGAAGAGGGAAAATGTAATTTAGGGTGTAAGAGAAAAGTTCAACGTAGAATGTTAAAAAAATATAGAACGAAGAACCAATAGGATTTCTCCATTTCAATTATCCATTTTCACTTTTTCTTTTAAATCTAAATATCTCACAAACCGTATATCTATAAATTATAAAAATTACACCATTAGAATCAACGTCTTTTTATCTTTAATTAGAGATCTTACATGACATACTTTCAACGAATTTTTTTTTTATTTTCTAATGGGTACGTGAAATTCGTAATAATAAATCACATGTGAATATATTTACAATCAACTTATAATTTTAAATCACTATCTATAATCACATGTGAATAATCAAATTTACAAATTATAAGTTTAAAATCACATAAAAATAATTTATTTACTCATAAATCACATGTGATTATATAAGTCACATTTTCTACAACCCAACAAAAATGAAAAAAAAGATTGTCGAAAGTATAGCTTGTGAGATCTCTAATCGAAGAGAAAAAGACGCTGATTTCGAATATGTAATTTTTATAATTTTTGTTCATGCCGTTTGTGAGATATTTGATTTTAAATATATGAGTGAAAATTTGGTTTTAAAGAAATGGGGCAATCATATCGTTTCTTCCATTCTTCACTTTTTTAGCATTTTACGTCACCTCTCGAGAGTGTAATATTGATACTCATATTAAATATGGAGGTACTAAAATGATTCCTTTTTAGGGGTTACATGTGTTGCTTTTAAATTGATAAAAAGATTAATTAACAACTAAATAATTGTGTTTAGGTAAACAATTTTGTATTTAATCATTAAATTAACAATGAAGGAGCCGATGGCCCGTTACACTGTTTTCTATACGAAAATTCATTGGGTAAGAAACATCGAGAGAAGTAAGGTGTTCGAGGGCGGATTGCGGCATGATGATTTTGTTTCCGATATCGAGATGGTCTTTGTAGATATGGGAAAGAGGGTAAGAGATGTAGTAATGATCGAAATTGTTGGTGTTGTTACCGGTGTATGTTTGATCGATGGCGTAATCCATGTCGTTATTCCAGTCCACGAATGAATCCGATTGAGCGATTGTAGGTAACAAGAATTGATGCGAAAGTGTTTAATTTGTGAGGGTTAAAGATGTTTATGTAGATTGTGAAGGGTTAAGCGGTTTTAAGCGTGAAGTGGAAGAAAATTATCGGTATTGGATTTGGTTTCCTTTTTATTACGTGTTTTATCTTTAATAAATAAAATAAAATGATTATAGGTTGAGTAATGAAAATTATTAAATTAAATAAAATAATAATAACGAAATAAGGGAGATTTTAGTTGAGAAATAGAGGTTGGTTACGGAGCGATCATGTGTTTCCTTTTTACGGTTTGTTTTTACGGAGTACTAGTTTAAGATACGCGATAATGCGGGAAATTTAAATTGAATTTATAAAATGAGTTGTTTTTCTTAATGTATGTTAATATTAACCTTAAGATATTATTAATGAAAATGCATTAAATTTATTTATAATATATATATTAGCTAAAGTGATAAGAGGTTTGAGAGAATTCCAAATCAAATGGTGATGGAGACCATGAATTTTTGAGAACTACAGTTTGAAATTTTGTGACTGTTGTTGTGAATTTGATTTTTTGTTTTACGTGGGTGAGAGATTTTAGGGATATCTTCTTACTTTTAGGATACAAAATATTAGGATTAGTTATGAAAAGATTTTTTATTTCTTTCTTTTTAGTTATATCCGTTTTTTTTTTTACTTTTAGGAAATAATTATTAGTATTAGTTATGAAAGGATTTTTTTCTTTTTAATTATATTCGAAAATATTAATTTTAATTAAAATAATAAAGTATTAGAAATTAATCTAGGTGGTCAGATCGATTTGGGAAAACGCAATTAAGAGCTATGATTCCTCCCTAGTATTCTGGTTTAAGTATATTTTATTATTTATTATTTATTATTTTATAGATATTATATTATATTATCTCAAACATAGGATCAAATAAAAATAAAAATTATTTATGATTACAAATACAAATCCCAAGATAGGATCAAATAAAAATTATGTAGATGAATTATTTATCGATAAGATAACTATGTACAGTACTGGGCTAAAATAACTTTTGGTAGTTGTTGGAGCCTTAGAGTAACATATTTCGAGTTTACAAAGACTACGAGCCCAAGTTATATATAGGCTTATAATATTGGATGACGGCCACCGGCCCACCACAGAATTTTTTTTGACACTTGTCCTCCAAGTACCAAGTCCTAACGATGCGTTACTTAATGATTCCCCTTATAATCATTATAAATAGTAGAACTACACCTTACATGTAAAAGACGGGGTTAGTTTATATTGCTGAGTGATAAAACTTATTTAAAACTTATATTTGATAGTTAATATGTGATAGTTGTAATTGTAAGTGATGAATTATGATGAATTAATAAGAGTTGTCATTGTTGTTGCAAGTGTTTTGAATTTTTGATTTATATTGAAATGATAAGTAATTATAAAATACATATTTTTGTTGGTATTACTAATGAAGTTATACGATTAATATTTATAGTTATGTTTGAGGCAACATATAATATTTATTTGGAAGTGATTTATGTAGCGATTTGAATTTGACATGGTGAGCCTTCATAGTCATTTCTTCTTTAGGAAATTAATTTATTTTATTTGATTAGTTGACTTTTATTATTACTATATATCTGTTAATAGTTTTTAGTTTATAGAGAAAAGTTCAACGTAAAATGTTAAAAAAATGTAGAATGAAGAAACCAATAGGATTGCTCCATTACAATTACCCATTTCCACATTTTTTTTTCTAAATCTAAATATCTCACAAACCGTATATTCATAAATTATAAAAATTACACCGTTAAAATCATCGTCTTTTTATCTTTAATTAGAGATCTACATGACATACTTTCGACGACCCTTTTTGTTCCGTTTTTTAATGGGTATGTGAAATTCGTAATAATAAATCAAATTATAAGTTTAAAATTAAATAAATAACTAATATTGGGCGCGACTTAGTATATATAATAAGTTTAATAAAACTTATAAATATCGAGTTGGTAGCTAGTTGTTTTGGGTGTGATCCTACACATTGGACGCCCATGTTCAAATCTTTGTGCCTGCAAATGTTATTTTTACATTTTCTTAATTTTAGTTACTTTGTTTTATACCGATTTATAAAAATCATTTCTATACTTTATTTTTCATTTTTCAAGTCCAATAAATTTACGTTTTGCTTGAAAATAGTACCCGATCCACCTAAAATACTAAAATACCCTTTGACCATTTAGATTATTACTATTCGCAATTGACAAGAGAAAAAGTATTTTAATAATTTTAGGTGGAAAATGGATCATTCTCAAGTAAAACATAAACTTATTGGACTTGAAAAGTGAAATATAAAGTATATGGACGATTTTTGTAAATCGATGTAAACCATATGAACTATTTATAGAATTTACTCTATTATTATTATTATGCTTTTTATTATATAACTATCAGTCGTACCTTTATTATTTATTATGTATTTTTGTTTTTTTGTTGCTTATTATAATTTGTTTTTGTTGTTATTATTATTTTATTTGTGAAACCAAGCTATATTTTTTTCTTTTTTATATTTTTGTTCTAATAAGTTGTTAAGGAGAAAATAACTTGTAATATTGATCTATACAAAATTTAACTTACATGATTTAGCTAATGTTAAATTACGGAGTATTGTTTTGTATTATAAACTATCAAAACATGCTTTAGTATGTGACAGTGTCAGATTCAGGAATTTCAATCGCGGGGGGCAAAAATAATTATGTATTAAACATAATATTGTGCACAAAAATACATACCACTACATTAAATTATGCACAAAGTTACATCTTAGTACACTAGATTCTGCAAAAAAACAACACATAATTATGTAGAAAATAGCACATAAAAAGGCTATACAACTCTTAAAACATGCTTAAACAGCAGCTAAAAAAACACAAATACAACATAGCATAGCTACTAAAACAACATAGGCACAATAGCTCAACTAATACAAAAACAACGACAATTAACAACAGTATATACATTTTTAAACTAGACAAATAATGCACATAAAAAACTGTCCAAAACAACATGAATCTAGGTAAAAATTGCGCCAGAGACTGCAAAAAACGACAACTAACTTAGCAAGATATTGCACCAATTACATTCTACTACAATTGTCTTGTCAATCAAGAGCACAAAGTGACAAAGAATATTATTGACCACAACTATAGTTGGAGTTTCCATGTCAATATTATTACTTGAAGATAATTCTTTGAAGATTTTTCGAATACCTAAATCTAATTAAACAAGAATTAATAATTTTTGACAAAGCATACAAATATAAGAAACACACTAAAAACAATTGAAAAAAAAACTAAACAAGTACTATAGACATAAATAAAACACATGCCATCACCAATATAATTAAACAAATAGTCGATGTTAATTATATGGAAAGGGATACTTTAAGAACAAAAAAAACAAAAAACTAAAAAATAAAGAGCAACCATAAATAAAATAAATATAAATAGACGAACAATAAGAACTTAATATGAGTATACCATTACAACTTCTCCATATAAATAGTTCATAAATAAAGTAAATTTCATCATCATATTTTTGGTTAAAAAAGCTGAGAATTTCGCTAGAAATTACACAATTAGGATTTACTAGTTAAAAATAAAATACAAAGGTAATAATTCAAGTTAAGAGATGAGAGTAAATGTCACACCCCCAAAACGGTAAGTTTACGGTTAGCGAGTGATCAGCGGAAGCATTTGTGTACGAGCGGGGGTCGTGACGTCATAAGATCATTACAATACAGAGCATATGATTATCGCAGAACAAAATGATTAAGATGCCATAAATATAGTTGTTACAAAAGTTACGACTTTACAAGTCGTAGTAGTAGTGTTGTTGAAATACATCAGTTTAAGTGAATACAATATTCAAATCCAGGATTTCGTAAGTATGATCAAAAAGTTATAGTTATACAAAGAAAATCCCATAAGTTCCAAAAGTGGCATCCTAATTCGTTTCGGGAGGTCGTTAATCCAAGATGCATGCAAATCTTACATGAGTGTTAATTCTCTGAAAAACATAGTAGAAATCGTCAACAACAATATTGAGTGAATTTACAGGTTTATTATCGTTGTTAAACCAAATTATTTGTAAACTGTTGACGTACAAGTCAAACAGTGATCAAACTAATGATCAAATATAGTTTTCGTTTCCGTTGACATACAAGTCAAATAAGTTTCATATTCGTGGGAATTTATCCAAAAATTTTGTTGAAAACGTATTTTAGAAAACTTTAAAAGTATTCTAATAATATTGTTTATTAGAAAAACTCGCAGGTGATCTAAAGTAAGGTTTCGTTTCGTGATGTAAACACATCAATTCGTATACGTTTGAAAATCATTCCAGTGTATAAATCGTAGGAACGCATTCCTATATAGTTGATCGTAGGGAAATCATCCCTATAAAGTTTGTAGGAAACACATTCCTATATAGTTGTTTGTAGGAAGGCATATACGGTGATCCCCCGAAAGGTGAGCTAAACCTTACGAGTTAAAGTAACGCAACCCAACCCCATAACCAAGCAACGACACATTTCGTTGTTTGCCTAATCGGACATGTAAATATACGCTCCGCTCTTAGTTGAAGGGACGTCACCCCGATAGTACTATCTGTATATTCAGTGGCTAGAGTCACCTAGCTAATGGTTATAGTCTGTAACCATAAGGTCTTCTATGCACTACATTGTAAGTCATGGTTCGTACAAGGATTCGTTGTCATGTTCCCAAAATAGTATGAAAATCATTTCATGAACAAATAGTGTTGTGTAATCGTATGAAAACATTAATAAGAAACTAAGTTTTCGCATATAGTATCAAAATAGTTGCTATGTTTTCCACCCCTAGTTTAAAGCAGTAAAATCAGTAAAAGTAAGGGTTGTGAACTCACCTCGTGAGCTAAAGTATGAGAGCTAGCAAGTGGTTGTCCAAATAAAGTCTCTTGACGCCCTAAACGCAATAGATAGTTTATATAAACAGTTGGCTATTTGTCAACTATGTTAATTGTTCACTCGTTTCGAAAAATCGTTGTGTTTTAAAATGTGTACAATACATTGGTGATGTTTTCGTTTGGGTTTAGTTTATATGAGTTGTTTTTGTCTAAGTTTATTAATGAAGTTACCAAAACTCATTTTGGGCATGAATCCTAGTGTTTTATAAAATGGTTCGCGTTTTATCGTTTGCGGCTCGTTTTTGTTGACTTGGTCAAACGTGCTCGGTTTGACCCGAAACTTTTACACGACTCTTAAATATGTTTTAGGACTTATAAAAAGTGAGTTTTACGTTTTGTGGTTAACCCGAAAATGTCGTTTTTAAATATATGTCAAAACAGTCCCCGGGGTTGTTTCATCAGATTTTGTACGTTTTTCGTGGCTCGTTTTGGCTAGTCAAAGTGTCGAGATAAAATCCGAGAAAATTTCCAGACATTCCCCCATGTCTTAGCTACTTAACATAATTTTTCAATAATTTTTAGTTATCGTTAAGTCGGTCAAATAAATAGGCAAATCCCCTGACGTCCAAATATGACGAATCCGGATACACGTTCAAAGATCTAATTACTGTACGAGTTCTACAAAACCTCACAAAATGTAATCATACAACTTTTAAAGCTAACAAGATTTGTGACCTTCAGGAAAAAGCCTCATGTCGTTTGGAGTTGTGTAGCTCGAGTTATGGGCTCGATAAGTTAGCACAAAAATCTGCCATCCGAAACAGAACGACTACTTGTTTTTGTAAAATCGTTTTCGGGTACCAAATGGTGTCGAAAAATTACGAAACCACTTGTAAATGAAAGCTAACATCTTAAACTTAGTTTTTCTCTTTTGATTCGACAATTTTCGTTGAGTTTTGAGTACGAAAAGTCTCCTTGAAAATGGATTAAGTTTCTGGTTAGAATACCTGTTGGAGTTTTGTGTTTGTTTAGTGTTTTAAAAACATTTTTGACATGATTTTTGGACAAGATTTCGTATGAGTGAACCTTTAGCATATGCCTACATGTTATTCAAGTAAACAAAACGAAAAGTGAAGGTTCTTACAAGTGAAATCGAAGATCTAAGAGAGTAAGGAGATGAGGAGTGCTTGTTCTTGCTTTTTGACTTGAGTTCTTCTTGAAAGTAATGGTGGATGATGATGGTGGCTGGTGGTGGTGCTGTGGTGGTGATGTTGGGCCGTGAGAAAGAAAGAGAGAGGGAGGGAGAGGAGAGAAAGGGTTGAGTGTGTTAGTGTGTGTAGTTTGTGTGTAGAGTGAATGAATGAAATATGGTGAAACGGGAATGGGGAGGGGGTATTGGTATGGAGAGGGGGAGAGGCATGGGTTGCAGATTTGGGGGGGGGGGGGGGGGCGGGGGGGGGGGGGGGGGGGGCGCTCACATGGTGTGAGTTGTTTAAGTCTTGTTTCCCCAATTCGCGTTACGCGCGGTGCCCGTTTATCCGTTCGTTTAAACGTTTATTTGACGCGTTTTGCTCATGATAATTTCACATTAATTTTCGATTGTAGTATTATTTTTAAATACTTTATTTTATGATCTAAAGATGTTTCGTTGGGTTCTCGTTTGGTTGTCGGGTTCGATTTGCGCGTTAACTTTGCGTTTTCATTTAATCGCTATGCTTTATCGTTATAGCGTAATATTTTCAAGTAAATAACTACTATTAAAATAGTTTTACATTATTTATAAAATTCGTAGCACCAACGATCGTGTTGTTGTCGGGCTACACCTGATTGTTTTTGCGTAACTATACATAATTACATAATTCGTAATACTTCGCGTATTAAATTAGTGGGCTTTGCTAGAACTATTTCATAAAAATAGTTTAATTTTTATTACGTAGGGAATTAGCCTAAATGAGAAAAAAAAAGATATTTAAATCGATGTATTGGGGTTACAAATTACCAAGGGAATGTGAATTACATAAAAAAGTACGCTTATATTTATTTTTATTTCAGTTTGAGGGGTCCAACAAATCTTGGGCTAGGGGGCTCTTTAATAAAGTTTAATTATTAACACCTGGTGGGCTTTTTTGACCGGTTCCAGTCCACCCCCCACTAATACATTGAATCCGAACCCCGGTGTGTGATGAAATACAACAATAAAATCAAATACAACTTTTATTTTAAAAAAATAATAAAATACTATCCCGTCACAACGCGCGAGTGAAAAAAAACCTCGTTATTCATAAGAAATTGTAGATTAAAATCTTAACTAATTATTACTATGGTAATATTTGATGTGATTATTTGTCTTACTAAATTATTATTATTATTTTATTACGTATAATATAGTAGAATCTAAAACTAAAAATAGTTTAGCTCGAAAACGTGAAATCTCTTGATTTAGTACTTAGGGTGCACGTTTTAGTATTGTGTGTCTCGTTGGTTATTCTTAAAGAGGTATAAAAGATGACCGAAAAAAGAATAAACTGTTTTTGTCCATTATGTTCGAGTACAAGTAAGAAACAACCATATTATATACTCCGTAATACTTTATACTTGCAAAAATCAAAAAGATATTGTTATTAGTAACAAGATATTTTAATTATAACCCGCAAAATTTGCGGGCTACCACATAATTTAAAGACAAATGTTGATATTATAAATTTATTTTAGTGGATAACATTTGAATGGATATATTTTTGCTGATGACATTGGAGTAATGTTTTGAATTGAAGGAGATAAGTTTATTCATTGATAATAGCTTTAGAGATGCATTGATAGCAAGTAATTGTTACTACATATTAATGTTACATCTGTAATGTGATACTTGTATGTTATAATGTTTGATACGAAATAAGTGTATGATCATTAAAACTTGTAACCAAAATTATAAAGAAAATGCTAACTATAACCCTAAGGCTACGGTTGCCGTGCTTGTTGAAATCCAAGCAATGATGCTTTCTGTTGCAAACAATCTTCTTTACAATCTTTCATACAGAATTTTTGAGAATGCTTGAAACGTTCTATTATGAGAGAATGCAATAAAAAAAAAAAACAACAACAACAAAACACTCGTTAAACAACTAAAACCAACAAAACAATGATTATGACCAGCGAAATAATATCGAATTAGATGGACATTTTCGTAAAAAAAATGATTAATATCATTTGGAATATCCTTATACTCATAATCGATAAACGTGGTCATTTATATTTTCGTAGGTTTTTAAAATATGTTGTAGTGTTCAAGCTAATGAGTTACATGTCAAACATAGCAAGTAGAGATGTCGAACAGAGGGATTTTACCTTAAACCATTGTAGATCCCCTTGCATTTGAAGTGCAAGGCTGCCTGCACTGGAACAAAATTTTTAACCTATCCAGTGGTGTTAACTCTTACAGCCATGTGTCGTATGTTATGTATTCATCATTATATTTGGTAACCATTTATCCAAAGTGACTCATGTGACATGAAGCTGAACACTTTCTCATGACAATCAAAATGATCACTTTTAGTACATTCCTTTTCTTATTATCTGAAAATAAATTTAAAAATACACACATATCAATTGTACAGTACCCATAGTAATGAAGCTCAGCATAAGCTCCATTGCTTCCAGTAACCAAACCAATGAAATTAAACTAAAAACTTATCTATTGTATACACTAATTTAGATCAAACGGGTTAAATTTTAAAGAATAAAATTTTGAACAATACCAACATGTTCAATAACAGTAGCATTAATCCCATTATATTCAGCCGCCTCCATGATACTTAAAAGTTTCTCTAACACACTTAAGATCGATTTTTGGAGCCTTGATGTGGGTAACAAATTGACTTTTAATGGTCAAAATGCAGCATGTCATCATCACAATTCTATTAATAAACCCATCCAAAATAACACTTTGACCCACACCATCTTTAATAATCTTCAGAGCAGCTCCAGCATTCAATCTGGCACTCTTGAAATCAACAATAGACCATATTAAATCATCACAAATTCACAATCTTCAGACCACCCTTATTAAGAAAATACAAATTTCATTGTAATTTTTGCACTTCAAAATATAATTCCCAATATCCTAACTGATGCAGTTTCAGATTAATGAACACGAAGAGATTTGTATCACCACACACACGAATCAAGACCCAGCACGTTGATCAAGAAATATTATGCTGACAACCTAAAATGTACGTAACATAGAATGTAGTTTCAGTATTGAGGATTGCAAATATCACAAGCCAGAAAACTCAGGGTAAAGATTAGATACCTTTGTCCATCTGTGAGGAGCTGTCTTAAGTATTGGCTTCTCCAACGTAGAGGCTGCATAGTTATATGTGAGTGGGCCTGCACCAAACCCCCAAAATGTGTCAAAATATAAGAACTGAGCTTAGAAAAGTATCTTATAAAACCAAGTCAAAATGGATTTGTTTCATTAATATTACCTGTGTATTTTACAATTTGTAAACAAAATGAGGATTTCATATGCCACACCATTGGAACATACCTTAAACTTGTGTTGCCAAACGGGTGCAACCATGAGAATTATCAACAAATCCAAGCTTGGATGACATTATAACACGTAAAAATTGAAATTAATGGCATATAAAAACATAATCATTCATACTTGGAACAGAGAAATTTGATGAAAAGATGCACATATTAACTACATGAGAAGAAATAAGAAAAGGAACTACCAGAAGACATTTCGTCAAACACATGATGTGCGCTATTGAAACACCTGTTACAAATCACAAGACAACCAAATTAAACATGAGTCAGTTTAACAACTAAAACATGATGATTATGGATATAGTAAACATAAATACAGACACCAACTGATATTCAAAATCAGAAGCAGCAAGTAACTTCCTAATCAAAATATGAAACTACTAACTTCATATATTCACAAAAATTGCAGCTGATACATACCTATATACGAAGACTCCAAAAATCAAAATCCAACCTGTTTTAGAATTAAGCATTTCATCATGTGGACTTGCTATTAGTTAACAAACGAAGAAAATCTCGAACGCTGTACAAATCAATCATATAAACTCATTTATAAAGTCAAAAATTAAAGAAATTCTGAAATAGAAAAATAAATTATTTTCATTCAAAAGCTTACCTTGTCAACTGAAGGTGAAATGCAGGCTTCATAACCATCATCATCTAATAAGTAAATCAACAAATATCACGGGGCTTAACTCGAAAAACATGTGATTCATCGTCAAAAATCAAACAGATAGCTTACAGGGATGCCCAAGAAGATGTAAATATATGATTTATCTCGTCGAAACCTGTTTTTGAGCCATAATTCGAACAACATGTGATTTTGATTAATATTAAACTTCAATTGTTTAGGTATTCAATTCAATTATGAAAATAGCAATAAAATAAGCAAATGAGCGTATGGAAGCAGAGAAAAATAGCGATTTAGGGTTAAAACAATTGGCAAAAAGGCATCTTAAATTGAACACGGGTAAATAATACAAACCTTTCGAGGGTAGTTTTGTCAATGTGCATCTTCTAATTTTCTATTTAGATAATCATTTTCTAAGAAGAAAATCAATGATTCTAATTCAAACTATTAAAATATTTAAGGGTTAAAGATTCATTTAAAAGGATTTAATTTTAGAATGTTTAGTTAACTATAGTTTTCTTTTAATATTATAATAAAATAAAGAGATTAGTGCTTTAAATATCTAAGAATAAAATATAATAGTTATATACTTGGCTCACATGGTAATACAACGAGAAAAATAAAAATATCGTTGCTTTTAGATGTCACCATCTTTTGAAACTTTCATTGGAAACGACTTATATATTTCAATAATTGAGCTATCAAGTTTTTATTATTTATTATTTAAGTCTTAACTAAAGTTTTTATACACAAAACCATCATCAACTATTTCAAAGGCTCAAAGCCCATACAATTGTTTTCTAATCTTAATATCCGAGTTAAATAACATCCTATCCTAAGATAATAATAATAATAATAAAATCCACAATAAATTTATGCAAGAATTTTTTTTTTTTTTTTTCATAATAATATACTCCATAAAAAAATAAAATAACTTAAGAATGATAGTATAGTAGAATATAACAACATTCCCCTTCCAAACCAACTTTATTCACACTTTCATTCCACCTAGTCTAGTCACCCAACCCTCATGGCACCCTTTTCCTCCATTTTCTTTCTCATTTCTCTACTCACCTTCACCGGCGATGTCCTCTCCGACCACCCGACCACCACCACCACCACCCTCTACCTCTCTCCACCCACCACCTTCTTCTCTAACTACAACAACATGCTCCACTCTTTCAAAATCTTCATCTACCCACCACAGCCACCATCCATAACCACCACCACCACCAATCTCTTCACCACCCCACAACAATCCCAATTCTACAAATCACTCCTCACAAGCCCATGCATAACCCAAGACCCAAACCAAGCCCACCTCTTCTTCATCCCTTTCCCTTCTTCCATCACCACGCGCTCCCTCGCGCGTGTAATCAAAACCATCCGCCTCACTTTCCCTTTCTGGAACCGCACACTCGGCGCCGATCACTTTTACCTCTCAGCCGCCGGCGTTGACTCTTCCTCGGACCGTAACATCGTTGAATTGAAAAAAAACTCCATCCAAATCTCAAATTTCCCAACCACTTCCGGTCTTTTCATCCCACATAAAGACATTACACTTCCTCCGTTCCTGGTCAACGATACGTCAGCGTTGACCATGACCGTGCCGGAACGAATTCCGTTACGTTTAGTTAAAGAAATTGAGAATGATAATGAATTTAAGGTTACATTGATTAATAATGAAAAGGTGATCAAGTTTGGTAAGTTTTGTATATCAGTGTATGGTTACGAGATGACGTGGATGGTGGAAGCGATGACGTCAGGGTGTGTGCTAGTGGTGATTACTGACCGTCCGATTCAAGATCTGCCGATGATGGATGTGATTAAGTGGGATGAGGTGGCGGTGTTTGTTGGGTCCAGTGGTGGCGTGGATGTATTAAAAAGGGTGTTGAACGGATTTGAGAAGAGTAGGTATGAGATGATGGTGAAATCTGGTGTGGTGGCAGCACAGCATTTAGTGTGGAATGCGGAACCACAGACGTACGATGCGTTTAATATGATTGTTTATCAATTGTGGCTTAGACGGCATACCATTAGATATGCCAGATGGGTTCAACGTTAGTTTTTTCGCTAACTAGTATAATTTTTTATTCCTATTTTTAGATGGCGTTTGTGATGAAATAAAACATTGTCTTCGCTTGAAACGTGAACGAGTGGGTTTTACTAAATTATTATTTTAGTACTTTTAATTATATTTTAAAGATGTATATTTATATTTATTCATTTCTTTATAGCAAGAATGGAAAATGCAAGTGTTTATTCAAGAACTACCGAAATTGTAGAGCGTAATAACGTTCGACCACAATGAATTGAATTCGTATTTAAAAATTGGTGACTTTTAGTCTTGTAATGTCAACATCTATAGGGTCTAGCTTCTAGAATATGTATTAGAAAAAAAGTCGGTTGAGCCGAGGGTAAGGTTGATAAGAGAACGATGAGTGATGATACTGTATTTAACAATGTTCTCGTGAGAACATTGATGCTTAAAAAATGAAGGATATTGAGTTTAAAGTGTTTTCAAAATTTATTTTTGGTATTTTAAATAAATGAAGAAAAAAGGTGAAAAGTAGGGTTTCATAGAAGACGGTGTAGGAGAAATTTGATGAGAACACCGTTGAGAACATTGGAAAGAAGTGACAGAACACTGTGTTATGCTGTTATATGGATGGTGAACTCCGTTGGGAACGACTCCACTCTCATTCCTCTAATACGTTAGGTTTAGGGGCGGGTCAAGGTCCAAATTTAAAAGACTCAGACAATTATGACGACTTGTTTGGAAAAGCTTTTAACTTTTTATAAATAAGAAAATCAATTATTATGACGAATAGGGACGCTTTATTTTACCTCAGAACTGATATTTAATTGCAAGACATAGTTGTCAAAAAAAGCAAAATTTTACTAGTGAAACATGATTTAAATATCTGTAGCTGATAATATGGCTTAATGTATATTATGGGCCTAATGATTGTACCAATAACGAGTGGCAGATCTAGAGAATTTGGTTGTGGGGGAACAGAATTAGAGGTGCTAATATTAGCCCATTTTTAACGGGCCGGGTTACAATTATACATAAAATTTGTAGCGGATCGGTTAAATGGATAATTTTATAAGTTTTTCATTTCCTTTATATTTTATATTTTACACATGTTAGTAATTTGTAAAACTCATCAAAAAATGAAAAAAAAAACTCGTCGAAAATATACCTTGTGAGATGTCTAATCGAAGAGGAGAAAACGCTGAATTTTATGGTGCAATTTTCATGATTTTTCGATTTTCCGTTTGTGAGATAATTAATTTTTAAAAAGATGGAGTAAATGACTTTTTGTACGCATGACACAATCTCATTGGTTCTCCCATACTTTAAATAATTGTTGTACTCTAATGATCACATCTCTAAAGATTATATATATATATATATATATATATATATATATATATATATAGGGTTAGGTTCAAACGAGAACCACAAAATGTACAGAACTGCGAGAACTTTTAAATCACATTGTTTTTATACATGTAAACGTAACAAATTACATAGAAATGTTATTTAATGTTCATATTTATGACAAACAAAAGTTAAAAACAACAAAATGCATGTTAAACTATAAAATATATAAAGTGTTCACATGTGCACATGTCAAATGTGCACATGTGAACGGAAAATATAAATTTGATTTTAAAGGTTATTTTGATATTTTCGTAAACTCTTTTTCTTTTAACTTTAATCTATATCAATGTTCACATATGATTGAATCATTAAAAATGTTAAAATCTCTATAATTTAAAAGTTCTCGCAGTTCTGTACCTTTTTGTGGTTCTCATTTGAACCTATATATATATATATATATATATATATATATATATATATATATATATATATGATGATATTATTTTATAACAGATTGAAATACTAAGATAGACAAAATTAACAAATTACAAGATTTTAACATGATGATTGTGTTTGTTTTCTTAAAGCAATTGAGTTCAGTGAGAGGCTAAGCTATTTTGCAATAGCAACAAATCTCATCACATACCTAACAAAAGTGATGCATGAAGACCTCAAAACTGCAGCTAAGAATGTCAACTCCTGGACTGGAGTTACAACCATCATGCCTTTGCTTGGTGCTTTCATTGCTGATGCTTATGCTGGCAGATTCCGCATGATCTTACTTTCATCCTTCATCTATCTCATTGTACATTTTCTACCCTTAACTTTACATTTTCACAATTCACAAACTTTAACTACTTTAGCATATGATCGATTGTAGGGTTTAGTATTACTTACCATGTCTCAATTCATACCAAACTTGAAGCCATGTGGAATCAGTAAAAGTGGGTGTCTAAATCCAACAAAGATTCATGAAATGACCTTCTTCACCGGAATATATTTGCTCTCTCTAGGAACCGGTGGCCATAAACCATCATTAGAAAGCTTTGGAGCGGACCAGTTTGATGATGATAATTTGGAAGAACGGAAAGGAAAGACGTCGTTTTTTAACTGGTGGAACGCAGCATTGTGTTGTGGACTTATTCTAGGAGTAACGGTGTTGACGTATGTAGATGATAACTTTGGCTGGGGAACAGGAAGCCTCATTCTTACTATTACTCTGTTCACAACCATCGGTATATTCTATTTGGGAAAGCCGTTTTACAGATACCGTGTGCCCCAAGGGATCCCGTTAACACCACTAATACAAGTTATTGTTGCAGCCATGATGAAGAGAAAGCTACCTTATCCTTCAAGCACTGATTCGTTCTATGAATCAGGTGGCCCTTAAATAAGATCACTGCCTCGTACTGATAAACTCAAATTTCTTGACAATGCGTGCATCATTGCAGATAACGAGATATCAGAAGGGAATAAACCATCTCCTTGGAAACTAGCAACTTCTTTACTATTTGGTGTATTTGTTGCACAAGGTAGTACTTTCTTTGTAAAACAAAGCAGTACAATGGACAGAAAGATGGGTAAGAGTTTCTTGATCCCACCAGCAAGTATTCACGCCTTTTCAGCCATTGCAATGTTGTCATTTGTGATTATCTATGATAAAATGATAACTTCGATACTAAGGCAATTCACGGGGAATGCAAGAGGTATTTAAATACTCCAAAGAGTCGGAAGCGGAATGTTCCTATCCATTGTAACTATGGCAGTGGCAGCATTAGTTGAAAAACAGAGGTTAAAGGTTGCTGAGAAAGAAAAAAGCAGATTTCTTTCAATGAGCGTTTTTCAGCTAGCTCCACAGTTTTTGATCATGGGAATATGAGAGGGGTTTACACTTGTGGGTTTGCAAAAGTATTTTTATGACCAAGTACCCGACTCAATGAGAAGCATAGGCATAGCTTTGTATTTAAGCGTGCTCGGTACAGGAAGCTTTTTAAGCAGTTTCCTGATAACTGTTGTAGACCGTGTTACAGGAAAAACTGGGACAAGTTGGTTTGGGAAGGATCTAAATAGCAGTCGCTTAGACAAGTTCTACTGGCTATTGGCAGCTCTAAACGGATTGAACTTTTGCATTTTTGTGCTACTGGCAAAAAGATTTTCTTACAAGAATGTGCAAAAAACACAGTTGTAACTGGTAAGTGATGAATAGTGCCTTGGATTATGTGTCATACTAATAACAGACTCATGACCCAACAATTTCCCAGTAATATCATATTGATTGGCATACATGTCTAAGAACAGAAAAACAGTTCTGGGTGCTTTGACTACTAAATTTACCAAGCTATATATACAGATTCATTCCAAGAGCCTTTAGAAATAGGCAACGACAAGGGAAAATTTCTTTCAAGTCCATATTCTTAGGCTGCTGAAGTCGTTGAATATGCAGTACCCAAAAAACAAAAAAAAAAAACAAAACATCCCCGCGGTTCCATAACCCAACTTTTCTTACCTGGAATATAAGAAAAAGAAGAAAATTAGTGTACTCA
This sequence comes from Gnaphalium uliginosum, assembly GCA_963930675.1. Lineage (NCBI taxonomy): Eukaryota > Viridiplantae > Streptophyta > Magnoliopsida > Asterales > Asteraceae > Gnaphalium > Gnaphalium uliginosum. The sequence goes on along the minus strand of OZ005682.1, from coordinate 3,327,431 downwards.
CAATTCACATCATCAGTTTCTTTCATAAATCTGGTTTTCAATCGTAAATGCATAAATAATAATGATTAATGTCACAAATAGTTTACAATGCAAGTTTGTGAACGTAACAGAATTGCCATGTTTATAAGTGTTCAAATTTTTTTACTTAAGTTCACATCTACTAACATTATACTACGTATAAAAGTTTATATAAGACCCCATGTTTTGGTTGCCACATAGATGTTTGATGAGGAATATAACAACCAAAATTTATATGTAAAAAGTGCTTAGTTCTCGACATCATGTGTACTAGGTTCTTTTTTTGAAACTACGATGGCATTTGTATTGTTGAATTTCACTAAAATAACAATAATGAAGAACGGATTCTGCGTATTTAAGAGCAATTAAAGACTGCTAAAGTGACCAAAAACTTAACGAGTCACATTTAAGACCCCATGTTTTGGTTGCTCTGGCAGTCTACTTTTGCGGGTCACAATTATATGAGATACAACTTTAACTCATGGATCCCATTTATTGTATAAAGAATAGACTGGTAATGGGTATGTCAAACCCTACACAATACACAGCAAAGAAAATGATGCAAACTAATGTACAAAAGCGTTTTAAAATGAATATCTAGGAACAACGTATCTTCCAAACACACAAGGCAACACAAAGTAACAAACCATGTTTTTTACAGAAAGGCCTACAAATCAAACATAAGGGGTTGAAACCTATCATTGTGCCCCTATCTATGCAGGTTGGTTTGAACAGAAACTATGTTAATTTTGTATGTGTGATACATGATGCTGAAATGTAACTTTTTTATGCAAATATGGTAAAATCTTTGTACTGTACTGCCACAAATATAATCATCTCAACATTAAATTATAATGATTAGTTAGACTAACCTGACCTTGAGACGCTATGCAGTCAAAATACTACCCCCATTACATTTTCGTCGACACCAAGAACTTATTTTTCTTCTCAACTGGCTTCAAGATTTGGAACGAACACATCAGATTCTCATTGACACTCATCATTGCACCAGCATTATCAAATTCACCACAGTAATTTGGAGCCGAGAATATAGTTACAAGTTGCCTGTCCGCAAAGAACTCATAACCATCTTCCACAACCTACAAAGTACAAACCAAAATAGTATCATTCCAATTACCACAATGAGATGCATAAACAAGCTTCATATTACATATACATATATCAACAGACAGTGAATAATCAACCTGATGAGCACGGCAAACAAGGTCAAGATCATGCTTTGTTAAAAACTCAGAAACCTTATCAGCACCAAAAGTGAAAGAAACACCTCGATCATTCATCCCCCATCCTTTAACATCTTTACTAGGATCCGACCACAACAAATCACAAAGTAATCCCGTATCAGGAATAGCAGTCGGGCGAGGCAAGTTTCTAATTTGATCCAAATTAGTAAGATCAGGGGACAGTCCACCATGCATACACAATATCTTGTCATCAACAAGTGCCGCAACGGGTAAACAATTAAAACATTCCGTGAACATTTTCCATAGCTTCACGTTATATCGACGTTTACATTCATCATAAAACCCGTATATCCTGTTTATCGAAGCACATTCATGGTTTCCTCTAAGAAGGAAAAAATTCTCTGGATACTTGATTTTATAAGCAAGCAAGAGACATATTGTTTCCAAACTTTGCTTGCCTCGATCGACATAATCGCCGAGAAACAAGTAATTGGATTGTGGAGGAAAACCTCCGTATTCGAAAAGCCTTAAAAGATCACTAAATTGTCCATGAATATCACCTAAAACCACCATAAGTAAAAGTACCATTATTAATGTCACATTATAGAAGTTCTTCAAGTTCGGTACAACACAACTGAACAATATATACACATAGACATACATAAATATCTACACTAAACAATTACTCGTTTATGAAACAAAATTGATTATACTCCGTAATTTTTTTTAAATGGATTAATGACTTTACCGCAAATTTTAATCGGGGCTTCGAGTTCAAGAAGATTAGGTTGTTTGATGAAGATATCACGAGACAATAAACAGAGCTGTTTGATTTCAGGTTCTGTTAGTTGAACTAACTTGCTTGATTTATTAGTAGTGGATCGAACTTCAGTTAATCGTTCGATTATCTTGTCAAGGGCTATTGGATCCATATCAATCAAGAATCGAATCAAAACCCTAATTATTTGATTTTGGGAATGGAAAGGGGATTTTGATTGATAATTTTTGTGTTTGATTTGTAGAAAGTACTGTATGATATTTTTAGGGCACAGTAGTAGAGAAATGCTGCATTTTGCAATTGCGAATCAAATAAAATAAAAGAAGGTGCAACCCCGATTGAACGAACGATCGCCTACCTAACTTGGGTGCGCCACGTGTTACTGTTATTGAAATTTTGAATTGTGTCGAATAAATATCTACTTTTACGTAGCAATACGTTAAAAAAGTTTAATCGGTAAATATGTTATTTGATTAGTAAAAGGTAGGAAGTTTAAACGGTGAGAACGGTAGAAATGTATATTTTATTTTTAATTTTAAATTTATCTAATTTTTTTAATAAAAAAGTTATATCAATATTATTAAAATTTTCTGCTGTTTAAGATGAAATAATATTTTTATTTTAAAATGTGATACACATTATAAAAAGTTTATTGTGTATCAGAATATGATATCAAAAATTGTGATATACAACTTTAAGTTGTGTATCATATATATACTTTTAATATATAAATCATTTTCGTATATAAGAGAATAAAATTCTAATACTATTGATATTATTTATTTTGCAAAAAATGTACATATAATGAAACTATAAATGAGAAAGATCGTTCATATGATTCCTACTCCACTAAAAAATATATTTAGTAAAAATTTCTAAAATTATATTCATAATCAAAGTGAAACTTTTGACTTGAACGGATGAAGTAATTATAAATTACTATAAGTTTTGATATGCAAATGCAAAGTTATCAAAATTATCATAACCTAGTTAAATTTAACTTTGTTGGGTTGACTTTTATAGAGATTTGAGGGTATATTATTTTTTAGATTTTATGTGACAAATGTAAATGTTATTTCTAATTTATCTAATCTAACAATAATATTATGCTATATAAAAAAAAAAAGGAACTTTTGTAACAAAATGGTAGGGTATTTGAGGGTTCTAATGTAAATATCCTTTGTAGTTAGTAAAACAATGTAATTATGCTACCAAAGTGCTATTGGCACAGGCAGTATCGTATTGCATTTTGTGTTGCATTTCAACTATGAGGTTATACGTTCAAGTCCTGAAATGAACAAATACATATATTTGTGATAAAGAATATGTGAGTTTGCCTTTTAATACAAATGTAGTTATGATATATATTAAAATTCATAACCCATAGGCCAAAGTTAACTAAAACATGTGATGTGATACTGACCAACAATTTCGATGATTTTTGTTGTGAATATTAAGTTAGAGAAGGAGAAGTATAATCGTGGGATTAGGGAAAAAGAAGATTTATGAGGTCACAAACACATGTGAGATGTGGGTGTTTATGCCCACCATGAACACATGCGCACACAACCCAAAAGGTGCTCAATTTTTACTTTTAAGAATCTAATATCGGACAATGGTCCACTTTATCGCATAATTTTCATTAATTAAAGGAAACATCAGTTTTCTTTGCATGGCAGCATATTCTTAATCACCCAACCAATTTGTTCGAAAGTTTGTTCAATGCAAGTTGATGAAAACCTTAACAATGCAAATTTTCCTTCAAAGTAAACTTATGTTGTTTTAAGTTAATTTTAGGATAGGATAAATTAATAACATGTTTGTGACAACAGTTTTTTGAGCAGTAGTAACACGTTAAGTTACAATAAGATTCTTCTACCAATTTTACAGTAAGGTTGTACCTTTTATTGTACGAACTGTACATATATTATATTATGTTGATCGCAATGTTTTGAAAACCGATTTTTAAGTCAAACCGGAAGGGGGTCCGGTTCTGGTCGGATCGGTCGGTTCAACCGGTTTCATGAATTTAAGACAAAAAGTCTAGTTTTTGGTTCGATTTTGATCTTTTCGGGTGGAGACATAGAATTTGAGGGTGGGGAAGATAATTTATTAGTTGGTATATGCAATTAATGGTTTGTATCATTGATAGTTTTTTTTCTTTTTTTTAAAAAAAAGTAAAAAAAGGAAAAAAATATATGTGAAAACTGGTTCCGGTTCAACCGGTTAACTGGGCGGTTACCATCACAATAAAATATGACCAAAACCCGGGTCAAACTGGAACGGAAACATTCAAAACTCCGGTTCAGCCGGTCGAACCGAACCGGTTGAACCGATTTTCAAAATATTGTTCAATCGAGAAGAGTATTTTTAATTTACACATTTTACCTTTTAAATTTTCTTAGATATGCATATGCAGTCCTATGTTTTATCTTAACGTACAACACCTAAGATACGTTTTTTTTTTGTTTTATTGCATGATGATTGGATGGATTAATGGTGATATGCGACTTTGGAGTAAAAAACTAGAGTTATAGCTTTTTTTTTTGTGACTTTGGGCCTTTTACGTTCATTTTATGCTTTCCCGTATATGTTATTTATCTCGACTTTAACTAGCTACATTTTTAGAATAACTTTGCTGGAATAAAATAGCAAAACAACTCTATGATAATCACAATTTGAGTACAGAATTTATAGTTTTTAAAATAAATACAAAAACCTTTTACTCAAAAGCTAAAATTTTGAAATGGAAGAAAACATTAATTAATTAATTAAAATAAATAAAGTGATACTAATACCTTGGATCAAGCAGAGATGAATACATATAAAATGAATGACAGCTAAAAAAGAAGAGTAGACTTTTATTGGGAATTAATTCCAAGAAGTGAGCCACAAACGATCGAGTAGATCTTAGCTTTTTGTGAGCATAAAATCTCTTAAGATCATTCAAACCAAAAAGTGAGCCACAAACGTAAGAGTCTTGGACATGGTTTTTGGACCACTTTTATCAAAAGTATTTTATCTTGTTTTTATTTATTTGTTTATTATTTATTATTATTATTATTATAAAGGTGAAATAGTTATCTTTGTTGAAAATCAAGCAAACAATTAAATTTTAAAGATCAATGCATAAAACTAGATATAGTAATTAGCCAAGGTGTCAATAAACTTGACTAGAAATTTACACAGAATAAGATCGATATTCTTAAGAATTAAGACTTCTTATGAGGCCGGTTTGTAGCGATCTAATACTAAATTCCTAATGCAACAAGTAGGGCAATAATATTTAAGTTCATGTTAAACATGTTTAGTAATAAACAATAATCACAAACTATGGGTAACAAGATGTCTCACGTGATTTTGATGTCGCCTTATTTGTTTTGGTACAAAGGATCAAACGACCATCAAACATGGTCACTATTTATGGATTTTTGTTCTGTGCTAAATTGCTAATGCAGGCATTGCGATAAAAAAAAAAAAAAAAACATATTTTATGTGTGAAAGGTCAATTTGCATATTGTAGGCTCGTCAGAGTTTGTTTCAACACAAGTTTCGAATGTCGGCTTGCATCATTTCACTATCGAAATAGTCATTTGGAATCATGATATACATAAAGAATAATCCACAACCCTTGTCATTTACTCCTTTAAACACTTGTCGATAATTTACCAAGGCGGTGACCAACTTCACAAAATACGTATTTGGCCCCTTTAGATGGAGTCGGCCTAAGCGTACATTGTCCCAAATTTCATTTTCTAAGTCGCATGACGGAGTTGATTTGTTATTTTAGACCACATGTGTCATACGCTCTAGCTAATTCGGAACAAAATTAACAGACAAAATTAACACTCATTAGGTGCTAAAGACTTGCGTTTTATCCGGATCAAATTACAATACCCTACCTAGAGAGTAGAGACTATGAAATAATACTGTATGGACAACGTAAGAGAATGTGGATGTACTCTAAAGATAATAACATTTGTAAGTTATTGTTTTCCTTCTAATTTTGTTGATACCAACTTCTTATGTTATTTAATTAATGATTTAAAAAACGACTAGTATGTAAATACTATAAATCAAAATCTCGAATAATTGACCTCAAACTTTAAAATGCTCAGAAACTATATTCACATTTCGAAAAGGCAAAGATTCGTCATTTTTAACGTTTTTAGCATGAGACTTGATGAGCCGTTGACATGAACAATAATAAAAAGTAAAAGTAGGGGTAAAATACGTTAATCATCAAAACTTTAAGGACCTGTACTTTAATAGCTCCTTCTTACCGGCAAAACTATCTTTCGAAAATTAGTTTAATACTCATCAAACATTGTGATATGATGATGAAGATGCTAAGCTTCAAGCTCAATCCTCTTTCTATTTCTATCTCAAAAGTTAGTTTAATTGCTGGAATTATTATGTGGGGGTGACCAATAACCGTTAACTTTCTTGAAATCAAGATTCCGTGGTTATCTTTCTTGTTCCGATCTCTCACACTTTTCGTTCGTTGCTTTCTGAAGCGAAGAATCATTTCTATATTTCAATCGCAATCGCTTTCCTTTCTCTATCAGAGATTCCCTAATTTCTTCTTTACTTTTTCAAAAAACATTAACTTTATCAGCAATGATGCCATTATTGTTCTTCTTCTACTTGTTCTGCCTATTGATCTATTTCTCTGAAACCCTTCTTTTTTCTTTCTTCGAGAACGCTTTTTCTCTCCATCTCTCTCTTAGTCCTTTTCATTTACGCCTTTGCTTTTTTCCCTTCATTCAACTCCGGTGCCACGCCTATACATACTTCCCCAAACCCCACCAATTATGTCTTCTTCAGGCAACGTTAACCAACTCTCTCAGCCCTGTATTTACGGTAATTCTCTTTAGGTTTAATAAATAGCACCCGGTAACTGTTTGATGAAATGTCTGAATGAATCTTAACTGCAAATTTCCACATATTACATCTTTCTCCATCTCTCTTTCGGGTTTTTAAATATGAGGCTATTGTTTGAATACCTGGGTGTTCCCATGTTGGTTTAGTTGCCTTTATTTTCTTTCACATGTATAGCGTAAAGTTGCATATAAAAATATCGTTTTTAAGGGTTTAACCTTTGTTTCCTTACACACAGAGAAGAAATCGTGGTTTGTGAGATGGCTGAGTAAGCTTTTGAAAGGTGGTTCCAGTCGCGGGTTGGTTGGTGGTACACATCGTTCTCCACAGTTTATTGGAGACGAAAGTATGGTTTTGCGAGCTCCTGTTAGATCCTTGGTAAATATAGTCTTCTTCATTTCATTGTGATTATATAATATATTTATGGAAAAAACATCAAATATAAACTTTGCGTGAACTCTAATGCTAATTGGTTGCAAAAAAGTAGAAAAGTATGTTTTGTATCATAGTGCTATAAAGCATGCACTTTTCTTGTCTTGTGTAATTACTTTACTTTTGGTGTTCATCTTGATATGAAAATTCCACCAGTTATTTTTTAATCATCTTCTTGATTAGTATTATTTTTTTTCAAACTGCTCTTGATTAGTATTCTGAGTTACTAACTAATTAGCAAGACATCGCTTATTAATAGCTCTCAAATTTCATTAGGACAATCGCTCAAGAACTGATAGAGAGAAGGAAGAATTAGATCGAGCAATTGCACTTTCTTTGGCTGAAGGTTTAAAGAAACCGAATGGTAAGTTGTCATTAATTGAAATTTTTTGTTGTTAATTGATTGCAGATAAAATTTATTGTTTTCCTATATTTGTCCAGGATACGGGTGGCGAGCTAACAATGATGATGATCTTGCAAAACCAGTTCAGGATGATCGTCATTCTCCCTATCCTCCATATGTTCCCAGAGAATATCAGCCAATGGGATATAGGTACTTTTGATTTCTGTTTGTTTTACATCGTTTTTTCATTGATCAATATGCATTTTCTCAACCCATAATGCCAATATTGCAGAATTTGTGGTGGCTGCAACCACGACATTGGTTATGGAAATTACTTGGGATGTATGGGGACTTTTTTCCATCCCGAGTGCTTTTGTTGTCGTGCTTGTCGCTACCCAATCACAGAACACGAGGTACTTTTATTATTTTATTTGTGATTTGGTTTTTGTATGTGAAATGATGATGTTGAATGTTTTCTTATTAGCTTTATTTTTCTGTTGATTTAAGTTCTCATTATCAGGGAAGGATGCATATCACAAGTCTTGTTTCAAAGAGCTGACACATCCCAAGTGTGAAGTCTGCTTTCAATTTGTAATGAATTATGAACCCCCTTTTGTTCATTAAACTTAGTTCAGATACCTTGACCTGTAAAGTTGATATGAAAATGCTAACACACGAATCTAACTTTTCTTAAAGATTCCTACAAATGGAGCTGGATTGATCGAGTATCGATGCCATCCATTCTGGTCCCAGAAATATTGCCCTGCACATGAGCATGATAACACGGCACGATGCTGTAGTTGTGAACGATTAGAGGTATGATTCCTTTCTGCAACTTTTTATGCCTCATCAATCTGATTAAGTATCGAATCGTACTAATTAGTGTATTCTTAATAATATTTCTGTTTCTTATAGTCTGTTAATGCAAGATATATATCTTTGGGAGATGGAAGGAGTTTATGTCTGGAGTGCATGGAATCTGCAATAATGGATACCGGTGACTGCCAACCACTTTACCACACTATTAGGGACTACTATGAAGGAATGAACATGAGACTTGATCAGCAAATTCCAATGTTACTTGTCGAAAGACAAGCGCTTAATGAAGCTATTGTAGGAGAGAAACATGTAAAACGTCGTTTATTTTTCGTGTGATTACTTTTTGAATCTTCAAGTTTCCTGATCCGCAATTATGGTTTATTTTTCAGGGATTCCATCACATGCCTGAGACACGCGGTCTTTGCCTTTCCGAGGAGCAGACTGTTGCAAGTGTAAGTTCTTTTCATGTTTTTGTGACATCAATTTCGTTTCTTTTGCCATTTCTGTATCCATCTGATTTTGTGAATTTCAGATACTGAAAAGACCTAAAATTGGGGGTCATGCATTAATAGGAATGAGAACCCAACCTCAGAAATTAATTCGAAGATGTGAAGTTACAGCCATTCTTGTTCTTTATGGTCTCCCGAGGTAAAGTTTCATGCTTTTCTCTTCTCTGTGAATCTTGGAGGCTACTTTCTGAAACAAATGTCACAAAACAACATTGCAGATTACTTACAGGTGCCATTCTTGCTCACGAGTTGATGCATGGCTGGTTACGTCTTAAAGGTAACTAGAAAACACTTCTTAATAGAAACTGAAAAATATTTACCTTCATGCACATGTTAATGGTTCGTGAAATGATTAGGCTATCGAAACCTAAATCCTGAGGTAGAAGAAGGTATCTGTCAAGTGCTTTCATATATGTGGCTCGAATCAGAGATCATGCCAGGATCAACCTCAGAAGCTCCATCCTCATCTTCTTCAGTTTCAAAAAAAGGTGGAAAGTCGAGGGTCGAGAATAAATTGGGTGAGTTTTTTATGCATCAGATTGCTCATGACGCTTCACTGGCATATGGAGGAGGATTTCGAGCTGCTAACGCAGCTGTGAATACATACGGTCTACGTCGTACACTTGATCACATTCGTCAAACTGGAAGCTTTCCCCTGTGATATTACTCAAAGATTTGTTCCTCTGCTTTATTCGAGTACTAATATTTCTTCGAGGGAGTTGATCATTGAAGCTTGATAAAGGAACCCAAGTTTTTGTGGGGACATTATCGGGAAAACATGAAGAAAATAGGACTGATGAGTTCTTGAGATATGTCTCTATCAATAAAGTTATAAGTGTTGTTTTTCTATGATTGGTATTGGGGTATTGTATTTGGAAATTAACATATACAAAAAGAAAAGATGGATCGTAGCATACATTTGAGCCATACTCAGAAGTAAAACAGACTATAGAGTGTAGCATACATATTGATTTATTAAAGGGGAAAAAAAAAAGACAATTAGTGAATTGAGCTTTTTCGACTCATATCATATGCTGCTTATTTTGCTTACTTCTATTCTTTACTGTGTTACGCAAAAACATGATTTGAACTCTAACACCGGGTGTGAGCATTAGTACCATATTCCTGATCCCGTATCAATACCTAACCGATACCGTACCGAATCGGTACCAACCGACCTTAAACGGTTTGATATTCGGTAGTCACTTTATGGCCAAAAATAACAACGGTACTTCCAGTTCGGTGCTGGTATCATCCCACTTTTCCCCATTTGGTTCCATATCCGAAAAATATCATTTTTTCTTTGTTATTAGTTGTTTAGTTATTTAAAAAAAAAATATAGTCGTGAAATTTTATTTCTATGATTATATAATGTATCTATGAACATATGAACACAAAATGATATTTGTTGATGAGTAAAAAATATAAATTCAGACTTGACCATCACGTATGAATACAATTGTAATTTTATTGAAATCCAGCTAATATTCTTTGTCACACAAAAATTCACGTTTTAACACCCTGGTTAAATCGAATCTCAAACGTATTGCTTATTAATATATAGCTAAGGTTCTCACTTTGTGTTATTATCAAATCAGATAACATGGTACAAAGAAATCTTGTGGTATATAGATTTTTTTCTTTGTCAATGTACTTTCTATGTCACTAAATGATGAAATCAATATTTATCATCTTTGATTTTTGTCGAATATAAGATATACGTAAAATGGGTTCACTCATATACGCATAAGTTATTTTTGTATTATATTTTTGGTACCAAACCAGTATAATACCACTTTTACCGCACCGGTACTGAAACCTTACCGGTACCAACCAACTTCAAACGGTCTGATATTCGGTATCCACTTTAGGGCCAAAAAGGAAACCGGTACCAACCGGTTCCGTACCGGTTCCATACCACGCTCATCTCTACTCAACACTTTGAACTATAACCACTGTATAACAGATCCAAGTTATCATCAGCTGCCAGGAACAATGTTTCTTTGAATATATCATCCTTCGACCCGAGATCAAGTAAGGGGTTGCAAATTCCAATATAAAACAGGATTTGTAAATCAATACACTGAGATTAAGTAATTAATGGGTTATTTCCCGTTTTCCCTTCTAATCTGTACAAGGGAATAATGTTTTTACAGGTACAATCATAGTCGTAAATCGTTTATAATTATATATGTTAAAAACAGTGTGTACGGACATTTTTTCGTTGCGAGCCTCCAATTGTGTTAACTAAGCAGCTTCGTCATCATCATGGATATTAGGAAGCATCTATATCTGAATATCTGATAATACTTGCTTAAGCTTCTCATAGGTCATAAACACGATGCCAATGCTGGGTACCACCTTGTAATATTCGGGTAATATTCCTCTGTATAAGCCACGTAGGCCTTCGGCTTGTAGTATGTGTCTAAACGTACCGAATACCCCCGTCTTATAAACTCGAGTCCGGCCACCAGCTCCTTCCAACTGCATCCGTCGCCTCACAAGATCCAAAGGGAATGATACTGCAAGATATAGCTCATAGTTTAAGTAAAGCGTTAGACCACTACTAGTCATATACCAAAATAACCAAATATACGCTCCGATAAAGATAACACTGCCAATATACTTGTAACAACTCAGAGACAGGGCGGGCCAATACCTAATTGTCCTCTTTCAGGTGCAATAGTACTAGTTCATATTTGGTAACAAATTGGTGAAGGGAGCCACAGTGAGAAGCATACCTCAGACAAAAGAGGAACACCTCTCACAATGTTCGACTCCATAAAGAAAGTTGGATAGCCTGTAGTCACCCTACAATAACCAACTGCAAGTTTTGAAGAGCCATGTTAAATGAAATATGAAGTTAAAGATAGATTAAAATTGGTAAACACGTTAAAAAGTTGTTCTATTGTCCTAACTAAATCCTCAAGTGATCAAGTTTGGCTCCCTGCCTCTTAGCAGCAAAAGCATCAGCGATGTCTACAGGAATCCAACTATTTGGTGAAACACCAACTAAATGGTTTGTCATTAGTTACTACACGTTGTAATCACTAACCTGTTGATGATGCAATTCCTGAAAGACTGCCACAAGCTAGGCTCACCATGATCGTAGAATCATCCGGTCTGTTACCAATACATTAACATCAGATTTTGAAAACTATGAAATCTGGTGCACTAATGAGAAAAATAGATGACAAGTGACAGCTACCTTTGTAATTGCCAGTAAGATCTCGCAGTATCGTAAACTGAAAAGCTAATTGCTAAGTTGGGACCAACACCCTGCAAATCATGTAGTCAGTAGGATGAAAAGTATATACTGAAAATAATTAAACACCATCAGTTATAGAATAATACCAATAAACAAGCACCAAGTCCTTTGTATAGTCCAAAGATGCCCTCTTCCCTGCTGATGGTACATAAAGCATGCCATATACCTCTATAGTAATTTACGTTAGTCTGCAATAAGAAAAACAGATATAAGCATTTTCTATAAGAACAAAAGGTCAAATCATATACGAAGTAACACATTTTCAAGTGCTGCAATTAAAATGCTGGAGTATGCCAAAAGGCTGTGAATTACATTTTCTTGGGATCACAAATAGGCAAATGTACACACCATAAATTCTTACCTGTGCTGAAAGACGTGTTCTAATGAGATCCAAAGGATATGTTACAGAAGCGGCGGTTATACCAGCTAAGCCACCACCTGCAAGTCGTACAAACACATCTGCACCAAAATTCGTTTCTTGACTTCCTACTCCCGACATCAATTGTAGTAACTGCAACATTTAAAGATGATGATCACATTACAGCAAAATCCCATCAAGAATATATATATGAATATAAGATATTCCAGCAATGCACATTTGTACCTACATTCTTATATCGTTCAAATGCGTAAAAGCTAATAGACGAGTAAGGCAGACGATGAGCAATCGTGACCAAATTTCCCTTCCAGAATGCACGAAATCCTTCTTCATTAACAATACGTGAAGCTTCACACCATATACTAGCCTTTTTCAAAGTAGCAACATCAGAGTGCATTCCTTGCACCTGCAAAATTAAGTTAACATTCCTTTAAATTAGGTCTGGGTGGACTATGTTCCTAATAGATACATATGTTCCTAATATTAAATCATAACAGTGATATTACTTTTTCTGAAACCTAACTTCTATAATCTATAATAATTATATTTCGAATACACAAATATACACACACGAATAAACAGGACTCGATTATTCATATTTCTTTTATATATTTCAATCGTTTAATATAATATTAATAAACTAATATTAACCTGAAAGAGGATAGTAAGGCGAGCAAGAGGAGCGGTGCAAGTCTTGCTAACGGCACCGGCGACACCACCGGCGATGAGTTGAGAAACCGCTCCGATCTGCGATCGGTGATGTTGTACAGGTCGAGTAACCAATTTATGGGCGGAACCACCGCCTTCAACCACCCCTACCCTTGCTTCCGTTTGCATATTTTCCGGTCTATAGTATTTTTCCCCTTTATCTATTAATCGAAAGTGATAATGATAATGTAAGTGCAAAAACTGAATGAAGAGAATTTGAATTTTGAAACCCTAGATGCGAACGGTTACACGAATCACGAAGCAACTATATTCAAAATATAAGAAATATTGTTTTTCGTTATTTTGCGCAAATGGCAGAAAAGCAGTTCATGGTTTTTTGTGTATCCAGTTTTGGTATTTTGGACCATGCGTGGTTTTGACGATGACCCTATTAAACGACGTCGGACCCCACGAAACCAGAGTCCCAGTCAGACTAGTGTATTTATTATATTTATTATTTTCTCCTTTCTTTTTTACAGGTTCCTTGCACAATTTTTTACTATTTGTAACCGTAACGTTTACGTTTAAAAATTTAATTTGTGTAAAATTTGATGGTATATTAAGTTTATTATGATCAGTTATGTTAAGAGAGTGGATGGTTATTATCAAAATATAAATAATTTATGCATATCTGAATTTCTTATTCATAACTGTAAGAGATATGTTTATCATGTTTTCTTTTTATTTCTTTTTCGTTATTTTCTTTATTTATTTATTATAATTATTAATTAATAATTAATTCTGTAGAAAAAGAAAATCTGGTATGCTTTTCAATTAACTCCTCATAAAAAAATATATTAATAATACCTTACAAATAAAGGGTTATTGACTCAATTCTATGTAAGGTTTCATGAATTTGTAACACAACAAATTATTTTAATATAAAGGTTCGAACTTCTCAAGAATATGTCTTTCAACGGTTCTCACGCAAAGAATATATCCACATGTGGCCTAGGAATATTCTTCAACTCTATTGGCCCTAAGTTCTGTTGGAGCTAAAAAATTAGTAAAATAAAATCCATTTTGTGACGATGTTTTGCTCTAGCTAATGAATACAAGACACCCACTAAGCATTATAACCAAAGTTATGATCGTGGGGAAATAAATAAATAAAAATGACAGTCATAACTTATAATATGATGATGATGAGATGATGATATAAAAAAATACATAAGATTGAGAAATTGTTACATGAATTTTTATATAATCCTGAACAAGTATTGACCATTTGTACATATGGTAATGATGTTATAAGAAGGTCAAACAAATATTACACAATACAAATCTTCGTTTAAGCAATCCTTCCTCTGCTTCATGTGCTTTTCATCTTTTCTTTTCTTGTGTGACATCAATGGGAGAGCGAAAACAAGGCCCGAACTTGCAACCATATGACAAATTGACCACCAATACGTTACGTTAACTGTTTTTTTCAAGTACGTACTCAAACGAAATATACCCTTAATTAGAGCAACAAATACTCCCTTTGGAATCATTACTCTCAACCTTAATAGTGGTGCCTTTAGGAACAGAAGAGGCTGCTTCCTGTGCAGCTAAAGCTTTCTTGCTTACTATATGATAAATATCGAGTAAAATCGTCTGAAAGGCCTTCTCGACGTTATGTGCATCCAATGCAGAAGTCTCTAGGAATGAAAGCTCTTCTTTCTCTGCCAACATTTGGGCATCATTTGCTGAAACAGCTCTTAGATGGTTCAAATCACATTTGTTTCCAGCCAACATAAGGACAATGTGGGAGTCTGCATGGTCCCTTAGCTCACGGAGCCACCTTAGAACGTTTTCAAACGATTGTCTCTTTGTTATGTCGTAAACCAAAAGAGCACCAACTGCTCCTCTGTAATAGGCACTAGTGATTGCTCGGTACCTCTCTTGACCCGCAGTATCCCATATTTGCGCCTTCACTGTCTTCCCCTCAACCTAAAGCATATCGGCACGTCAGAAGTAATTATAGTGACCAGCAATTGCTCACCATGAAGTTATGATCAATTCATGTCTATGGGGACTTACCTTTTGGCACTGCAAAATATACATCAATGTTGCGCGTAAAACCATTCTTTTTGTCAAATAAATTTGGCGTCGATATGTATGTAAGGATTGCATTGAATTTTATTGGCAAGCTAGCATTGGAGATAACAACAAATTACCTGAAGAGTTCTGGTAGCGAATTCAACACCAATGGTAGATTTAGATTCCAAACAAAACTCGTTACGGGTAAATCTAGAAAGTATGTTTGATTTGCCAACACCCGAATCCCCAATTAATACAATCTTGAATAAATAATCATACTCGTGATCCACCTTATACGCCATTCCTTCTCTCTGTACTCTCTACAAACCTACAAATTTAGGGAAAAAAACATAAATTTTAATCACAAAAACAACCATACACAAAAACAACAACAACAACAACAACAACAACAACAATTTAGTATCTTTCTTTTCCTTCATATCCTGAATTATATTATATATTTCTTGTATAGAAAAAACATTTTTAAAAAGCCAACCGATACGAAGAAACAGAACAACCGAATGAACAGAATTTCTCAACGGAGAAAACAATCAGAAAAAGCATGAAATTGTTTCAACTAAAAATTTTCATTTGGACCCCCTAACCTATGTTCAAACTACAAAAGAGATGTAAACTTTTAAGAGTTTTGTAATGATTAATGAAAGAATCTCAAAGTCAAAAAAATAAATAGTTTACAATTGGTAGTAAATTAACTTAAAACTTAACGAATCCTAAAAAGATGCAAAAGAAAAATATGTTTATATGTCTCCAAGATGTCGTATTTGTGGAGTACTTCACATTTAACAATTATGCGAAGGATATTTTTTTCGACGAAAGATCACAACAACTAAATGGAATTGTACAGCCGGGCCTCAAAATCTCTACTCCGAAGCTACAAGAGAAGCTTCAATGGGTTTGTCGACATGCTAACAGAAGATGAAAAAAAAAACAAATAGTTCGTAAGGCGTAAGTGAATTTTTAAGTTTTAATGTAATTTAACTATTCAACTAAATTAAAGAAATTTAGAGCATTATATGATGCAAGGCTTGCAGATGATCTGATGGTAGCTGATATGCTTCAAAACAATCAATGGGCATGGCCAAGTAAATGGGGTACAAGATTTCAGATTATTCAAAACTTGAATACCCCAAGGTGAATTGATAGTAGGAGGGATATTGTGGTATGGGTCACAAGAGACAATAAGCAAGTGCATTATTCAACTAAACAAACATGGCTTGACTTAAGGGAAGAATGATCTAAAGTTAACTGGAGTCATATTGTATGGTTCCCTCAATTCATTCCTAAGCATGCATTTGTTCTCTGGTTAGCTATTCAAAAAAGGTTAGCCACTCAAGACAGAATGAAAGTTTGGAATCCTAAGGAGATTTCAAGTGTGTGTTTTGCAAAAGCTGTCCCATTCTCACTTATTTTTCCAGTGTGAATTTCCAAGAAAGGTTTGGTTAAATGTGAAGACAAAGCTGCTATTCAGAGGCTTACAAAATGATTTGATGTTGATAATAAGTAGCATGTCTATCTACCCCTTCAGGAATAATATTTGGAATGTTATAAACAGATTGGTTATTGCTGCAATGGTGTATTATGTTTGGGAGGAAAGAAACAAGAGAGTGTTCAATCAAAATTCAAGAAATGCAGATGAATTGAGTAATTTGATTCAGGTGAATATTCAGCTTAAACTCATGAGTTTAACAGTGAAAGATACCAAAGCTGTGAGGAAAGCTGCAGACATGTGGGGATTAAAATGGAGTAATCATGCTTTTGATCTGAGTTAGAAAAATTTGTTGTTATGTATTGGTTTTAAGGTTAGTGATTTGTTTTGGGTTAGTGAGTAATGAAAAATGAGACTTCTTCCCCAAAATGGTTTTGCTAATTTAAGAATTCGTGTTATTGTTAGTTAAATAGGTCGTAGTATTAATCTGGTTTTGGTTTGATGCTTAAGGGCCTGTCCTTTGCTGCTGTTTTCTTGTGTATCTCATATAAAAGTTGTGATTAATATAATGTTTTGTTCTTTTGCCAACAAAAAAAAAAAAAGAAGAAGAAGAAGAAATTTAGAGTAACGACAATTACAAATTGAATATGACACCTGAATAGGTTATAATTTGGAAGAACTTATGATATGCTAATCTTCATTTAATTTTTATGCAGGTATGGAGGGAGTAGTGTGTTTGAAAACAAACTGAAGAAATTACATACCACAAGGTCTTGGGACTTCATGGGCTTCCCTCAAGATGTGAAGAGAGCACTTCTTGAGAGTGATGTTATCGTTGGAATGCTAGACACTGGAGCCTGGCCAGAATCCGATAGCTTCAATGATGACGGATTTGGTCCTCCACCAGCAAAATGGAAGGGGTCATGTGCCTCCCCCAATTTTACCTGCAACAAGTACTTGCATCTTTCATTTTGTTATAATACTGGATTAGGAAAATTATTTATTTATTTCAAATTCATTAAATTAGTTAAAACTAGAACAAACTAACTAAAATCAATATTTGATCTCAAGTTATATTCATTCTTATAGTTAATTATCTAGTTATTGACATGCCATACATTCAGCAAACTCATTGGAGCAAGATACTACAAGACTGGCCAAAGTGAAGACGGGGACGAACAGTCAGCAAGAGATGAGGGGCACAGGACCCACACTGCATCAACTGTGGTTGGACGTTCAGTGAACAACGCAAGTTTATTAGGACTAGCTAACGGAACAGTTAGAGTTGGGGTTCCATCAGCACGAATAGCCGTGTATAAAGTATGTTTTCCAGGGTATTGTTCAGAAGCATATATTTTGGCAGCTTTTGACGATGCAATGGCTGATGGAGTGAAAATCATTTCCGTTTCCATTGGAAGCCCATTTCCTTTGGACTATTTTGAGGATTCTATTGCCATTGGAGCTTTTCATTCGATGAAAAATGGAATTCTTACATCCAATTCTGCTGGAAATGGAGGTCCTATAGCTGAATCAGTTGCTAATTATTCACCTTGGTCACTAACGGTTGCTGCCAGTACCATTGATCGCAAGTTTTTAACTCAAATTGTGTTGGGTAACAATATGACTTGTGAGGTGAGCTAATTGTACATTCTTTTGAAATTTCAATCGCTACGGATTGGTATTCTATTTGAATATAGCTTGTGTAGGGGATAGCTGTAAACACGTTCGATGGTGCAATTCATCCGATAGTTTATGGTGCATCAGTGCCTAATTCGAAGAAAGGATATACCTCAGATGACTCTAAGTAATTAATCAATGACTTACAAAATTCTGTTGCAAATTTTTATAAAGAAAACTAATCATAAATGACGAAATGCAGAAATTGCTTTCCAGATTCCCTGGACCCAACTTTGGTAAAAAATAAAATTGTGGTATGTGATAGTACTGAAGGGCCAGCAACTGCCTTAGAATCGGGTGTAAGTGGTGCAGTAATGGATACTGGAACCCTCTACAAAGATTTGACCTTCTCTTTCCCTCTACCAGCAACTATCTTGAGTTCCGAGGATGGCACTGCAGTTCTACGCTACATAAACTCTACCACGTAAGTCTAGCTAGCACATTAGTGACCCAACAAAAAGGTCTTATATTGACTGGCTATTAACCTATTAGTGTACTTAATCAAGTTTATTTCAACACATCTACGCAAAAGTATTTGTAGTGTTATACTCTACAATTCTGATTGTGATTTATAGAACACCAAGTGCAAGCATCCTAAAGAGTATTGAACCTGTAGACAAAATAGCTCCAGCTGTGGCTACATTCTCATCAAGGGGACCAAGCCGAATTACATCAGACAATCTCAAGGTAAAATTTGGTTGTGCCCTTATGGGGATCTCATTAGTCCTTAAATTCATATATCTTTAATCTGAGAATTTGACATTGTTGTAGCCTGAATTAACTGCACCTGGAGTAGACATTTTAGCCTCGTGGTCAATGGGTACAAGTGTAACCGGACAAGTAGGAGACACACGTGTTGTCCCATACAATATTATCTCTGGAACTTCCATGTCTTGTCCTCATGCCGCCGGCACCGTGGTCCCCCGTCCCCTGCCTTCAGGGCGGAAATTAATCAATGACATTTTTGTAGCCTGAATTAATTTTTTTCCATCGTCTTTTTTAAAATTAATTATCTCACAAACGTCAAATCGAAAATTTATAAAAATTGCACTATAAAATTCAACATTTTTTCCTCTTCGATTAGATATCTCACAAGGTATACTTTCGACGAGTTTTTATTTTTTATTTTTTGGTGGGTTTTACAAATTACTAACAAATATGTTAACATGTTGCGTTTAGAGTTTAGGGTGTAGGGTTTGAGGTTTTTTAGAAACCTTAAACCTTAAACGTTTTACAAAACTCTAAATCCTAAATCTTACTAAACCCTGTTAAAACCTAAACCCTAAATCCTACTAAACCCTGTTAAAACCTAAACCCTAAACTTGCTAAAATCTAACCCTAACTGTAACCCTAAATCAAATATACAACCAAACTATAACACATGTGTTAATAATTTATAAAAACCACCAAAAAATGAAGGAAAAAAATATCGTCGAAAGTATACAGAGGAGAAAACTGTGAATTTTACGGTGCAATTTTTATAATTTTTCGAGTTGAGTTTTATGAGATAATTTATTACGCGTGATCGATTTTCATTGGTATCCGATTTTACTTTAATCAACTTTTCTCTTAAATTATAATATCATTCCGCAAATAATTTAAGTTACAACAATACAAATTAAACTTGGAACTACATAAAATATTTGAAGTTTTTAAATTCAATTTCCTGAATGTGGCCATCCATCCAACCACAATATCAAAATATGTAAGGATGGATGATTTGTAAGAGCGCAGGGAGTGGAGGCGTTTCCATCGCCGTTCACCATCGTTCTGCCACTCCGGTATCGCATTCTCGTCGCTGTTCTCGAACGGCGTCCCAGGTGATGCGCTGAAAATTGATGTTTTTTCTTTTTTTTTTTGCTTTTGAAATTGAAAATGGAAACTGGATGCAATGGAGAAGAAAGAAAAGATAAGAAGAGATGGAGTCGGCCAGCAAAAGAAAGAAAAGAAGACTAGGGCTTTTGTTTTCATTTTTGTTTTATTATAAAATTATAAATAGTAATAGCAAAATAATAATAATAAATAATAAATAAAATGGGTTTAGTTTGATATTATTGGGTTGGGCTTTTTAACTTTGTAATATATCATTGGACTTATTGGTATGACTTTATTTTCTTAACTAAAATCAGCTTATTTTAAATATTAAACTGATGTATCATTTTTAATTTGGTAAATTTATTTTGTTTTAATGAATGGTATCTTTTATTTAATTTATTTCAATTTATTAAATTAATTGAATTTTTAAAACTTAAAAATAAAAAGTCAGATGCTCTAAAACACTATAAAAAGAGTATCACTACTCTTTATACACTAATTATCATATAATTATATGTATATATTAAAATAATGACAATGAATTACTTATCTGTCATTATTTTTTGTCACCTTTTAATGTCTAATCATCAAACGTACAATAAACAAAATTCAACGTATTGAAGTTGGATGTATTACGTCACTTCTTGCATTACTTGTAAGATTGGATATTTGGACTTTCAGATATTCAATTCCTTTGCGTTTACACTATTATACGATCGTTTTACTCGTTTAAGGCTCAATTAAAATTTAAATTAGTTGTATTAATATCGACACGAAATATCAACCGAATTTGTGTTGCTTATATGGAAATTCGACTTTTATAGGGCAAAATTAATATTGACGATGAACATAAACTGACAATAAAGCCAAATTCATAAATGATTAAAGATTGTACATCAATATTTCAACAAAATAAAAGTATCTAAGATGATATCCGCTAACAAAACTGATTACGTCACGTAAGATTGGTCCTGATCTTGAATCATTCATTTCCCTATGGAGGAAGAACTTATAAGTTTTCAAAAGTTTCCAAGTGATGTTTTGCTTAAGAAATTTGAATCATCATTTTGTTACTATAATCATACTTGGATTATTAATTATCAATTAAATTGAAAGAAGAAATAACACAAAAATGTTGGTAGGTCGATTTGACTCGACGACCCAGCTCATTAAATCGCTTAGTTTACCAAATATAGACATGAACAATTTCCATACCTTAATGTACCATACACGTCTAAATCTATAAATAAAAAGTTACCGCGATTGCAAAGAAGTTGATGGTCGAGGTGCTCTACGATGACATAAGTCTCAGCTATGTGTTACGATAATTAGCGGGCTTGTTTAATACTAGATGAAACTTAAAATCGAGGCTTGACAAGTGGAAATGCAGATATGATGTTTACTGCCTTAAAATAGGACGAGAGTACACTCAACTGTCTCTATTTGTAAACTTGAAAGCGTTAGATGTGGTAAAGGGAAACAAGCATGCCCATCAACCATGCCTTCTTACTTAGAGTGGAACCTAAGAAATTAAGTAGTAATGTCTTCATACCTACAATACAACGATATGACATCTAGAGTATTATCAAACTTCGAAGTTATATATAAATAAAGCTTGAATAAGGTTCTAAGGAGAAGATCTCATCTGAGGGAAAGGAGGAGAAGACATTTTTGTTGCATTCTAGGACAAAATTGTAAGAATTAAAATGCAGTGAAATTTACAGATATTAAATACAGTGTTGTTAACATGCAGTAGTTGTCGTAAATTCAAAAAAAATTGTTTTAAAATGCAGTAAAAAAATGTCTTCTCCCCCTTCTCCTTAAATGAGTCATTCCCCTCGGATGCTCCACCATAAAGCTTAACTGCATGGAAATTAATTATTTATGTTCTGACATTCATAGTGTGTATCGAACTATTCAGGTTTCTATTTTGTGTAATAAATTTATTATTTATTGTTATTGTATGTAATTTTTTGTACTTTTATTTGTGTATCATTTGCATTAGGTGACACGTGACATCATTACAAATTATCACGTCACCAAAATACATACAATATAATTACAATAAATTAAAAATTCATTACACACCAGTGGATATTAGAGCATAAGTAGTTATATTTTCATGCAATTAAAAGTAGAAAAATAATGTCAAATTACTTTGTAGATTTTGAAAATGGAAAAATTATCCATGTAGAGTTAAATGTACCGATCTTTCCGTACAACAAATGTACAATGAGAATTGAAACATTAAAAAGAATATTTTAACGGTACATAACGTTGGGTCCGAAGATGGCTAAGTGCATTTCTACTGATGACCGTTTCTACTGCTGGTCAGATCTCAAATACTTGGTTACTACTGCTACTTCAAAAGTTACTACTGCTAAGTTATTACTACTGGTAAAGTTATTACTGCAACATGGCATCAGAGTGTGACACCCGACACTTTAGGATAATAATTACCTTAAACTAGAAACCTTAATTACTTGTATTTAGTTTGTATTAGGCTAAATATATGTAATTACTTGTATATTTGAATATACACTTACGTGATTATGTGTTTATCTATAATTGTAACATCCACCCTAAGGGCCTAGTAATTCGGGTAATTTTCTAACTTTAAATTCATTATTTAACGTGTTAGGAATATTTAATATTATTATGTTATTTGATAATATTAGTCAAAAGGATAAATGAATTATTGTGACTAATACATAATTCATTGTTTTAAATTAATCTAGTAGACGGTAAGATAAAATAGTTGGTTCTCGCAAAATGGTTTTAGGTTCCAGACAATAGATTAAGAAGGGAACTAAAATTGTAATGGTATTGGGTTAGAGTATATATATATATATATATATATATATATATATATATATATATATATACATATTCTCTCAAATCTTCTGTATAGTTCTCAAAACTTCCATAATACTCTGCGAATTGAGTTTTTGAAACTTGGAAGAAAACTTTCTGTGAAATTATAATCATTTCATCATCATCTTGATTCAAAGTCGAAATTCATATCATCATCATCTCGTTCTTATTGTAACAGGTGAGAATTTAGAGTTATAAACTTGGTTTTAAGAAATTAGCCAATTCATGAAATTGTTGTGAAATAGAAGCTTGAAATATGTTATATGATGATATTTGATGTATTTAAGTCGTTAGAAAGCTTGTTAGGATGTTAGGATGTTAGGAAGTCGAATTTGTGAGTTTTGCAAGTAGAAAGTTCGGGTTTCCTGGTAACAGCAAGTTCGGTTCGCAAGTTTGCAGAAGATGAACTCGGTTCGCAATGCTTGACTGCGAAGCGAGCTGAGTTGACCTGCGAACTGAGTTGTTCTGCGAACTGAGATGCTGTGCTGCGAACCGAGTTGGGCTGCGAACTGAGTTGCTGCGAAGCGAACTGAGTTCTTGCCCTGCGAACCGAGTTGCGAAGCGAACTGAGTTCCTGCGAACTGAGTTTGCTGCAAAGCGAACTGAGTTCCTGCGAACTGAGTTTGCTGCGAAGCGAACCGAGGTCTCTGCGAACTGAGATTTTTAAATTTTGTTTTGCAAATTTTGAAATTGCGTAAGTTTTCAGGGTAGCGAATAAGTGACAATTTCACTAACTCGGATTGGGCCGAAATTCGCATGGTCACTCGAAAACGACCCAATAATCAAGGCTCTATTCAAAGAGTCTAGGCAGTTTTTGGCCTTTCGGGGTCATCTAAGGGTCGAAAATGGCATTTTTCGGTTTTTAAACATCGTTTCGGGACTTTCTGGTTTCGCTTCGGATTGAACTTTTGTTTTCTTAGACTTCAGGGATTTGCTTGTTCGCTTAAATATGTTATACGAATTATGGAATGAGTTACTGACTTATTATCAGTTGCATTCTCAGATAAGCAGAAGACTCGGTAATATTAGACTTCTGAGTTGATTGACTGAGACTGACAGGTGAGTGGATCTGTGATCCTCAGTGTGATTTAGTTGTAACATGTTTGGTTACAACGGGTGATGTAATACTACTGTTGATAGACTGTTTAGTCTGAGTTGTTTATATTATCCATGATAATTATGGATTATGTGATGTTTGGCCATTGGGCATATGTGATATCTATATTCAGATGTCAACACTGGTTGGGCTTAGTTACTATTGTTTGGCCAAACAGCGGTTCCTTATACACATAGTTGATAGGAACTGTTGTTGGTGAAGATAGTAACAAGTTATCGGTTAATCACTGTATTGGCCTGCAGTTGATTTTAAGTGTTCCTTGGAGGATACCTCAGGAACCACCGTTCCTCTTTGACGTTGTGTGTTTACGATTATTCGCTGTAAACAGATTTGTTATTTCTGAGTTAGACTGTTGGTTACAGTTCTTCTCACTAAGCCGTGTGCTAATCCCACCACCCTACTTCTTGCAGGTTTATGTTTAATTAGGGGATGAGCAAGAAGCTTTTGGTTTAATGGGATGTTTGACGACCAGCTACTATGATTTTGTTTTGATACATAATGATGAGATTTGTGCTGTATAACACCCAAACTGATGTATGTTTTATGTTTTTTTTAAATGATATAACCTTAACATATATTGTAAAAGTATGTTTTGACCAGACGCTTCCGATATTTCGAATGTAAAATGATATTTAGAAAGCAGGGTGTTACAATAATTGCGCAAAACGATCGGACGGAGTCCGACACAATATACGGCGTTGGTGAAAATTTTTCATAAATAATGTAAACCTATTTCATAAATTAAATAGTAATTATTTACCCTATATTATTATTATAAAATAATAATATGCGAAAAATCTAGACGTTTTGCTTAAAACGTAACAAACGCAACGAAAATGCGCGAATCGCGCCCGACACCCGAAGGAAACCGAAAAATATTTTGAGAAGGTTCAATCAAGTATTTTAAAGATATTGTTCAAATTAAAATAGTAATTTCATATCAAAGATAAAACACAAAAAATAAACGTTAACGATTTAATTTTTACGCGCGCGAAAAACGTTTAAACGACCGGGGAATATAACACGAAACCGAGAAGCGAGCCACGAGCCCAACCCTTGGAAGGGGTCAGGCCCAGACCCACGGCCCAGTGGCCAAATCGGCCCAAGAGCCCAGCCCAAAAGCCCATTTCTTTGGCCCATCTATAAAAGCCTTCCTACCCTCACTTTCTCTCATTTTACACACACTAATTCACACACAATCTCTCTCCCAAACCTCTCTACTCTCTCTCTATAATCTGACCAAGATCAGCCACCACCACCACCATTGACCACCACGAGCCGCCGTTGACCACCACAAACCACCATACAACCATAACTCAAGAACTTCAAGATTTTCAAGGAATTCAAGCTTTACAACATCCCATTCATTCTTCCCTCCATTTTCATTATAAGAAAAACTTATCCTACATCTAAATTACTCTAATAACATGTTTTAAGGTTCACATAACAAAGATATGTCCAAAAGATTTCATAAAAACGTTTTTCATGGCCTAAGATGTTTAAAAATCGTCACATGCAAACTGACCAGAAAAATGACCCGACTTGGAGAGGCAGTTTCTCCCTCAAAACTTGACCAAAATGGACGATTCAAAAGGCAAAAATTAAGTTTAAGAAGTTAGCTTTCATTTCCAAGTGGTTTCACAATTTTTGGAGTTCGTTTGATACCCGAAATTATTTTTACAAAAACATGTATACGGGCTGTCCAAAAACTCAGAAAATTCTCCTTTCTTGTTTTAATCATAACTCGAGATATGCACCTCCAAATGACATGAAACCACTGCCAAAAGTTCACAAATTTTGTTAAGTACAAATGTTGTTTAGATAACTTTTTCGGGAAATGTGCATATTTTGTTCAGAAATCCGATCTTGTTGCATGTATCCAGATTGGTCACTTTCTGACCTTAGGGAACACATGGAATTTTTAAAAATACTTAGGATACCCAAAAATTCTGAAAAAGTTATTTTAAGGAGCTAACATACTAAGGAACTACATAGATTTTTCTTGGATTTTATTTCGAACATTTGGAATACAAAATCAGACATGCAAAAATGACCCGTTACAGGCCTCTGTGTCGCAGAAGCCCAGTAGTCTGCGACACAAGCCTTTGTGTCGTCATAACACCCGAATCGTCACATTAGCGACACAAGCCTTTGTGTCGCCATAACACCCGAATCGACAGATTAGCGACACAAGCCTTTGTGTCGCCATAACACCCGAATCGTCACATTAGCGACACAAGCCTTAGTATCACATAATACCTTAGTGTCGCATATAGCGACACTAACCCAGCTCGACCCCAGCCAGGAGCTCTGCCCCTTGGACCCCGCTACCAGGGGCGCTGCCCCCGGACCCCCGTCATTCATGGGCTTCGCCCCCTTGCCACACTGATCAATTACCCATAACTGGAAAGTAGAAAAATGCGTAACATAATTAATCAAATATGTGTTTTCACAAAATATCACCAACGGGCCATACATGTTTTCTAAGCACAAACGATAACTGAACAATTGGACATTTCTAATTGAGTGAACTAGCTTAGGTGGACATTAACCCTCCACCTACACGATTTATATAGGTGGACATTAACCCTCCACCTACACGATTAATTTAAGTGGACATTAACCCTCCACCTACACGATTTACATAAGTGGACATTAACCCTCCACTTACAAAGATGGTCTTTTGAGACATCTACTTACACAACCTTATACGTTTAGGACGTTAGAAGGTTGCATTTGAAAAACACGCTTTGCTTACTAGTTGCTACTTGCTTACTAATCTCATGTGAGTTTCATAGCCCCTTTTTACTGTTTTCTAACTGGGGTGAGAATACATACAACTGCTTTTATACCGCTATTTTCATGTGAACACAAGTACTAAACTCGATATATTGGTTGCATGAGTTATTTTACTAATCCTGAAAGTCCCCCGCATCATAGTTTGTTAGTATCGTTATAGCGTGAATGTTAATGAATAGTACTATTTGGGATTGACTCCCCCCGTCCGGAATAGTCGCGCTAACTGGTCAAACGGACGCATTATCATTTGTTCTTACGAGTGTTGGATTAGGCACTCGCTGGGAGTCACCCCGATCGTGGCACTTGATTGTGACCCGACACCACAGTTAAGCTCGAACTATGAGCTCATGGCAACAATATACCCTATTCTTGCTTTTTGCAATACATTACCTATCATTGTTGAATGATACAAATGGAAATCTTGTGTTCCATACGATGTTATATCAACTGTTTACAAACATATGAACTCACCAACTTTATGTTGACCTTTTAGTATGTATTTCTCAGGAGACCAACCGCAGTAGGGTTGCTTTTGGAAGGAGATAGCTCGAGTCGCATATTTTTCACAAACAACAGAGATTTGCTTGCATTATGATATGTTGTAATCTTGTACTAGATGCGTATTCTACTTTTGGCAAAACATATGTAAACATTGTAACTACGAAATGTAATGATTTTTAAAACGTCTCATATAGAGGTCGTTTGTTGTAATTCTTGTGTTGTGATATTTGATTTGGTCGCAGCCCCCAACCCAACACCCTACCCTCCGCTGCCACGTGTTTTGGGGGTGCGACACAAAGTTTCTACTGCTAAGGTTTTTATTGTCTTCACAGTGTTACAACTGTTGGTTAGTACTGTTTCAGTGTTTCTACTGCTAGAGCATAGTTACTACTGTCAATGTAATAGTTACTACTGTTTGTGTAGTTTTTACTGTTTATGTAAACTTTCAGTATTACTACTGTTTATGTAGTATGCTTAGCTGTTTAGTACTTTTGTCTTAATATAACAGAATTTGTACAATAAAGATTCTTGTCTCCACGACATTCTTGTCTCCACAATTATAGGAATTGTACAGGACTCTATATCATATAAATAGAGATCCTTAGAAACCTTTTAGGTTAACTTTTACTTCAAGGTGTAAACCCTAGTGCGGCTGTGCATTCGTCTTATTTTCTCAATTAATAAGATTGAAGCTTTTGATTTAAAACTTTGTTCTTAATATTTATATTGATTTTGTATTGAAAGATTGTTGATTCCTAAGTTATAGAGTACTATTCTATGGTTTCTCTATAATTATTCATTGTTGTGTATTGATTAAGATCAAACCAATCCTAACGTATAATCAGTTAATTATCGCAAAAATGAATGTAGGAAGGCCAAGTAAGACAATGATTTGATAGAATTTTTACTTTTTGACTGTTTTACGAGTTTGCATGATTGGATGATGGTGACCGTTTTTGACCAAATTATGACATATTGATGACTCGTGAGATAAAAAGTATCTTTCGATGAACACATGATAACGTGTGAATATTAGAAATTAACATTGTCAAACTCGCCTTTAAGACGGCATTTGTACGTCCTCCGATATCAACAATATATTTGAGGAACCGATGATATTTGAGTTGGGTTTGGCTATATATATAAACTAATCTCATTTCTATCCGTATAATATAACCATCTTCTAATCAAAATTAATACTAATACTAATGGCATCTTCACTATGGCTACTCTTTTTACTCACCCTCACATATTCTACTCTTACCTTCAGCCACACTCTAGCAGCTGAATCCAATAATCTCAAGGCATTTATGATTTAATTTTAATCTTTAGTACAAAATTTATCTAAAAACACGATCAAATTTTCGATTTTTTGTGGTTAATTAAAGTATATTTGTGTATTGCAGACATACATTGTGTATATGGGTGATGTTCCTAAGAGTGGTCTCTCTGCTTCATCAGTTCACACCAATATGTTACAACAAGTTCTTGGCAGGTTAGTTATTTTTCTTCTTTTTTTTTGTTACCACGAAATGATCGAAATCATATCTGTCTTGATCGACTTAAACTATATATAGTCAGGAAAATATTATTTGTTTCTTGGATTCTAAACGACACAATATATGGTGATCACTAACATCTTCGATGCATTTCGAGCAGCCGGGCGTCAAAATCTTTACTTCGGAGCTACAAGAGGAGCTTTAACGGCTTCGTTGCCAGGCTAACTGAAGATGAAAAAAACCAAATAGCTCGTGAGTTTTATTCGTAATTTAATTTTATTATTACGAATTTAATTATCTGATTAAGTTTAGATTAAGCTATGGCATAATGAAAAATTAAATGAAAAAATGAAATCAAATTATATATTAATTATAAGTTTGTCATTTACGTTTGCATGTAGAAATGGAGGGTGTGGTGTCTGTATTCCAAAGCCAAATGAAGCAACCTCACACAACAAGATCTTGGGATTTCATGGGCTTCCCTCAAGAAGTTAAAAGATCACCTCTTGAAAGCGATGTCATCGTCGCTATGCTTGACACTGGTGTATGGCCCGAATCCGATAGTTTTAAGGATGACGGATTCGGTCCACCACCAGCTAAATGGAAGGGTTCATGCGATTCCGCCAATTTTACATGCAACAAGTAAATATATAGTACATTTTTTCGTGATATTTTAATGAAGGGAAGTGATCTGTACACTAAATATATAAACATTTAAGGTGTTCAACTTTAACCATTGATAATGTAATAATATTTTAATACAAATTTAAATTTCTGATTTAGTTCACACACAAAAAAAATTATCACGTTACTGATATTATGATCATATAATAATATCAGCAAACTAATTGGAGCAAAATTCTACAACTCCGAGGCGGGTGAAGACGAGGAGCAATCCGCAAGAGATACCGAGGGGCACGGGACTCACACTGCATCGACCGTGGCTGGACGTGTGGTGAACAACGCAAGTATGTTAGGTCTAGCTAATGGGACGGCTAGAGGTGGCGTTCCATCAGCACGTATAGCTGTCTACAAGATTTGTTTTGAAGGAGGTTGTTCAGATGCCGATATTTTGGCAGCTTTCGATGATGCAATTGCTGATGGATGTGATATCATTTCTCTTTCGGTTGGGGGTTCTTTTCCTTTGGACTACTTTGATGATTCAATTGCCATTGGAGCTTTTCATTCCATGAAGAATGGGATTCTGACATCCAACTCAGCAGGAAATAGCGGTCCTGGTGCTGGATCAATTACTAATCTTTCACCTTGGTCGTTATCGGTTGCAGCTAGCTCCATTGATCGAAAGTTTTTAACTCAAGTTGTGTTGGGTAACAATATGACGTATGAGGTAATTAAGAAATAATAATATTTGTTTTTGAGATATATAGCGATAAATGGTTACTCACTAACTATAACTAAATCTTATGTAGGGACCAACGGTAAACACATTCGATGGAGCGATTCATCCAATAATTTCTGGTGCATCGGTGCCTAATACAAAGCAAGGATTTACATCAGATGAATCTAGGTAATGAAAGTGACAGAAATCGTGTCGTTAAATAAGTAATATTCCGTGTGTGATATTGGGACATTTGCTTTTATGGAATAATGGTGGACACAAAAACTGATAATTTGTGACGAAATGTAGATACTGCGAACAGGATTCCTTGGACCCAACTTTAGTGAAAAATAAAATTGTTGTATGCGAGGATATTAATGGGCCAGCGGGCGCGTTACAATCTGGTGCAAGTGGTGTGGTGATCGAAGGTGATTTTGGCTATGAAGATTTGGCTTTCGTTTGGCCTCTACCAACAACATACTTGAGCAGCGTAGATGGCAATGCAGTTCTAAAATACTTGAACTCCACAATGTAAGTCTAGCACACGCACTGCTTATTTGTACTGTACAAGTGTGGAATGCACAGTCGGATACATAAGTTACCATTATATCATGCATGTATTTAACAGAACACCAACTGCA
This sequence comes from Gnaphalium uliginosum, assembly GCA_963930675.1. Classification (NCBI taxonomy): domain Eukaryota; kingdom Viridiplantae; phylum Streptophyta; class Magnoliopsida; order Asterales; family Asteraceae; genus Gnaphalium; species Gnaphalium uliginosum. The sequence continues at coordinate 3,296,360 of OZ005682.1, read as the reverse complement.
AGCATTCTGAAGAGCATTGAACCTGTAGACAAAGCAGCTCCAACTGTGGTTTCATTTTCATCAAGAGGCCCAAACCTAATCACCCTAGACGTTCTCAAGGTACATTTCATAAGTTCCATTTATACGATATAATACGAGATAACATCCATGTAGCTAACTGCACGGAGTTTAGGGGTTGCATCTGACATGTTCCCTAAAGGTATTTGCCCTGCTTTAATTATGTTAAATTTATATTTTTTTTGTAGCCCGATATTACCGCACCAGGAGTGGACATTCTAGCCGCGTGGTCATTGGGTACAACCGCCACCGGAGAAGAGGGAGACACACGTGTTGTTCCGTTCAATATTATATCTGGAACTTCCATGTCTTGCCCTCACGCCACTGGAGCTGCTGCTTACGTTAAATCATTTCACCCTGACTGGTCCCCTGCAGCCATAAAGTCGGCCCTTATGACCACAGGTATTCTTTTAAAGTTCTACCACTTAAGATAACTCATAAAATGTATACAAGTTGTTGAATTTGGATGAACTAATTGGTAATGGTTTCCTCCGTGGCAGCTATACCAATGAGTCCAACCAAAAACACCGACGCTGAATTTGCATATGGTTCGGGCCAAATCGACCCGATAAAGGCTGCGGACCCTGGTTTGGTCTATGACGCTGGAGAATCAGATTTCGTGTCATTTTTATGTGGTCAAGGTTACAATGCAACGAATTTGAAAATCGTGACTGGTGATACGAGTGCTTGTTCTGGATCCAATAACGCAACCGTTTGGGACCTAAACTATCCTTCGTTTGCTCTCTCAGCTCCAAATTCAGGCAGCCTGGTTCGAACCTTTAACAGAACGGTTACTAACGTGGGTGCAGCAGAGTCCACATACCAGGCTAAAGTGGTTGCACCAACAGGGCTCGTGGTGAAGGTTGACCCAAGTAGTCTAGCGTTCAAGAGTGTTGGGGAGAAGCAATCTTTTGTGGTGACAGTTACTGCGGCAATTGGGTCAAAGGCGCTTTCGGGTTCGTTGGTATGGAGCGATGGAGTGCACAATGTTACTAGCCCGATTGTTGCGTTTCTTTCCTAAATTGTATTTTATTTCATTTCTTTCTCTTTCGGTCAAACAATTATTCCCCGTTGACATTATTGGGTCAACTGCATTTCATTATTTTTCTTATTTATAGTTTATAGATTTATAGATTATAGATAATAAGAATGTTGTATTAAGAAATATCGATTTTAGGGTTGTATTTTCAATTCAATGTCACTTTGAAATAATTATCTTTTGGTATCTTAATTAAAACATAACTTGCATACATTTTTATTCATACACGTCAATATCTTTTTCTTATCATTTTTCGTAAATATAAAAGAACAATAATCGTTGATAGATGTAGTATGCAAGTTTTTTATATTTTTATCGAACTTATTGATACATACATTTATGGACACATATGGTACAGTCTTTCAATACGTAATTATGATGATATATGTTTAATGTAAAAAATACTTCGGTTTACGAAATTAAAACGGAATGTTAAATATAATATAGTAAACACCTTTGTGATGTCATCAATTTATAAATTTTCAATTATTCAATTGAATCGCTCAATTTCACCTAATTTTAAAAATAAAACCTTTTAAAATTATCAATTTTTAATATAAAAATTTGAAGTTTAAAATTATATAGAGTATAATAACATACGTCGACATTTTATACATTTGATTTTAAATATAAAGTAAAACTGATGATTTAATATGTTTTCCTATTGACATATTAACTTGGTAAAATGGGAAATAAGTAATTTTAACGCTAAACTATTTTTTTCTTGACTTTATTATAGGACTGAACTCAATATAATCTTAAATGCATTTATTAAAAATGTTAATTATTTGGCAACTCGATCAAATAACACCATATCGGTTCAGGTTAATAACATACACAATGAATTTTTTCTTTTTCAATGGAGGTTCATTTCTTAGATTGAAAATTGAAATACATAATTTCAAACGCATTAATAATTTCTTTGTGACAAGGATAACCACCAAACATATAAGACGACAAATGTAGTGTATAACAAAATATATAAATTATGATTCGTATTCAACGTAATCGTTTATAATTGCAACTTAACATTATTACATCAAACTATTCATTTGCTTATGTATAATTAGATAACTTTACAATTAAATGTATTTTGACTTATATAAAATACTTACCGCCATTAAAAATTTACGATCTACACTCTCAATTTCAATATAAACTACCTAAAAATATTTTAAATTTCAAACAATATTGAATATCTCTTAACTTATAAAAACGTTCTAATATATCATATAGTATATAAGAATTTTTTAATATTTTTGAAAAATAATTACAAATTCATCAGGCCGAGTATATCGGCTAATTCTTTGATATAAGAATTCTGTTAGCCCCGAGTACGAGGACATCTTTTGATACATGTAAGTAGATGATACATGTAAGTAGATAAATTCTTGTAACAATCGTCACACTTTTTGATAAATTCACCATGATTATACTTTGAGAGGTTATATTGTACAAATAAACACTTACAATTTTGATAGATTTATCAAAAAGTGTGATGGATATATCACTACCTATTTAACAATCTTTGGCCCTACAAAACTTTTTTAAGCTTCATGCGTCAAAAGTCAAGTTATAAAGTTTCAAGTTTGATTTTATATGTTCAAGTTGTTCAAAGTTTATGTTCAATTTTGTATTATGTTATCGATTAAAAAGATGCTTTTCCTTTCTCAATTGTGATACGGATTTTTTTTTTTTTATACATGTTTTCCATAAAAAGAAAAAAGAACAAAACATATCTTGGTCCTGGAGTGCCCTTTACTATTGGCTATAATAGGATACCTAGACCATTTAAGATATTTTAATTGTTGATACGTAAAGATTTTCATAGATAAACACATAAGTATAACACATGCAAAGATATTATAATGCGCATCGGTAAAAACAGTATTTCATTTTTTTTTTTTAATGTTTTAAAAAAATCATGTTAATTTCAAAAGAAATAAATCGTTGAAACTAGCAATTTTTATGTAGAGTTAAATAGTGTTATGGATCAAACATTAATCCGTACTAAAGAAATTTATACGTTGAAACATTCGTTCTCTAAATTATATTCCAAATCCATATTTTTATTAATATAAAACAATCTATGAGAACTTTTATGGGGCCAAATAATGTATTTTCTATGTTAGGGGGTGAAAGATGCACGGGAACAAAATCATTATGGGACATTTTAATGAATATTTATGGACCCCAAGGTATTGAGCAATATTAATAAAAGGTCCTTAAACTTGAACGTTACACAAATATCACCCATTTGTGACTCACTTTGTGTCACTTCAATACCTCATAATCGCCACTTAAGAGAATATAAACTTTTATATTTGCCCTTCAAACTTTTTCCTAAACTTGCTTTAAAACGTTATCATGAATTATCCTCTTTTCTTTGGATTATGGCCTTTTTACTTAATAAAAAAGACTATATAATTGTGGATAATGATAAGTTTACTATATAATCCTATTTAAGTTATGAATATAAATATGATATAAAGTATTTGTTGTAATTTTTATTCCAATAAATTCAAATCAGGTAATTTGTTGTATACTAAAGTGAGTTCCAGACTCGGTTACATGAATGAATTATAAGTTACCGTAATTGCGAAAAAGTCATGACATTAAAATCTTTTATTAAACTTTAACTGTAAATCGAGTTCCTTTCCTTTTTTATGCCAGATGATAGCCCACTAAATTTGCATCTAGTGGGCTATCACCACAATTTTAGAATGAAAAATTTACAGTCAAATTTTAATAAAAGACCCAATGTCAACATTTTTTCAGTAACTGCAAATCTTTGTACATGTATTAATAATGGTGCATTTCATATTTTGATGTAAAATAGGTTATAAAACTTACTAAAAAGAGAATAAAGGTTGTATCATAGAGTAATTAACTTGTGTCCTTGTGGATTATAATAAGGCTATTAGACCATAGATTTTTAAAATCCACCTAGTGTGATAGTACTAAGAGTCGATACCAATTAGTTGAGGATATTAATTTTAGCAAACATTATAACATGTTTGGATGTATTTCTGGTAACAATAACCTTGAAAGTGCCATATGAATTGACAAATGGTATGTCCATGGCCACTCGACTATATTCTTTGTCCAAATAATATCTCAACAGCATTCTACAACGAATAGACCGGTGTAAAAGATGTCCCACGAAGAATCAAATAATACACAAATGATAGATTTTAACTTTTTAGTAGATCAAATCTTTCCCTTGTAGTACTATAATTCATGATAAGCTTTAAAGGAGCGCGATACTCGGCAAACATAAGTTAAGTTTGACCACGATATATAGATATCGTAAGCACGAAATTGAAAGGTAATATTTGATGTATACAAGTATCTCTGACGTGCTTTGTTTATAGAAAGATTTACGAACATTTTGCCGAATACAAAACACAAAATCATGTTTATAACAATGTGTGGTTTTTTTGATGATTTTTTTTACCATCTACAAACGTACCGGCGCACAAAACGTTAGTGTAGTAAATTTTGAAAATTTCGATCTTTTCTGTTTAAAATATTTACGGAATGATTAGTCACATTATTCTTAAATTAATCGTGTTATTTGATTCAAATTTAATGGCGTCTCGTACTTAGGGTCCGCGGATTGGGCTAAGCCGGTTTAACGAAATCCAAGATATGTCACAAAACCAAATTTGAATTGGTTTCAGTTAGTGGCGGATCCGAGATTTATAATGACACATAACACAGATATTTGAATGTTGTTGCATATGTAGCATCAACAAATAATATTACTTTTATGCAGCTCCGCTTCTGAATTTTCAGTCGAAAAGAATATAACTTTTGTGTAGCTCCGCTCCTGACTTTTCAGTCGAACAAATCAAACCAAAACCACTTAAACCAAATCCGGTGAATCCAGCTTCGAATGGTTTAGATAACTGTAATACAACAGGAATAATGAATACAAAGTGTTTTTGTCATTTAAAAAACGTACTTGTAAGCTAACAACAACAACATTCGATTGTAAATTCATGGGCATCCAACGAATGTTCTATTTACTTTAAAAGAAATAGAATCTTGGTAATAAAGGTGGGGGGTCAGCATTCAACTGTTGTTTAGGTGGCGGCCATGCATTATCCGAATCTAACTCCCCAACTTGGGTTGAAGCGGAACAATGCGACAACTACATTTTATCTTTGCCGATTTTTCAGTTATGGGACCCATTCATCTCACCTTACCGACTACACGTGATCACCAATGGGTGGGCATATGCCAAACTACGAGATTAGAAAATAATTAAAACAAAACACTCACGTTTGGTTCGCGAAAATTTTTCAATGAATTTAAAAATTCATCAAAAGAATTGAATTTTAATCTTTTTTTTTTGTTACAACTTTTGTGACCCACATTAACGTGTAACACATAATGTATACTCTTGAATTTTATATGATTGAACATTAATTCATGTGAGAAAATATAACATAAGAGATATGTTTTAATTTCCGTCTCTATTATGTACGCGTAATTTATATCCCCTACGTAACGCTGGAATTTAATGTTTTTTAAGATTAAAGATGTCGACACTCAAAATCAATGTTTCCATGAAAGTATACTTTGACAAATCAATCAAAATCTCTGTCCTTTGGTTTTTTAATATAAAATCTAAAACATTGGGATTTTGAGAAATTTAATGAGAGCTTATTTAAATACACATACTACTTTGACTTATTTGACAAATACAATAATTGACAAGCTTTGAACCTAGCCTAAGAATGAAGATACGAGTTTGGGGGTCAGCGAGGGGCGCATATTTTTATGGGTCGACTGTCATTTGTCTTCAAATATTCAATAAATAAATAATAATAATAATTCATTTTTCATTGAATATTGAATATAATAATAGTAATAATAATAATAATAATAGGTGTTTGTGGCCACTATAAATAACCGCCCATCCCCCTTTCATTTTCTCCATCAAACCAACCACTAACGTCTTCTTCTTTCCCCATTTACATCTCCTGCAACTCCTACTCTCACACTCTTCTCTACTTAGCTCTTCTCACCACTAGTTTTTCGTGTTCGTCATCCAATCGATCGTTTTGCAACGTAGTTTTAGTTACATATAATATAATATCAAAAGTGGTAATGGATCACAGGAAGCAGCAATCTTCATCATCTTCATTCACCGAGAATTTGTTCGGCCCCACTAAGGATGCATCGTCATCCTCAGCTGGCCTATTCAGCTCTGTGTTTGGTCCCTCCTCTACGGTATCCTAGCTTCTACCCCTTTTTAGCTCTGTTTTCATCATTTTGAAATGAAAACTAGGTGCGTCTAGTTGCAGAAAAATGAAAATATTTTCTAGAAAATATTTCATGAAAAAAACAGAAAATATATTCAAAATGAGTTTTTCATAAAGCAATTTATTCATTGACAGCTAACTCATTAGTCTAATTTATTGTCGGTGGTCTTTCGGAAATCAATTTCACTACCCTCGCTATCTTACTGACTCATACGATCCCGACGGGATCGAGTAGTGTTGTTATCGTCAATAGTCTATTTATAACTGAACTTTTTAAAAATCCTTCTAGATATAGCAAAACTAGTTATGTTTTCAAACTGGAAAATGAAACATATAAGCACGTTTTCAAAATTTTCACCATTTTTCTGTTGATCAAAAAACACCTTTGATCCTTCAGAAGAATAAAGATAAAAAATTTAAAATTTTCTGAAAATTAAAGCATACGACTATTTGCATTTTATCAAGAAGGAATCAAAGGATCAAAAACTACAACGCTTTAAGGCATTAAATCACACGTGAAAACTTATTTGTTTTTATGTCATATTGGAAGAAATAAAGTGATTAGTGGAGCCATGTTGAATTATCTTTATTTCCAATTGCTAGTATTGTATTACTTTTAATCCGTGGATTCCATTTTTTTGGTACTAGTTGTATGTGTGATGATGAATCCTAATAATGAATGAACAACATTACTTCTTTATAGTTTATCTGTGTGCAGTGTGTGACATCAACATGAATTCATTAGTCTAATCTTTTAGACTTTTACAATTACTATTTCAGGGTCTTGGAAGAAATTCATCTCACACTGCTAAGAACCCAGGCGGATCATCAAGAAATCAGGAATTTGGAGGTCCATATGGAAGTGGCAAAGCTTCAACACCAGGTGCATAACTTGTGAATGTTATCTCTTACAATTTTCAATTTACTCCATTGTGAAGGTAATTAGCTTATATCTTTTTCGACTTTTTGGTAATAGATTACAATACACAAAGAAACATGGGTCAAAAGGAGGGAAACAATCCCATTTACCAAAATGAAACAGCAGAACCCAGCTATCTCAGTTCATCTATCTATTATGGTGGCCAAGAAGTTTATTCTCCAAATACGCAAACCGGTCGCCCTCACCACACCGTGAGCATATATACCTTCACCTTTTTGTTTCCTATTAACGGTAAAAATAATTTGTTAATTCTAACAAATGTATTTGTCTACTTTTTGGCTGATTAGTTCAAAAAAGATGGAGTTGATGAGGATAGTAGTGCTTCGAGGGGAAACTGGTGGCAAGGTAAGAACTTTATGCAAAATTTCAATTTTGATGCATAAAGTACATTACAATATTGACTTGTTTTGACTAATATAAAGATATTGTTTGTGTTTCCACAGGATCTCTCTACTACTAAAAGCCTTTATATATATATATATGAAGAATTAGGAAACGGCAAGGCAGTAAATAATCCTAAAGTTTGGCCAGAGTTTGCAGTTGTACATGAGCTAATGTTGTTGTGCTCAGTTTGTTTGTCTAAAGGCCTTTTTTTTTGTTAGTCTTAACATATTTTCATAGTTGAATGAATCTCCTGTGGAGTATGTAACTTGTAACCGTGTTTTGTTTACTTAATTTAGTTGGTCTTTGACTTGTGATATACCTCTCTTAAGTCTTAATTATGTGCTAAACAATATTTGGTTGTTTACATTATTCTCTTGAAGATAATATTCATTCTTTTATGTCCATTTCACTCATTTATCCATAATGATGCTTCCTCTATTAGATAACGATGTAATATGCTTGAATCATGCAAGTCTTTTCTTACATGCATACAGAAACCGAATGTGCTTACATCATTGTCTCAATAATATGCACTTTGTTAGGTGTATTGCTTGTGTGTTGACCTTCCTTTTAGATGATAATAATATTTGTAGAAGTCAAAATTATGATACCATTCTGAACATGTGTTTTTGCAAGACTTATTTAAACCGGTTTTTGCTTGACATGATCTGTTTGGAACCTGCAAACTGGGCTGTTTTGTTCCCTTTTTTAATTTGCTCTCTTTTTCTCTAAAGCTTCTTTTGTTTTCTATTTATGAAGCAAATGATATTTTGACCAAAGAACCATTTGTATTTACTTTCAAGTTTCAAACTTAACATCTTCATTTTCCATTGCAGAAGTGTTGCTTTAGGACTTATAACCTCTATGTATACAACAATAACAACATTTACCCAATCGCGTTGAGGGTGGGGTATGGAGGAGGTACGTGCAGACAGTCATACCCCTTCTTAAAGGTAGAGAGACTGATTTTAAAAAAAAAAACTCCGGCAGACTCGTATCCATAAAGAAACACAAAATGAAATAATAATAATAATGAAAAATAGTGACAGTAGTACTGCTAATAATAAAAATATTAATATAAGTAATATAAGTATTATAATTAATAGTAGTAGTAAATACAAAAACGGTGGTAATAATAATATAATGTGTACCACAAACTGAAAATTACAAATGTAAAGTTTGAAAACATAATGATATAAACAAGTTGTTAGAGAAAAGAAGTTATAGAATGTCTTGTGATCGTAAAATCAGTATAATGACTGTTTGACATGTTCTAGTCATTAACCAGTATTTATCTGTTTGAAATAGCCATAGCTAGTCTTTCAAAAATTTGCCATGTCCGGGTTAAAACTAGGAATTACGAATAGACCTGGCTTTTAATCGAACAAGACCGACCTTTGGGTCGGTCATCATTGACATTCCAAGGCCTCTTTAACCCTTCTGGATCCATAATGGACCCCACTTCCAATTCCATACTTTTATTCAATCTCTTATCTCTACATCCAACCATGTTGGAATATAGAACAGTGGCATGTATGTGCCATAAGATGAACTAGCATGGTATCTTTAACTCAAAGTAGCCAACTTCATCCAAGAAATTGCTATCAAGAACCAGATTCCACATCTTAAAGTAGAAAAACATGTCAAATCAAAATAACAAATTGCATTCCTCTTTTAAGTTGCATAGATGTTGACCCTTGTAAAAAGTCAACACAAGAGAAAGAAGAACAACCCATGAACAAAAGACACCAAACAACATGGAAGTTATTTAAGACACAATCAAACTACCAGTAATTTATTTACTAAACACATGAGTGAACACCATTAGCTAGAAAGAACCAGCCAAGATACACTTCAAAGTCACTGGTACAACTTGCAGACATCGCATAACTTCCATGAGAACTAGCAGCCTTCAAGGCAATGTATAAGCTGCAAAGTAAAATGCACAATTATGTCAGGCTAACAAAAGATATGATACGCTGATAAAACCTGTACAAGTGATGAAATTTAACAAACCTCCACATTGATAACCAACAGGACGATCAGCTATGTTGCATCGTTTTGGAATAGTCATTGCAATTTCGGGCTTCACCCCAGAACTTTTAGCCGTATTAGACAGCATAACTGCACACAAGCATTTCGGGTTTTGACCCAACTTCTTCACTGCAGCACAACAACTGGAGGAAACTGAAGCATTCGGATCTTGTGCAGCCGATGCACAAGGAGCGAGCTTGAAAGCTTCCATATCGGGATTCGCTTTCCCACACTCACCAGCTCCATTCACTTCACTGAATCCAGCAATCACAAGAGCCACAAGAAACCCCAAAAGAAATATGTTTTTCATTGAACCTTCCATTTTCTTTAAGTTGTTTGTTTTCTTAACACAATACAATGAATCACTTGCACATATGCATAGGGTTTTATACTAGTTTCGGTAGTATCAAAGTTGCTTACACGTAGTTTACACTATCTTGAATGGTGGAAACACCATCAAGAGCTTGCACCACTAACACTATTTATTTTTAACTAAATATTAGAATTCATTATGCTAATCAATCATTATACCTTTTCACTAAACAGGTGTCATTATAAACAAGAAAGTGGACATTTTCTCTCAACAAAACCTTAACTGACCAAATCCATCATACTTATAAACCTGTGTACATCTAAATAAACACTCCCCATTTCACAAAAAAACAATACTTGAACTTAACTATCAGAACTTGCACCACTAATTAAAATTGAATTAGATATAAGAGTTGATTTTCCGACAACCCCGACTAGCCCATGCCAGACAGCCTCAGCCCATCACGTAAGAAGCAAATCAAGTTCATCTCACGGCCGTTAAGATAGTCGGGCCTGACCAACTGATGAATTGGAGTTCATTATGCTACACCAATCATTATAGTTTTCACTAAACACATGTCATTCTCAGCAAGAAAGTAGACATTATTTTTTACAAATCCTCAACTCACCAACCCCATTATATAAAAACCTAGCATATATAAAGAAACACTCCCCATTTCATAAAGATCAATGATTTGTCACCGAAAGTAACTAAATGCTAGATGTTGTAATGGTGACGAAGCATGATCAAAGCTAGATTTAAATTAAAACATAAATACATTGATTTAATTTAACGAGTGAAAGCAAACAAAACAAAGAAAACATAAGTCAAAAGACCTAAAGGAACAAATGTCAACAAAGGAATAACAGCACCATAAGTATGTGAACTCCCACAACTCAAAGTCCCAAGCTTGATCTGAGCCACATTCACAAGAGCCATCATCAAGAACCCACACCCACAAACCGAACCAATTGCAGAAATCAAATACCCGACCCGAAGAGCATTCTTATTAATATGACACATGTCAAATGTAAAGATCATAAGTCGGCGTGTTTCACATGATGTTTTAGCGATCCGGAGAGCTTGTTTGAGACTTAAAGCAACAAGGCTGGAAAATAAGAAGGAACTGAAAGAGTACACGTGGAAGCAAATGAGATCCTCGGCGATCTTTTGACTAGCGACACATTTTGGATCGTTGACTAGACTATTGGAGGGGTCGGTGGGTTGCCAGGCGAGACCGATGAAAACTGCTAGAGTGAACAATGAGTTGACATTGACTATTCCGTCAAGAGCCGTGATGTGGATTGTGGTGCCGAATCTGTTGGGTCCACCGCCGTCGACATTCATCGTTGTTGCTTTTTTTCCTCGGCGAAAATTTAGATTTGGGGAAAAGACACGAGTATGTGAGTGTACTAGTGTAGTGTGTGTTTGGCTGATGTCGGTGAAGTAATTGGGTTTTAAATTTAAGCCCATCACGAGCATGATATTGGGCTTTTCGAATGCGTCCATTGTTAAGCCCAGATGATATATGTCAAACTTTGGGAATGGTGTGCGTTGGTAATACATAAAAAAGATTTTTAGCAAATGTAGCACATAAATTGAGTGTAGCAAATTAGGGATCCAATCTATGTACGAAGGTGTTTGGGTAAATCATATTTGATGGATTAGAGATGTATTCGGCAGGTTTAAATAGAAACGCTTTTTACGATGGAACAGTAAGAACGAACATTTTATTTTTAATTTGTAAATTAACTAAGTTTTTAATTAAAAAACTATATTAAAATAGTTGGCATTTTATGCTCTTTAATACGAGATAAAAAAATTTTAAAACGCTTTTTACGACGGAACAGTAAGAACGAACATTTTATTTTTAATTTGTAAAATAACTAAGTTTTTAATTAAAAAACTATATTAAAATTGTTGGCATTTTATGCTCTTTAATACGAGATAAAAAAATTTTAATGTGATAAACATTATAAAAAATTTAATGTGTATCACAGTATCACACATAAAAGTTGTGATACAGAATTTCTAACATGTGCATATGTGCATAGGATAATTAACATTTAATGCCTCCTAATTACCATTTATAACTCGTACTTAATTTATTGCTTTAGCAACTTTTCTACAATACCAATTATACCCTTTCAAATCTCCATATTTAATATCATTAAAAATTAAATAATCTCAAAAGGATTTTACCTATAAAAGAGTGATTAAACAAGCTTACGAGAATCTCTATTATTAATTGTTAGCCATATCACATTACTTACTATGATCATCATCATTTTTTTTGTTTAAATCACTATGGATTCCTAAATATCACATCAAATAAAATACTCTTAAAATAAGTGATGTATCACAAATGATCTTGTGTTTATTATACTTTTATGACAACCGATTACTAGTCTCATATTTTACAAAGTGATGATTATTTTGTTGTCTCTTTTTGAATACAGTGTCTATTGTGAATAAATAAAACACTATAACAACTATTTGTATTACAAAGATAGACGAGCAATCAAAAATATATTTAACGGTCGAGTGCAAACAATGAACGACACTTAATATTTTATAGACAAAACAGGATTTAAATCTTGATGCTCTAACATAATTTTCGTTTTCTTGCTAGCGTGTAGTGAAGCAATACTGCCATTTTCAGCCCTTATCCTTTTCGAACATGTGATAATGTTATGACCAACACCTTTACAAAATTTGCAACACCGTACTTGTTTTGCATTTTCCCTTCCACCCTTCACTCGATTTTTATTGGGCCGTCCTTTTGTTTTTGATCTAGGAGGACACTAAACCATATCAATAACATCAGCCACAAGGTCACTATTTCCCATTGATGTTGAATTTCCAAACAACATTTCATGTGACGAAGAACCTTCTATTCGACTCCACCTCGAAGGCCAATAAATTAAAGGAATTTTAAAATAATCCTTATGAAGAAAAACCTTTAAAATATGACAACATAATATGCCAACAAACTCAAAAATTTTGCAACTACACTTATCAACATCACTATCCCAAACCACCTTATGCATAGTTTGTATCGCCTTATAGTGTTTGACAATGAAACTTGTAAATGTTTCCTCATGAACCATATATTGAATTGCTTGTTCAAATTCCCTTTGGAACTTTTTAAATGCAAACGGGGTCAAGAAATGATGATCTTGTTCTTTTAGTGGTGATATCGACCTCATGTGGGACCCTCTATACTTCTCCAATATAGTATCGTGTATTTGTGTTTGTCCAATGTCTTCTATCGCAAGATCAACCTACAATTAATTTTATGTAGGACATGACGCTACATATATATAGATAATGGTTATCAAACATATATAATTAAATATGAAACTTACTTGTTTAATAAATTGAGCGAGATATGTGTTGCGAGATATAAACTTTTTAATAAATGCATTTATACTTTCGGATCTCCCGGTTGTTGTCATGCCACCAAAAAAGAAATTGCGAAGAAAAGCTGGCACCCATAATCTTCTAATTTGATACAACCCGTTCACATGTTTATTTCCTTCCAACTTGTACCTTTTGACCACAAATGGCCATTGTTTCTCAAATTCTTCAATTCTGTCCAATTTGTATAGACGATAAAATTCCGAGCACCAACTTGAGTAATCACTTCTCAAGATTGAAGTGAACCAACCGCTAAATTTAGCAGTGATGTGCCATATGCAAAATGTATGTTTTGTGGAAGACATCTCAATTGTAATTGCTTTTGTGAGCTATTGATCTTGATCGGTTAATATCGTCTTGGGTGGATGCATCATAAGCGAAACAAAATTCTGCAAACATTTATTACAAATAACCTAAAATCAAAACTAAGTTAAAGAACCATTAATAAAAGAAACAAAACCTCCATTACCTTTAAGAGCCATCTAAACGTATTCATTGTCTCATCGCGTAATAATGCACATCCAAATAATATGGTTCTTCCATGATTGTTGATGCCAACAAAGATGCCGAACAGCATGTCATAAGAGTTCACTTTGTAAGTTGTGTTAACTGCCACAACATTTCCATATTTTTGGTACCAATCAAAACATTGAGATGGAGACCAAAAAATATTTTTTAACTTGTTTTCATCATCAAGTGTAAATGTATATTGAAAATTAGGATCTTGACTTTTACTTTTCATGCAATATTCTAAAAGCTCTTTAGCATCATATTTCGAGTGCATTTGACGAATTTTAGCTAAAAAGTTATGAACATCTTTAGTGAGAAAGTTAAGATGTCCATGCGACACATTTTTTTCAAGCTCCATAACACGCATAATTTGTCTTACAGACAAACCGCATTCTTTTAACATCAAAATTCGTTTCTCGTCTTCCGTTGTGATGCTACGATATGATGGAAGAAAACGCACCTCGTCCGTTATGCTCTAAAATGAAACTAGTAACTTGCCACTCTTCTGAAAAAATTTCATTCTCTCTTCTCAATGTTATTCGCATTTGAACTTTGCAACCACATCTAGTAGAACTTCTATTTCTTTGTTTTTTTGATGGATCCAACAGTTTAACATCCGATCTTCCTTGACGATGACAAAAGAAATCTCTATGTTTCTTTTCTCCATTATTATTGATAAATCTCCCTTTACGAATTGAAAATCCATTGAATTTTGCAATATTTTGATAAAAAGCAAAAGCTTCTTCTTCACTTAAAAAATATTGACCCACATAAGGTTTTTCAAATATTTCTTTCATGGATTCTAAATCATTATCATAAGCACTTTCATTTTCATTAACATTTGCAAAACTTTCCTCAAAAGGAACTTGATTTAAATCAAAAGGAACTTGATTATACATATTTCAGAAGACAAAAAAGAAAAAACTAAGAATTACAATATTATTTTTAACGTAGTAAAATATTACAAATAAACAAGCCTTATTATAGATGAAAAGAACATGCAATACATTGGAGGGAAAATTTGATATCTTAATTATTATAAGCATTCAACTTGTTATCAAATAATTAATGTGTCAAAATGTATTGCAAGAAATAAGAATCAATTGTGTTAAGAAGAAAGTGAGAAATAGCTTGTAATATAGTCAGTATTATTCCTTATGTTTTGGAGAAGAGAAATGGTTAAAAAACTAAAATTAGTGGAGATTTTCAAAAAGATTGTAATTTGGTGTGATAAAAAATTAATAAAAACAAGATCATTTGTATACGTAAAATCCTTTTGAAATTATTTAATTTTCAATAATATTAAATATGAAGATTTGAAAGGGTATAATTGATATCGTAGAAAAGTTGCAAAAACAATAAATTAAGTATGCACATATGCACATGTTAGAAATTCCCAATTAACAATGTTGATACTGTATTTTATGTTGCATTGGCTACATGTAAGCAAGTAAGCTCTGTTAATAATCTAACAAATTTTCAATACCCATCTACTTTTTATAACGACAGTTGTAAGAAGTTTATGACATTAACTTTTTTTACATTGTTCTGCCAGAAAAATTCAAAACCTAACTACTATCATAACGAAGACTTTTGTTATCAATCACTTCAAAAGTAAGACAGTCAACTAGTAATTCATTGAACTTTTAGCATCATTCCATTTCACAGACAGCAAACAATTAATATTAACTGGAAAACAAAAAACCTGTAACTATATTCCCATCATCCATTCTTCAAATTCTACCTCAGGGTCTTGGCACCCTAGCTGGTGTTCGGTTCTCCTTTTGGCACGGTGGACCGTCCACGCTACTCCTAGAAGTTGACATATCTGCAACTCTTGTAGTTAGACAACCAGGACCTTCTAGACTTTTGAACCTTGGTTCACCAACTAGATAGCTCGTTAAAGCTCGTCTGACCCCACAACCCCGGCTAGATGTCTTGTTACCATTTCCATTATTAGTCAAGAAAGGAGTTCTATCTCCCCTTACTGGGCTCACTAGCGGTCCTGGGGAAAACTTTGGAGTCCCAAAAGAAGGTCTGTATGGTGAGCCACTAGTGGTAGACACCGAGACCCTTTTGAGACTACTGGTGCTCACTCTAGATGCTCGATTTTCTGTTTGTTTAGACAAGTCATCTACATATAATAAATCATCAATGCGTGCCACAATGTTGTATGCTAAACTTTCCAAAACTCTCGAGTAGCTCTCCAGAATCGATTTTCCTACATCCTGAAAAAAAAGAAGCAAAGAAACTTTATATTAAAGAATTCCATTAAAAAGTGTCATAAGAAACCATGAAATGACTTGAAGTTGTGAAAGTACCTTGTTACACTGAATCTTGCTGGTGTCTAATGAGGTTTGAGTTAGACCAGGAAACCGGTGTTTCAAGCAAAGCAAGAGGCTTTCTGCTCGTTCAGATAGTAGATCGTGTTTATGGACATCAGCCATTAGGTCCTTGAATGTGTCCCATGATGTTTTAGGTAATGGTCTCGAGTGAGGTCTTTTACGCCAAATGTATATTGCTGCTTCCACACGGTTTGCAATTTCTAAAGCAGCATGTTCAGATGAAAGATCAAGGCAATCTAGCAAAATTTCTGATGAGAAATGCTCGGATGTTATATACTGATAGATCACGTCTCCTAGACAGGCTCTTCCATTCTAAAAATCACATACAAAATCCTTTGTGAGAACTACTAATAAAAAAAATAAAACTTGAGGATGTGAATGGTTTGTAGAAAAGTGGAGGCATTGTCCAGAAAAAAATTCATGTAAAACATTGAAAACAGAAAACGTGTTTACATTGATGATAGAAATCTCACTTTGCTAATTTAGAACTATATAAATCTTCATTATGTACGTAATATTCAGTTCAACTATTACCCTTTTCAGATATAGAAAACTTGTGTATTCTAAACTAGAAATTGAAAACTTTTGAAAACATTTTGAAAGTCAAAACTAGTTTTATAGAGAAACGGAGATGAAAAATTATAGAAAAAGTTTCTGCAACTAACAGCGATGCATATTTTTCTGTGAATAGTTTTCTAGAAAACATTTTCAAAGTCCTTTTTTGCGAAAACAGCACTAAGTTAGGTGTGTGCTGTTAAATTTTCCCTTTTATATAATATACCTTAGGAAGGGATTCCAAATATGATTCGGGAACTTCCATTTCAGATAAAGTAACACTGTTGATTGACATGGAAGCTTTTAAAATCTGATTAGTGGATTCACGCTTATGGTTTAGTTTTTTCCGTGTATCTTCTTGTAGACCGCCAGCAGGGACACGAGGCACCGGTAGCCACCACTTATCTTCTTGGCGTTGTAATGGTTTACGAAATGAGGCTAAACACTCGGGTTCTGGTGTTGTTATCCCCTTATCAACGTACCAGAACTCTGTGTTAGTGAAACTATCAAGTATTTCCTGTGATATCAGTAAATAAACAGAAACAGATCAGATCTTTACATTCAATTCAATAATGGTTAATTTGAAAATCGAACACTAACCAGAAGCATGTTGTCTAATTTCCGAAGAGCTGGGAGGTTGACAAAAATATCTGATCTTGGTCTGCATGTCATAATCTAAGGTGCCATTATTTAACACATGTTAATATAATGATATGCATCATCAACCAAACTTCAACTCAAATAGGCCGTACGGCTTTTTACAATCTTAGAGGTTGGAAGATGGATGGGTCGTGTGATGGGTCAAAATGGGTTCACACTGAAACAATGGAATGGGTCAGTTGGGTTAAGTTACCCTGCAAACACTTTTCAGTCCAATTATTATTAGTGATCAATAAATTAGTTATGCTTTACAAAGAACAATACTATTACAATAATAATCTAAAATCTTTATATGCATTAGCGATCAATAAAACAATACTTTAAAGTTTAAACTTGTTTGAGCAGTTCCATTTTAGCTATTGGTTTGATTGACCCATTTGATTTTATTTTAGATAAATTGGGCAAAATTGGCACCTTTATGTAACAATCTTGAACTACAAAAGTGAACGAAGAATTACCTCAAGCTTACTCCCATTGGCTAATGTTTGCCAAGAGGGTTTAAATTCAACAATGTGATCGCTGACACAGAGAAGACATTCCATTTCTCTTTGCCACATGTGCTTCTTCTCAGAAGGCAAGGGTTCCAATCTCCACATTTGACCAAATGCAGTGGCTGCACCAATAACATCACACAAACCCAAATTTCTATCAAATTAAACATTACCACAAAGAATCTTAGAATGTGAAAACTGTAATTACCACAAAGATTTGTGATGGCATTTGAGATTGCCAAAGCTGTACAAACCCCTTTGCCACTTCCAGACATATCTTCACCTAGCAATAGTTTGCTAAATCTTTCTTTCATCATCTCCATTTCTGCTCAAAGTTAATTGCAAAACAGTGTATACATGCATTAAAGAGGGGAAACAATAAAGTAAATGGAATCAATAAAGTGATAAAGCTTGTAACTTTTTACTAATACATAAATCTTGAAGGTATCCCTAATCCATCCATCAAGTTTCAAATTCAAATAACTAAAACACACACACACACACACACAATTGATCAAAGGTAAAGTAACAAAATTCAGTATTTCCCACCTAATCAAGTTAAATTTTACATTTATCCCAAATTTTGATTCCTATTTTTTTTAAATGCCAGGAAAGACTATATTCTATAAGAGACCAAAAAGTACAACATACCTGATACTTTTGTACCCAATTTCTTGGTTTTGGATTCACTATCAAGTTGGGTTTTTGTTTTTAATTTGTCTACAGAAACATCATCACATTTGCTGATCAGCTGAGCCTTTCTAATAGGCCAACCAAGATGAGTAGGGGAAGAACAAGATTCTTTCAATAAAGTGACTGAATTGCTTGAATTTGAACTTGTTATTCTGCTCTCAAACGATTCAAATTCAAACCCATCTATTTTTACACTTTTATCACCTAAAATCTCCATCAAAATCCCAAATTGTCAGATCTTTTTAATCTCTTTTACCTTAAAGATTTTAGTACTCGGTTTCTTTTTCTTGATATGGTAATTATTGATCACCACCCATTAAAATTGAGATAAATAAAGTATGGGTTTACAGTAGCCTTTAAATTAACTCCTGAAAGGCCTCACAGTTTCCCAAATTACAAAGAAAAAGATGAAATGTTTACTTTAAAAAATAAAAAACAGGGTTTGTGAAAAGTGAAAACAGAGGTGTGTTTGATCAATGTTTTGAAGTTTGATTTTAAAAGAAAGAAGAAAAAAGGCAAAAGCTTTGATCTCAAGGGGTTCTGTTTGTTTGATTCAAAATAATGATAATGGGAAAATAGCATAAAGATATAGCCGTAGGGAAGAGTGATAGGGGTCTCAAAATTCAACCCAGAGACTTACTTTTGTTGTATTAGAGTAAAGGACAAATTACTTTTCTTTTGTCCTGTTTTTCTACTTCTTTTCTTTTGTCCTAGTAAGATTTAAAATTGAGTTCCTTCTTTTACCCCAAGAGTACAATTTAAAGTAAATGTCCAATCATATAATTTGTTTTAAACTTTAAAGGTCCGTTTAATGACTTTTATGGTTTTAAATGCTTTTGTTATTCTAGTTAGGTATTTGAATTACAACTACAATGTGTTTTTTTAGGTACAAAACACATGTTATATAATCGTTTTTTAATGAGCTTGGATGGTTTAACGTTTGTTGTTATATTATCGTACGAATAACTTGTGAGTATTTAATAACGACTTGATTATTTTTTAAATATAGACATTGAAAAACTTATTAAATTACTTAAATTTATTCAAGGGTGATCAGTATACAAATGAATCATTATTTCTAAATGAACCCATATATAAAAATAGTAATAATTAAAAATATTTCTAAATTATGTAAAGAAAATACGGAGTAAAAGAAATATTGAACAAGTTATGTCTTTGAACTATTGTTTAGATTTCGAAAATTGATTTATTAAGTATGATCTTCAAGTGATCAAAATAACAAATCAAGATTTTCACAATTATTGAAGAGTGTATTCACAGTTGAGATTTCTAAAACTGTATGTATAGTTAAAGTTGACGCTTTAACTAAGACGGATAGCATATAATTTTGTAATTTGTAGTTTGTGTCATTTTTTCTCTGTTTTTCTTTGTGAGATATAATTGATGAAAGTTATACTTTATATTATACATATATAATAATCAAAAATCAAATATTCTCATTCATGAAAGAAAGTTATGAGTGTAAATAAATAAGTCATTAATGACTTGAAATTTTCATTTTTATCAATAGTAATGTAAATGTAAATATGTAACCCGCTTATCGTAAAATTTGACAAAGTTCGAGTTTTATCATATTTTTCTTTCAATTGTATATTACATTTTTGTTAATAACGCTGACTTTGAATCACATGGGTTGAAACTACATTGCATAATAAATTTTCAATATAACTAACCTTTACGAACGAGGTTAAAAAGAGAATGAAAATTTTTGTGAAAATAGATGAAGCAATAGGAATGCGTCAGGTGTCATAAAATTCACTTTTCCTCACGTTTTTAAAAATTAAATATCTCAAGAATGACTCATTGAAAAATTATAAAGTTACACCATAAAAATCATCATTTTTTATCTTCGATTAGACATATCACATGATATACTTTCGACGACTTTTTTTTATTATTGTACAATATTAGTAACACATGTGGTACTCGTTGGTAACACATGTGATAATTGTTTTACAAAACCCAATGAAAACGAAAAAAAATTGTCGAAAGTATACCTTGTGAGATCTCTAATCGAAAAGAGAGAATAAACAATGATTTTTATGGTGCAATTTTTCTAATTTTTAGATTTACCGTTTGGGGGATATTTAATTTTAAAAAATGTAAGGTAAAGTGAGTTTTGTGAGACGTGGCACATCCTTATTGATTCCTCCGTTCACATAAAAAAATTTACACTCGTATGAACCTCACTTTAACCTCTATACGAGAAACATGAAATATTTTGAATGAGACTATTATTAGTAATGGTAAATGATTTAACGAATAACGAGTATGTTAGGTAGATTATTAGGGGAACTGAATAGCTTTATATAAGTGGGCCGGCCTATCGTCCAAATTTCGAATATAGTGGGCCTATTTGCTTGGCCGCCATTTTAATGAACGTAAAAGTAAAAAACTATTTAAATAAACATGTTATATAGACCCTCCACCTTTAGTCGGAAGTGTTTATATTGCCCAATCTTTTTTGGATATGGCGATGGCCGTTTCAACATAATTAGTGTGGCTGACAATGGCGAAAAAAAACCCACGACCATAGCGTATTCGCTTCTTTTTGGGTGGGTAAAATCGTGAAATCTTACTTGCGAGCAAGAATACGAGTCAAAAAGTGCACCGGCGAACGGCTCACGGGCGGGTCTCAGATGCGCACTATCCATCACGGGTAAAGATGGATAAAAATCAACCCACGATATATATATATATATTTACAAACAAGAACCTCTATATCTTTATACTGTTAGGTGCTTTTTTCTTTGTCTCTTGTGCCTATTTATCCTTTCGCTTATTTCCCGTGTTTTATTGGAAATTTTGGGAACCTCTGCTCCTAGGGTTTCAACGTTGGCATCTTCTTCCAATCATAGTAAATGCCAATAGGAAGCAGAGGAGAAAAGACCTGAAGGGGAATGATGCCAAACTAGTCAGCAGAGAACGACCACATGAATCGGAATCCGCTTAACTTATTAAGACAGGCGAACAAGAAAGAAAGGAGTTATGCTCTGATGGAGGTGCATATTCATATTCTCCACTCGGTAGAGATCTAGTCCGATGCTTACTGGAGTCCTATTTATGTGTAAGCACAGCAATGAACCGCGGTGAAGATATATATATATATATATATATATATATATATATATATATATATTAGGATGATCTAGGGAAAGTACTTTTCTTGAGGGAATGAGAAATCGTTATTATTCATCACGAAGCATCATAACTTCGAAAATATACAAATCTTACAAAAAACGAAGTGAAATTTAAGAAATGTTAATCAGAATCGTAGCTATTAATGTTAAGCTTCCTTGATAAATTCTTTTACGCGTTATAACATTAATTTATGAATATTATACTCAAATTGTTAATATTCATCGTCGTGAATGTTAGTTAACATTCATGGTGATGATTGTTAAAATTAAAAACATTCTTCAAATAATGTGATATTTTAACATTCATAGTAATGAATGTTAGTTAACATTCATCACGGTGAATATTAACAATTTATTAAATAAATATTCACCAACTAATGTTATGACTTAAAAATGAAATTCTTCCATTAATATATTATTTATAACATCGATTTTGATTACTATTTATTGGTAAAATATGTTTTTTGTTGACATTTCGATTGTCAAGTGTAATATTGTCCGTGATAAATATTAACGATTCCCCCTTAAAAAAACACTTTCCTCTTGAACGCTCATATATATATATATATATATATATGTGTGTGTGTGTGTGGGGGGGGGGGGGGGGGGGGAATCCATGGAGAACCACGAATTCATAGGGAACAAGAGAACCCCCTCATTTTACACTGAATATTGATTTATTAATACTCATCAATGAACCTATAAATCAATATTTATCGATGAATATTTAGTGTAGTATTGATAAACCAATATTGATCGATGAATATAACATATAAATCAATATTTATCGATGAATGTTCAATATAATTTTGGAGGTTTCCTGATTTCCAAAATTGAGGTTCTCTATTTATCTAATTCCTTATCACGTGTAATGGAATAGAATTAGAATAATCTATTATAAAATAACACATATTAGTAACAAAAACAAGTAATGTTCATGTGTTTAATGTAAATAATTATACTATGATATTGAGTATCAACAAATACCAATTATTTACTTATTTGTTTTCAAGTTTCAAGTTGAAAAGTTAACTAAGTGTAAAAAAAAATGAGATTTATAGTCTTAAAACTGTGCATTAAATACTTGTTAGAATGTTAATTTTAAATAATAACTTATTTGAATGTTTTGATGATAAAACTCACATTATTTTCATATATTTATTAATCATATAAGATTCTGTGGGTAAGCTCGTAATCCGCAATTATCCGTGGGTCACGAGTATGGATCCTAAAGTAAGCCCACCAACACGTACCGATGGGTAAGCAAGTATGGATTATGAGTCAAATGGATTCGCACCCACAATCCACGTAATAATTACGACAAGCTTAACATATAAACTTCTATAAAATAAAATAAAATAATGGTTGATAACCATTTACTTACTTTTATATTTGTATCATGCTTTGAAAGTACCACTTGTCTAAATGGTCCAGTGGTAGGTTGAACTCTTAGCTTCCTAGAGGTCAGAGGTTCAATCCTACATTGGGTAAACATTCAGCATGATAGGTACCTACATCCGTAAAACACATGGGGCCCTGGGAGAACTTACGGATAAAGGTTCATTCCAACTTCAAACACCCCAACTGTGCCAGGGGAGGGGAGTTGCCCGGAGTTATCCTTGTGGGGTGAACAATGACTGGTGCCAAAGGCACACGGGACTAGGGTGTTCCCGCCACTTTACACCTTTACGGATCATACTTTCAAAGTGTCATATGTTAAATAAATAAATAAAGAAGTTTTGAGTAAATTGATTGTTTGAGAACTATTTAACAGTATTTTTATTTTAAATATCAAGCATTTTGATTTTTATTACTACCATCGGATATTAGATTAATGAATTCACCTAAATTGGTAGTGTCCGGGTGGTTCTGATTTTAGTATTTACTATCTATCTATATCTATATATATACTAAATGAGTATAAACGAAAGCTCCCGAATTTGTCATATAAGCATGAATGTCACGTGTCAATCTTTTAACTTCAATTAACAAATTATTTAATTAATATTATATTATTATTTTATAATAATTAATAAATATAAATGCTATATATATTATAATAATATAGAAAGAGAAGTCACATACGAAAACAAAGTCCTATAAATTATTTAATTAATATTATTTTATAAATTATTTTATAAAATATGTACTACAATTATCATTTAATCACGTAATATCTAAAATAATCTAATAAACTACCGTGCATTGCACGGATCTTCTACCTAGTATATATATATATATATATATATATATATATATATATATATATATATATATATATATATATATATATTCCTGTGTAAAATAAAAATCCGATCAACCTTTTAAAAGAATCCTATCCCGATAACAACCCCGAACTCAACTTACAACTTTCATAAAGAGCATTTTCTTCCACTTTATTTATCTACTTCTATTTTATTTTTATATACAAACAAACACTTTATACTAAACCATCGAAAAACAGACAAATATTTCTGTTAAAATTTTACAGTCATCGGTCCGCTGAATTACGTGAATATCAATATTATAAATCAAATTCAAAGTTGATAAACTGATTTACTTATATATCTATTTTCTAATATGTGATCTAGGTAAGCAACATACTTAAAAGTCATTACCTTTTTTTTTTTTTTTTTTTTTACCAAAAACAAAATTATATATAAATAAAAGCCCAACTTCAACAAAAGTTAAAAAGAGAATTTTTTTTTTTTTTTAAAACATTGAAACCGATTACCTAAACATATAACCAACTTTAAAGTATGATGAAAATCACAACAGTCCAAACTAAAACTCATTAACTACTTTTGGTCATGAATTCCAATTTATTGAGACATATTTCTTCTAAACCAATATGGGTTAAAATTATAACAAATCATATTAGGGGCGTTTGGAGTAACTAGTTAGTAGCTGGAGCTGATAGTTGGAGTTTGAAAATGAAGTATATATATTTATAGAAGTGTTTGGTAAAATAGCTGGAGCTAAAGTTTAATATGTGAATATACATGAAAGGACAAAAAAAAGTAAAAAAGAAAAGACATGTAGAGAGAATTACTTATGTAATTTTACATTCTAAAAGTTTATAGTTTATTTTAAAAGTTAGTTGGAGTACCTTAATTTTTAAGAGTTAATTTTTTCTATGAGTTCTAACTTTTTTATTTATCAAATAAAACTTTTAACTTGAGCTTATAAAAAAAAATAAGTTTAAGTTATCCTACAAGCTTAAGCTACTTTAAACTCTCTAAACGAGTTTTGAGTCATTTGGTCATAGGCTAGCTAGACCGTAGACATTTTAGTAGATTGGGCCTTTGGTTTATTTGGCCCATTTTACCGGCCAATCCAACAATCTATTTGACCCGATAAGCGGACAGTCATTTCATCCACATCACGCCGTGGAATATAAGCAAATAAAAAAAATTAGAAAAAGAATTCCAAATTGACGAGTTACTTCACGTTATTTAATCATACCAAACGCGAAAACTCAGGAGGGTTCACTGCTTCCAGAAGAAATTAGATGAATAAAAAGGTGGAATTAAAGAAGAACGTCAAACCTTTTTCAGATCCATAATCGGGTTCCGGTTTCCACCCTTCAACAGGTATTGGACCCTCTCTCTATCGCTTTAATTTTCATTTTTAATCATTTATATTGAAAATTATTTCAACTCTTTTTTTATTCTTCTTAAATTCTAATCAACCAATTGAATTTCGATTTCTGTTGTATCGTATTTGGGCAGTTTAGGTTTGCTTTAATTTCACGTTTGATTACGGTTTCTTTTCATTAATGATTTTTTTTGGTAGAACTGTAGTTAAGTTTATTTGTTTGCGTTATATGAATGCACTATGCAGTGATTATTTATAGTTTAATCGTTATTAGTATTTACATGTGCCGTACTCGTGAATAATTATGTTGGTATTGATTTTGTACTTAATTCCAGTTCATACATGATGCAGGAAATCTATTTTATTCTGAAAACAGTTCATTGGATATAGTATCGATAGATTGATCATAGATGTGGCCTATTCATATTCTTTTAAACAAGCTACTAAAAGCCGAACGACTTGATGTTCGTGAAGAGCAAGATGATACAAAATTGGCTGAACAATACAATTTCAAACCTTCACTGAGAAATGCTATTGTAAACAGCCACTCACATTTTGTTGATGTACGTTCATTTAATCGTTTGTAAGTTTAATTAGTTGACATGTGATGTTCATGACTTCAAGATCATCCTTTAAGATAGTTTTTGTTCTGTGCGGTGTAGGTCCCTCATATAAAACAATTACGCTCATGGGATTGTGGTCTTGCTTGTGTTCTGATGGTTTTGAAAACGCTTGGTCTTAACCATTATGATCTTCAGGATTTGGAGGAGATGTGTCGTACAACCAGGTATCTTCGTCTTCTTTGCACTCTATCCGTTCTTATCACTTACCAAAATACTAAAAGGGATAAGATTCTAATAAAGTTCTATTGTTTGTGTTTTTGTAGTATTTGGACAGTGGATCTGGCCTATTTGTTGCAAAAGCTTTCTATTAGTTTCTCTTACTTCACTGTAACTTTAGGTGCTAATCCAGATTTTTCGGTGGAGACTTTTTACAAGGTAATTTTCTCATCTAGCAAACATAATCTGTATTTGAATCCTTTTCGAGTCTGCTTATCGGATAACTTAAGTGGACCTTTAGATGCTAGTAGAGTAACAGTTTGCGTTTTCCATTCTGCCAAAGTTACTTAATAACAATACTACTTTATGCTTTGCAATTATTTCACCACAAATGTGTTGTGTTTTCTTGTGGAATTATAGTACCTAGGAAGTAAACCACGTATCATACTCTTCATAGGTACTCCAAAATCATTTGATTTTTGCAGGAGCAATTGGCCAATGATATAGTGAGGGTAGATATGCTATTTCAAAGATCTGTAGAAGAGGGAATTAAAATAGAGGTACAACATCTTGGTACTTACTGGATATTGTAAATGCTTTATGCACTCGGAAAAACTAAACGTAATTCTCTTGTTAACAGCGCAGATCAATTAATGGAGAAGAAATTGTTTTTTTGATCTTATCCGGAAATTATATTGTGATTGCTTTAGTCGACCAGTGCATTTTGAGGTGCGGTGCTTAAAGTTTTAATTTTTTTCGGCATTGTGGTTTCTAATCAAGTGTGTCCCTTCTCCTTCCATATATATGTGGAAAGTCACTTATTTTTATAGATGGTATATGTTGCGAAATCAAGGAACTTACTTTCTGTAATTAAATTTAACTCTTTAGTCAGCCTTGGAAGGAGGATGTTCGTATGCCACGATTTTATACTGGCACTGCCGCATATACTGGTAAGAGGTGACATTTTGACTCTTGTTAGAGGAAAAATTGAAGGCAATTGTTAACTGGTTGAATGAATTTGTAGGCCATTATGTTGTTATCTGTGGCTATGATGCGCGTACAGACGAATTTGAGATCCGAGATCCAGCCAGCTCTAGGTACAAACGTTGTTTACTTTACCCGAAATATATCCGTAGCCTTTTGATTCACCCTTAGGAGTAAGCTGTGCAAACGGTTCTTTTTTGTGGCAATTTTTAGTCCATATACTAAAACCATTATGTACATAGTTCTGGATTTGGCTATTCAAGTATTGAAAATGCTTTACCAAAAACTAACCCATGGAGGTGATGCTGATTCATTGCTAAATTGTGAACAGGAAAAGTGATAGGATCTCGTCAAAATGCTTGGAAGAAGCTCGCAAATCCTACGGCACAGATGAAGATATCCTCCTAGTAATGCATCTTTATAAATGCAAATAGTTACCTGTATCATTTTCTAGTAATTTACTTATGAATGGGTAGACTTTTTCTAGCGGGTCAAATGGGTGAAGTTAACAAAATGAGTTGATGAGTAAACGGGTCAGATGTCCCAAATTTTTTTTTTTTAATAAGATTATATTATATTTTTGGTTGTTCAATATACTATAATATATAATTATTTGACACTAATTGTAGATTATAAAAACTCTATTTTTGGACATATAGTTTAGGGTCAATGTTATCATGTTTTGACCCATACCAAAAAAGTACTCGTTTTTACCCGATCTAGGTTTGACCCATTTCCCAACCCGCCCGATACACTTGTTTGTCTACCTTATTAAAAATTCAAACCAAACAAAGAAATTTTACCCAATCTGATCTTTGACAATAACAGAACTGAACCAAGATCCTCTTTAATTAGTAATGATCTGTTTACATGAATTTGGATTGGTGTATCAAAAATTTCAAGTTACCGACCTTGAATACTAATTTGCAGGTATCACTGGTGAACGTCGACAATTAAAACATGACTTCAATGAATATTCTTTTTTCATGGATCAACAGTCTGGACATATTTTCTCTACTACTGCATAGAGTACCAATTTCTCATTTGCTAATCAATTGTTTTAATACTGTTATCCAGTCGGCCATGTATACTATACAGCAAACTCCATTTGCACATTGTAAAATAAATGCAGGAGTTTGTCTATATGAACATTTTGTACAATTTGTGAATGCAACAGTTGTATCAGATTGACAGTGTCATAAACTACTTGCTAAAATTTAAATGTTGTGTTTATTTATATTGTGTTTGAATAATGTGTTGTAATACAACAGTTAGAAACAGTATACCGATTTATATGATATTTTGTTAAAGCTACAAATTATAAGGACTAGTGAGTAATCATTGGAAATATAAGTTAAGAATTTGTAAATAATCAATAATGTGTTATTTTACAGACAACCAAAACAACAAACTTTGTCTTGTTCTTGGGAGTGAGTATTTGCTAAAAGTGGTAAATATTTTAGTACCAAAAGATTGTGCATAAAAAGCAAATGGGAACTTGGGAAATGGGACAGAGGAGTGAAACATGGAATGGAACGACACCAAGGAAGAAACAATATCGTCAAAGTGGTGGTGTGAACGAGAGATTCCGGATGTATCCGACAGCTTTTATGCCACACATATTTCCATCCATTCTTCTACTTTTTATTTTATTTTTTAATCAAACAAATATTATTATATTTGTTATGTTGTATAGATCTAGTTATATAGACTTAAAATTAGAACTAACTCATGCACCGGTTAATATATTTTATCCCTCCTGCAATCATTTACATTGAATTTCAAACATGTCATTCTCACATATTTTTCTTTTCACTAATATGTTTTCTTTCTTAAGAAGTGGTTTATAGAAATTAAAATCTCGAATTCTAACTAGTATTGCATATAGGGATACGTTACATGCGAAGGATAAGTGTGCCATTTGCCGATGGGATATTTGAGGGCAAATATCTCATTCTTTGTGCGATAACGAGTAACTAGTTTTTTTGGCCTCATGTGAACAATGATCGATTATACAGTATACGTTAAGTTGT
The DNA here is from genome assembly GCA_963930675.1 of Gnaphalium uliginosum. NCBI lineage: Eukaryota > Viridiplantae > Streptophyta > Magnoliopsida > Asterales > Asteraceae > Gnaphalium > Gnaphalium uliginosum. Next base: position 3,267,092 of record OZ005682.1, on the reverse strand, counting down.
ATTTTTAGCTTTCAGGGTATACCGTATTTGTAATTTCTTTATATTTTGCTAGTATTTCGACGGGCTAAAATACAAAAAGACATTACTTCTTCATACAATTTTCCTATGGGAACCAAAAAACTTTCTCTGTTCACTGTTACCATTTTGGATGATAAAAGTTATGTTGTAGAAGCCAATTAGCCATCTACTTTTGGTATTAAACATCGTAAAGAACCAAGCGAAAATGACCAAACTCGTTATTCGATGCATCATTAACTCAAACATTTATGTTAGACAACGTACACAATTCATATGTCATCAATATCTATCTATGTGTGTACGTATATTTAATTTAACACTTAAACGTAAATACTTACGTATAATAATAATTAATAATTACACTGTATTACAACCATGAAAACAGTTAATGTGTTGTTCCCATGATTGTTGTAAATGGAAGGTATGAATAAATGGCAGAAACCAAACCCAAAGTACAGGAGATTATGGGTAGATGAGAGTTGAATGCATGTGCAACACTCTTATTTCATAAGGCATACAAACAAAATAATGATTCTTTGTACCTTAAACATTATTGCTCCATCTCGCTCTTCATGGGATCCACATTAATTAAATCAAATTAATTAATAATATTCAATGTTCAAAACTAATTTTTCTAGTTATCTTTTAATACTTGGTTAATATTTTTTTTAGAAAAACAATCCTACACTCTAATCTAATTAATATTTTTTTTAGAAAAACAATCCTACACTCTAATCTAACACACATAATAGAGTACATTGCACATATATATATATATATATATATATATATATATATATATATATATATATATACACATGTATCTAACAATTTAGATATTGTAGTAAAAAAAAAGTTTTCAGAATTAGGATTAGTTTATGCAATTATTCTTTTTTAAAAAAGAGAGGTGAGTAAGACTTTATTATAGCTACTGTATATATATATATATATATATATATATATTGATAATTAGTTTTCCAAAAAAAGAGAGGTAACTAAGGTTTATTGCTTCGTTATACGTTAAACGTTAAACTTGTTATTATTGTATGATCTCAACTTTAAAACTATCTATTGTACAAGGTAACCTTTTTAAAACATCTATAATGTTGTGTGTGACTTGAATCCGAGAATTGCCGGTCATATGGTCCAAACGTTGGACCATGTGACATGTACATATAACCGACAATTTTGATTTCAAGTTACACACAACATATAATAGAAGTTTTAGAAAGTTTACCTTAATGATTATAACGTTTAGATCATAAAATAATAACAAGTCAGAAGTTTAGCATAAAACGAAACAACAAATCCTACTTTATTATAGCCACCGCGGAGTATTATTCACTTGAAACCAAATCCATGCTTTTTGTTAAAAATGGTGTTTACAGATATTTCATATGTCGCAAAAGGACATATATAACAACAAGTATTGTCTTAAAGATGAATGCTATAGTTTAAAAGTACTAATTGAATATATAAGTAACCCTTAAAACTAATGATATAGGCAGCTCAAATTATTCACTCGCACATTAATGAAATCATTGAACATAACACGAGATATTTCAAGTGGTGAACAAACAAAATAATTTACACAAATGAAAGTTTGAAACTTATAATACAAACCACAACATACAACTATACCAAGCACTAACCATGTTTAATTGTCTAATGAATGTATTAATTTACAATTTACTATAATTGTGGCATAATATTAATGGAGATCCCTATGTGGATAATAAAGGACATAGGACTAGGATATATGTTATTAGTTCAGTACTTTCAAAAAGTACCTTGGACCCTTGACCATGTCCCAAAACATGACATCGAGCTAGCTAATTTAGGGTTTACATTTCTATAAAAGCACCTCAAAAACTCGATAATTTTAGCAATTAGCCATAGGTATCCGATGTTGGTAAAAAAAAAAAAAAGTATTCATTTTACCCTCTTCTATATTTGTTTTAATATTAAATGAAAAGGGTAAATAATTCCTCCATCAAACTACAAGAATGTTAACTAGATTAAAAACTACAAGGAGTACTATAAGATTATTTACCACAAAAGAAAATAGCTTAACTCTCTGTTTTTAACTTACAAAGATAATTAGTTGTAACAAAACAAGAAAGTAATATTTTAACTTGAAGGGAAGAAAAACAGAAATCATGTTAGGGCATGTGTGCGTATGAGTAAATTGACTGAGTTGGGGCCAATGGTTGGTTGCATGTTTCAAAGTAAATTACTGTTAGATGCAACCACCAAAAAACAAAAGGTGGTTTACAATATGTTGATTGTTCACCCATCATCACTACTCACATGCAACAGGGTCTCATTTGGTTCACCCATCATGCTCAACTTATGATATGAATGGATTTCAAGACTAAATAAATTATAATAATAATAAATCTATTGTACTTGCATTTATGTTCATATTTTCTTAAATAATGTAAACAGATTTATGTCAGTTACAAAACTTCTACCTTCATATTTACAATTAGATTGATCAGCTCCTTACCGTTCAACGTTGATAGTCTAGTAGTAGAAAAATGCATTATTAAAGTATAGAGTTTTCGGTTTACATTTAAATCCCACGTCGATTTAATTGTGATTTACTCGATTTATATTTCTCAAATCAACCGTGCATAGATGGTGATCTTTTGTACGAGTATCTTAAAAAATACTGTACGAGATTGTTAAAAAAAACATGTAGTGTGGTTTGAATTTGAAAAACATAATGTTTGACCTTTTGATAACAAATGGATTAGAAAATATTTATTTCCCTTTTTGTTTGTTTGACAGAAACAGGTGAAGACGAAAGGTACCTAGCCAGACCCCACTTGTTCACATCTGGAACCACGAGCCGCACAAATATATACATTTGATAACGACCGTTGACTATGGCGGGAAACCCTAACCCCATCTTAATTCATTTTGGAGCCCAAATAAAAATATGAAAACGTTTTTTTATTAATTATTAGTATACTCCATAATGTGTCACTTTTGTTATTCAAATCCCATTAATTAATTTTGGTAATTTGAAGTCATTATTATTAAATGATATAAAAATTTAATTACTTCTCAAGTTTTCAAGTTTTCAAATTTAAAAACACTTCACATATGTACTCATCGAATTTCGTACGTCACCTTAAAATATATGCATTCAAATGTTTGAAACATTTTTTATTCAAGTGCAAAGCCTAAAATGGGCCAAGTCGTATATACAACCGTATCCACTATCCACTTTTTAAAGTGCTTTTTTATATTCAGAAATGTATAACATTCTAGCAAAATTCAAATGAAAAAGGCCAACAAATTGCCGCTATTTTAACTATATTCAAATTTATGTCCTTTTCGATTCAAATTTATGACTTCATCAACTTTTTATTTAATCCTATAAACATGACAAAAAAGGTTGTTGCATATTATCTGTTGAGTTTTCCTACTTGCTTGCTTGAAATTGAGTATGCGAGAGATGTTGTATTAAAAAACGATGTATGGATGTGCAATTCGAGGGATTTTTTATAATGTTATGTCGTCTTAAACCTAATTTAATTGCCCTCTCTATGCTTCGATGTCATTATTCAAGATTATAACTCATTTAAAGTAGATCCCTCGAATAAAACTAGATTTTAGCTTGATTTGAGAACGCTAAATAACGTGCTCTTTTATACCTTAAACTTTACTTGGACCTTTTTTTCATATGCTTATGTTAGATCTATCTGACTATTACTCATCTAAAGCGCTTCCTCTTTATAGAGTTCGCATATTAGAGGAAGAAATGTTAATCGCTATAAAGGCACAAGTAAAGACAAGTAGGTGAAATAGTTCAAAGGTTAAAGTTATATTACTACTATCGTTATTTAGTTTTGGCGGGAAAAAGAATAAACGAAATTGAAGAAACCAAGTTGAGATCCGGTCATTTGGGACGTTGATTAATAGTTGTACGAATTGTTTTTCAATTTTGGGATAGACACCAACCGTTTAACCTCGGCACAGTCCGGATGCGCCGTCATTAATTTCGTGTAAAACACATCACGTCACCGCAGTGAAGATTCAGGATTCAAATGTAGAAAAACAACAAAAATTAACTCAAGAAGTCCAATCCATAATTATATATTTTATTTTTTTTAAATCTTGATAAAAAATGTAATAATCATATCATTAGTAAAGAAGTAAACATTGAGATTGATAAACGGAAAACAATAAATGTTAAATAATTAAAAAACATGTTAACTGAAAAAACTTTATTACAAAAATATAAAAAGGACAAATGAAAAGAATATCTATAAGCTTATTTGACTAGTAAGGTAACAATTAATAATCGCGATTCACATTACACAACTCCTAAATTAACGTCTAACGTAACTTATCAAATTATACATATCAAAATTGATGAAGTAACGTGGACGTTAAAGGGCTACTACTAACGCTATTTAAAAAACTTGCATCTTGGACTTTTATATCACACATTATTTTAATAAATATTAATTATAATTATTAATTATTAATTAGACTTTTAATTTTATTTTTTGTTTCCAACCGCTAGAAGGTTTTTAAATAAATACAAAAAAGTTCACTCATCAATTCTCAACTTCATCATTTTTTCTCAGAATAGTAGTATCACTATTCGTGCTTATCATTTTACCGTAACGCTTTGTGTAGATATGTTCATAAAATAATCTACTCCTACGTTTGTTTGTACGCGGTTTGTACGTAATAAAGGGATATATTGATATAATTATTGTCATAAATAAATTTCAAGATAAATTTGGATTGGAAATAGTGGAGTTAAGCGTTTTAACTAAGTTAAACTTTTCGCTAGACATTTAAAACGCACATTAATAAATGCAAACATTTCATCATTTGTATTTATTGTTAATAATAAATAATAATGACTCTCTAGTGATGATTACAATAATCTCCTGTCATGGTTTGAAAATTGTTCCAAAAGGTTACATTATTTAATACAGGATCAAATTTCAGAATATATCAAATTCAAAAATAAAATAAACTATTTCTTTTTCCTATTCACGACAAATGAATTTGGTAAAGGGTAGTTGTTTTCGAATAATAATGATACATTTTACAAAGTCAATTAGTAATGCATATAACATAGAAGGATACATCAGTGAATGCATTATTTATGAATCGATTAATCCATGTCTATTAGGCCAAATTTTAATAAATCTTTAAGAATTTTCATCGCTAAACATTGATTAAAGAATACAGATTAAAGCAACACTTAATTTTTAGTTTTATCCACACCATGGATACTTATAATATGTTGATCCAATTCTATGGCAAAACTTGATCTAATAAAAATCTTGTTTAAGGAATCTTCTATTACAAAACAATGATTTTTTAGATCCAAATCTGTGATTTCATTTCATATAATTATATAATTTAATTAAATATAATAATGTTAATTGTAATTATAATTACTCAGTAGACTACAGGAAGCAAGGTGAGGGAAGGGAAAAAACCCTGGATTCCTTGATATAAAGCAAACCTGTCTCATGAACATTCCCTCCACTCTTTTCCATTTCTTTATTCACCAGTTTTTGTTGGGTCCCATTTCCCCCTTCTTTTTTTCTTTCATTATAAATTATAATTATATCTTCTCTCCCCTAAACCAACAAATTCACTCTCACTCGCTCATTCACTCGTTTCATTCCCCCAAAATGTCTGACACTCTCGCCGACCTTTCTTCCTGGCTCCCGTCCGAATTTCTCTCCGGCGACATTGACGAAAATTCCCTTTTCCACAACAACCATCTTTTTCCGTACGACATCACATCCTCATCTTCCACCGAGTCTGAAAGCGACGATGATGACGTCACTGGATTAACTCGTCACTTCACTCGATCTCTTTCCCTACAAGAACGCCTCAAAACCCCTTGCCATTCTCACCACCAGGTAGTTTTATTTTTTAAATCAATATTATTAGGTCTTGTAATTTCTGTTTTACTTTACTGATTTTTTTATTTTTTGCTTTTTATTTTTATTTTATGAAATCAGGAGAAGAGGGTTTTCTCTGGCTCTTATCCAACGACGCCGTTTGGTCAAACGGAAGAAGACGCTTTAGAGCGAATTTACGCAGCGGCAGGACACGTGGCTAGGATGAAAATGAAGATGATGTTGATGAACAACGTGAATGACGACGTTTACGCAACCAGGGGACTTCTTGGAGCTCCATTTTCTTGCGGACCCGGACCCACTCTCTCTCATCACCAACATAATCGAAACTGCGGGATCTGGTCAAACGAAAACGAAGAGTTCATTCGTCAGCAACACCTTCGCCAGACAGTTACCGGTGGTCCAAACTACGGTGGCCTACCGGTACCGTTTCGTCAGTCTGCATGGTTTCCACTTCCGGTTGAAAACCAACGATGTGTACCACACGCTAGTGGTTTCATTGTCAAACCTGTTTTGAACGGTTCCGGCCGCCGTGGAACCGTTGCCGTGAAAAAAGAATGTGCCGGAACCGGCGTGTTTTTACCACGGATCTATTCTAATACTCTACCAGAAATCAAGAAAAAACCAGGTATATGTATTTTAATTTTGTAAAGAAAAATCATCTCAAAATTTAAATCCGTGTTTTTTTTTTCTGTGTGGACCTATATCCGTCATTTTCGGTACTAATTTTTTAAATATGTCTTGATAAAGTTTCAATCTAATATTTAAGACAATTTTTTGAAATTTTTGCTGTTAAACACTCATTATGTTATTAATTTTGTTTTTAATTTTGAAATGATTATACTTGTTACAGCTTGTTCGGCAGCTCATTTGCCAGCTAGGGTGGCTCAGGAGTTCAACAAAACCATGGGCCCCATTAATCCACAGCAACCAAATATACATGGTGGATTTCCTCCACAGTATCAATTTCTCAAACGTGATGAGCTGGTAGATATTGTAATGGCACGTCGGAACGCCGTTATGTTAGCACAACAACATCAACAACGCAGAAGCATCCCAGAAAAACCCATGGTCCCACCGGAAGTTGTTCTCCCTCAAGAATGGACGTATTAAAAGGGTAGATAGAACAAGGTACAACACATAAGTAGGGATTTAAGTAGTAGTAGTATAGAGGAAGGAAATAAAGAAAGGGGATTTTTAGGGGTGAAATTTGGATAAACTTTTGTTGGTGGTATGAATTGTAAGAAAGGAAAAAGTGTAAGGGGTATTTTAGGTAAAGAATAAGTAAATGTTTGAAGCGAGGGTTTGTTTTTTGGTGAAAGTGTAAAGGGAAGGGTATTTTGGGAAATGAATTGGGTTGTAAACGTAGTCTCTTTTATTCAAATTTCAATACAAGGGCGAGCCAAAATTTCTTTTTGAATGGAAATTTGGTTTTTGGTGATTTCAGATGTTGTCAGTGATTTGATTTTTCTTGCTTCATGCTTCTTACTTGTCCTTTGTGATTTATTTTTATATATTTTTAATTAATAAAAAGTTATTATCTGGAGTATAATATAGGTAGTTTGATTTGATTTGATTAGATTAAAAGCGTAATGTTGTAAAGTAATTTTAAATTTTAAATGTATCAAGTACCAATATGATTAATTGCAGTATTGTTTTGTCTATTATTTTATTATATTGTTTTAAAAAAAGTTAAAGTTCAGTAAAAAAAACAGTATAAATCAAGTGTTGAAGTTTGCTCCCATGCTTGGTTTGGTAGGAATATATTTTTCGTGTCAGGGTGGACTGAGCATGCTCGATACCATGTAGAGATTTGTGGAAAATAAGTAATCCTTTAAATTGATTGAGGAATATGTTAGGATTCTAATCATTCTATCTTTTTAGTGTTTTGCTAGATGATAAAATATTGACGCTTGCACCACTTGCAATGCAAGCGTTTAGGGCCGGTTTTGACCACCACAATACGACAACGCTCACAGAGCGTGCTTCACACAAGTAGAGGGAGCACCCCAAAAAGTGGGCCGGTGTCACTTTTTATTTATTTCCTTTTTATTTGCTAATTTAATTGGAATATTAAAATGAAAAAATTTTTTAGTGGGATTTACCTTCTACAACCCTTCACAACTTTTTCTACCAATACAAGGATTGTAGGGATAACACAATGTTGTGGTAACGTGACACGTAGAGTGACTCCACCGCCTTTATTACCATTGCAAGTGTTTTATAAAAAAAGTCAAAGAATGTTCATGTAATTATATCTAATTATATTGATAGTACTGCAGTAACAAATATTTGTCAAATGTTATTTAAACTTAAAGTGAAGTTCAAACGAGGACATAATTTTTCGTTAGAATTGAGGAAACCAATAAGAACGTGTCACGTGTCATAAAACCCAATTTCTCTCACGTTTTTAAAAATTAAATATCTCACAAACGGTAAGTCGAAAAATCATAAAAATTGCACAATAAAAATGAACGTTTTTTTCTCTTCGATTAGAGATCTCACAAGATATACTTTCGACAACTTTTTTTTTTCGTTTTCGTTGAGTTTTGTAAACAACTATCACATGTGTTACCAACGAGTACCATATATGTTATTAACGAGTACCACATGTGTTACTAATATTGTACAATTATAAAAAAAAGTTGTCGAAGGTATATCACGTGAGATGTCTAATCGAAGAGAAAAATGTTGATTTTTACGGTGAATTTTTTATAATTTTTCAATTGGCCATTATTGAGATATTTAATTTTTCAAAACGTGTGGTAAAATAAGTTTCGTGATACGTGACACATATCTATTGGTTACTACGTTCTTAAAATTTTTTCCATTCTCACCCTTTAAAGATATTATAATCTTAACATTTTGTTGAGATATATTAGGAGAAATTGTTTTGGGAAAAATGTTGATAATGAAAAAAAAAAAAAAAGTGACAATGAAAGATCTCGGCAATACGGCGAATCGTGGAGTATCTTAACGTCTTACGTCCGGTCATCATTTGGTGATAGCGTGCCGTCTCCAATCGCACACATCTTGTCCGTGTGCGTGGGTCTTCTGGTTTTCATGATGCCCCACTGAAAACCTTCCTTTTCCCTTTCATTTATTTTTTATACGAAGAGTGAATTTTTATGCATTGAAACAAAAGAATACCTCGTGATCTTTATCTTTAATGTCTGTCACTAAATAATGCCCAACCAATCAAATATAATTATTGATACGGTATTTATAAACTAAAATAAATAAAAAATTTAAAAATCCGAATGGAATTTAGCTCATTCAATACGGTTTAATTTAACATAAATTATATTCTAATATTAATATCCATACATGACGTTTGACTCGATATTATTTTGTAATACGCTGACTATAACTTTACACAAATAAGATATGGTAGAAGTTTGGTAATATGAGTAACTAATAGTTATAGTAGAATTAGGGCTGTAAACGAGTCGAACTTTTTTCGAGCAACTTAAGCTCGATTCGAGCTTGAGTTGATCGAGTTGAACTTTTATCGAATTCGAGCCCGAACTCGAGCTTAACAGTCAAGTTCCAAATATATATCGAGCTGAGATTGAGCTTTTAAAAACTCAGCTCGAGCTGTTATCGAGCTTTCGAACATTAATTAATTAATACCTATTTGTGTAAATAAACATATATGTAATTTTGAATATTTAAATTATATTATTATCTTTATATTTTGACATTATTAACATATTCTATGAAGTTTTTGATTTGTTTTCACGATTTATTTTAATTATACATGTTTGAAATGATTTTAGATATTAACTTTTATTTTTAAATAAATATAAAAATAAGTTTGAGAATTAAAAATTATTTTATATAAACTTGAGCTTTTCAAGTCGGGCTCGAGCCATTATGTAACATTCTGAAAGCTCATTGGGCTATCGAGCCAAGCTCGAGCTTATTCTAAATATGTTGAGCCAGGTTCGAGCCATATCGAGTTCAAACCCCGCTCGACTCGATTTCATTGTTTCGTTAGCAGTGTTTGAAATCGTTTTTTCAAGTTATTGTTACTTGTAACAATAAACAAGAAAATTAAAATAATTTTTTTGATGAAACTAAAACACATTTTTAAAACTGCTTATCTGATTATTTTATGAATTACTCCGTAATAAGAATGAGTCTTAGATAACCGATTCTAAACACCCCTCATCATAAAAGTTGTGCAATAAGTTGGCCGTTAAAAGATTTGGGCCAACAATTGCTTCTGAATTCTGATGAGTAAAGCCCAACTTCTATTAAGAGGATTAATAACTGTCCAACAACAAATATATTCAACATCATCTTTGAAAAAGCAAATGAATTATGAAGTACTGTGATTGCCACAAATAAAATGTGTACATTTAAAACTAAATCCTCATTGTAAAGTAGTTTTATACTTACATTGCCATGGTACATTTTTCAAAAAGGCTGATCTTCCGGTAACTCTAACGGCCCATGTCAGACCCGCTCAACAAAAAAAAAAAAATCAAGATCGTCTAGTGACACGCTTAGATGGTGATCCATGTAACTACACAAATCAAAAAAATTATGGCTTTAAGTGATTCAAAAGTCTTTAAATCATGTGTTTTGTTTCTAAAATTCTACTTGCTAGAAAGTTGAAATCATAGATTTTCAAGGGGTAATTAGTTAGGAATAATCAATCCTCATATGAAGCCTAAATACATAAACCATTTTAATCTACAATAATAGATTCGGACGGTTGAGGTCCTTAAAAAATTACTATAAGAAACTTGATGATATCTGAACAACATCCAAGTAGAAACAAAAACGGCGTGGTGCCTGATGCCATAATTTACTATAAGAATTATACCTAAATAGGGCCATAAAAAATTACTAACATACATCATTTGCCAATTTCCATGGAGACCCAAACAAGAACCAACAGTAGCCGAAACCGGAGAATAATATTGTTTCCGTTACCATATCAAGGCCACATTAACCCAATGCTTCAGCTTGCCAATATTCTCTATTCTAAAGGCTTCAATATCACCATCCTTCACACCAACTTTAACACGCCCAATATATCTAAATATCCTCACTTCACTTTCCGGTCAATCCTAGATAACAATCCAGAAGACGAACGCTTTTCCAACATACCGTCACACGGTCTTGGTTCTTTTTCTAGGATTTTGTTGATCAATCAATATGGTGGAGATGAGTTACGTGAAGAATTGAAACTTTTGTTGGAGTCAGGAAAAGATGAACAAGTATCATGTATGATCACTGATGCGCTTTGGCACTTCACACAATCGGTCGCTGATAGTCTTAACCTTCCACGTCTTGTTTTGAGGACAAGTAGTTTGTTCTGTTTTCTTGTTTATGCTTCAATGCCTCTTTTTGATGATCTTGGTTTCTTTGATCTAGATTATAACCGTAAGTTTATTTGCTCGTAAGTATTCTTACAAGAAATGGTCTTTTCAGTTTAACTTGTTAGCCATAATCATAATTGTTTGATTTTATGTAGGGGTTCAAGATTTGGAAGAACAAGTGGTTGACTTTCCATTGCTAAAAGTTAAACACATTTTAAAGTTGGGTTTTAAGCACAAGAATAATCCTGGTGGGGAGTTGATGTTTAATATGGTGAAACAAACAAAAGCATCTTCAGGAATCATATGGAATTCGTTCCAGGAACTCGAAAGACCCGAGCTTGAAAAGGTTATCCATGACTTTCCGGTTCCAAGTTTCTTGATACCATTTCCCAAGCATTTCACATCCGCGTCTAGCAGCTTATTAGAACAAGATCGAACATTTTTCCCATGGTTGGACGAACAACCACCAAATTCTGTACTTTATGTTAGTTTTGGTAGCATTAGTCAAGTGGAGGAGAAAGATTTCTTGGAAATAGCTCATGGGTTGGTGGATAGCAAGCAGTCGTTTATATGGGTGGTTCGACCTGGGTTTGTTAAGGGTTTAACATGGCTCGAAGCACTGCCTGATGGGTTGTTGGGTGAAAGCGGTCAAATTATTGTGAAATGGGCTCCTCAACAAGATGTACTAGCTCATAAAGCGATTGGTGCATTTTGGACTCACAGCGGATGGAACTCTACATTAGAAAGTGTTTGTGAAGGTGTACCTATGATCTGTTCGCCTTTTTGGGGCGATCAACCTTTGAATGCGAAATACATGACCGATGTTTCAAAAGTGGGGGTGTGTTTGGAAAATGGGTGGCAAAGAGAAGAGATATCAAGTGCAATAAGAAGAGTAATAGTGGATCAACAGGGGGAAGAAATTAGAGAAAAAGCCAAATCATTGAAACAAAAATTGGACGCTTCTTTGATCAAGGGTGGCTCTTCTTATGAATCACTGGAATCTTTAGTTGCTTATATTTCTTCATTCTAAACTGGTGTATTCAGAAATTTAACGTGTGTTACACATATGTTAAATTGATAATACCTCAGTAATAAAATCCTTTTTTCTTGTACTAATTTTCTTTTGAAAAAATCTTGTCAATTCAGGAATAAGAAAGAGGTCAATGGGCCCATTGAGAGAGGTGTGACTGTGTGAGTGAGTACAATGGGCCAAGGCCCATCAAAATGCTAGTTAGATATTCTTCCTAGACCATATATTATTAATTTAGGCCACAATAATAGGGTCGAAGATCAGTGACAATACAATCATTAGGTATGGTGAAGGGTAAATAATTTATATTTATAATCCTGTAACTTTGATGTATATACATTTTTTCTCCCTCATTTTATAACATTTAAGGCTAAACAGTACCTATGTGACGTAAAACAATACCAATCATCATCCCTTTATTTACTTATTCTTCTTATTTCTTTATAATATCATAATTTAACAAGAAATTGGTAGCTGGATGCCTTTATCTTTGCTATAGAAATACAACAGTACAACACAATACAAATCAACTAATCTACCAGAAACATAAACATCGAACCATGGCGGACCAAACTAGAACAACGGTTAGCCGGAACCGGAGAATTATACTATTTCCATTACCATATCAAGGCCATATAAACCCAACGCTTCAGCTAGCAAATATCCTCTATTCTAAAGGCTTTAGTATCACCATCTTTCACACCAACTTCAACGCCCCAAAAACATCCAATTATCCTCACTTCACTTTCAAATTCATCCTCGATAACGATCCAAACCACGAACGCTATTGCAACTTACCCTTAACTGGTATGGGCACTTTTAATCGTATTTTTGTGTTCAATGACCATGGTGCAGATCCATTACGTCGCCAGCTTGAACTTGAAATGTCGGATAGAAATGAACCACCAGTGTCGCGTTTGATCACTGATGCGCTTTGGCATTTCACGCAATCGGTTGCTGACAGCGTTAACCTCCCACGACTTGCTTTGAGGACAAGTAGCTTGTTTTGTTTTCTTGTTTATGCTTCAATGCCAATTCTTCATGATCGTGGTTACCTCGGTCTTTCTATTGACAACACCACCATTGGTAAGTAATTATTAATCCATCCGTCATAAGTTAATTATTTATATATCGCTTTTAATTTGTCCAGAAATAGTTGTCCACTTTGAATATTGAACGGTTACGTTTTACTAAATTCTCCATGACGCCTTAATTAGTTACCCTTATCATTAAATGTGACAAGTTTTTGAAGTCATCACTATCTTAAACGTTGTGTTTTTTGTTTGTGTTTTTTGTTTGTGGACAATTATTATGTGACAAACGGAGTAATAAATTAATTTTCTGTTGGTACTAAACTTTTTAACTATAGTAATTGAAGTATTTTATTAATTACTTCAAGATCTGGAAGAACAAGTATTGGTAGAGTTTCCTGTGCTATAAGTGAAAGACATAATGAAGATGGCTTTCAAGAGCAGTACTGATGCCATTGGAGGGGTTCTGAGTAATATGGTGAAACAAACAAATGCGTCTTCAGGAATCATTTGGAACTCAGTTTAAGGAACTCGAAGAACTCGAATTTGAAAAGATTATTCGTGACATTCAGGCACCAAGTTTTCTAATTCCATTCCCAAAGCATTTCACAGCCTCATCAAGTAGCTTACTTGAACAAGATCGAACCTTTTTCCCATGGTTAGACCAACAACCACCTAATTCTGTTGTTTATGTTAGTTTTGGTAGTACTACTAATGTGGACGAGAAAGATTTCTTGGAAATAGCTCATGGTCTGGTAGATAGCGAGCAGTCGTTTTTATGGGTGGTTCGACCAGGGTATGTTGAGGGTTCGACATGGATTGAAACGTTACCTGATGGGTTGGTTGGTGATAGGGGGCGAATTGTGAAATGGGCTCCTCAACAAGAAGTGTTAGCTCATGAAGCAATTGGTGCATTTTGGACTCATAATGGATGGAACTCGACATTGCAAAGTGTTTGTGAAGGTGTTCCTATGATTTTATCGCCTTTTTATGGCGATCAAGCTTTAAATGCGAGATACATGAGCGATGTTTCAAAGGTGGGGGTGTATTTGGGGACTGTGTGGCAAAGAGAAGAGATAGCAAATGCAATTAGAAAAATAATGGTGGATAAAGAAGGGGAAGAAATTAGAGAAAGAGCAAAAGCTCTGAAACAAAAGTTAGATGCTTCTTTAATCAAGGGTGGCTCTTCCTATGAATCATTGAAGTCTCTAGTTACTTATATTTCCTCACTGTAACCTGGTGTATTTCGAAATTTAATTTAGGTGCTGTTATATAAATATAATTCCTTAAATGAGAATAATTCAAGAGTCAATATTGTAGCATTTAAATCCTTACTTTATCCTAACAGACATATATTGTAAAGACATTAGGTTATCTTTTTAATATTATTTCTCTATCCAGAAATTTGCGACTAACATTTTAAAGAGGAACACGGATAAGAACCATTAACTGATTTAAAGATCACAATATATAACAGAAGTTACTACATTTATTGAAAAAGTACCTTACACATTTTCTTAAGAACAGAGTAAGCTATAGAGACCATAACTAAATACATCATTTTAATCCATTAAAAGAAAATCTCATGTAATAGCAACATATGTTTATAAGTATTTGGATTTAATTAATGTATTGTTATTTTATTGTACACTCTAAAAGATTATTATATTTGAAACCGGGTTATATTTTCTTGTCAGTATCATTACAAACATCTTATGCTCTTAACAATTAATTAGATAGATTGTAAATTCAACTTAAAAATAATGGATTCTATCAACGATTCCTGTTGGAGTTGGTGAGTGAAAGGAGCATATTGGCCGGATGTGCAGTCCAACATTGCTCCTAACTAATCAATAATTCTTAAAATATACAAATATCACTATTTAAACATTACCATGAACAAATTTTGATTTGAAGATTAAGGGAAGTTAATTACCTGTATGGCGAACCAAATAGAGAGTAGTATTCTCCGGCGACTGAGGGTGGTCCTCTTTCCGTTGCCATATCAAGGCCACATAAATCCAATGCTTCAACTCGCAAATATACTTTACTCCAAAGGCTTCTCAATCACTATCATTCACACTAACTTCAACTCCTTTTACACTTCAAAGTATCCTCACTTTACCTTCCGGCCCGTTCTTGATAATGACTCAAAACACAACCATCTTGCCAAGTTAGATTCTAAAGGAATTGGTGATCTTCTTTCTGGTATCATGATGTTGAATCAGTGTAGTGCAGACAACCTGCGCCAAGAGTTGGAACATATGTTAACGGCTTCAATGCAACAACAAGAGCGTATCGTATGTTTGATTACTGATGCACTTTGGTACTTCACTCAATCTGTGGCAGAGAGTCTTAAGCTTTCAAGAATTGTTTTGAGAACAAGTAGCTTATTTTGTGTTAATGTTTATGCGTCCATACCAATTCTTGATGACCGTGGTTACTTCAAGCATGTTCACAGTGGTATGTTCTTTTGTGATTTATATCCAAAAAGAATTTTGTACTATTATGGTTTCCGAATATTGGAACTTTATAATTCGTTTAGAATCTTTCTCTGCAGTTTATTATGAAGAGAATACAGATTTAGATATGATGAATAGAAACAATATCGAAAAAGATGAAAGCGGTGAGTCGGGTCCAAGTAAGCAAATCATTCATCTGTTATCTTTACCCTCCTTAGACTCTCTCTTTCATTTATTTTTTTCCCATTAAATCTAGATTTGGAAGAACGAGTGGCGGAGATCCCAATTCTCAAACTGAATGATATATTGAAGATGAGAATTAAGGGTCAGGCAGACCCCACAGCGTATTTATTAGCTAACATGTTGAAACAAACAAAGGCATCATCAGGAATCATTTGGAACTCTTTTAAGGAACTTGAAGAGCCAGAACTCAAAAAGATCCTTACAGACTTTCATGTTCCATGTTTTCTGATTGGCCCGTTTCACAAATACTTCCCAGCCTCATTGAGCAGCTTAATGGAACCCGACAGAAGTTTTATGTCATGGCTAGACCACCAATCACCTAACTCTGTACTATACATAAGTTTTGGCAGTACTGCTCAACTGGAAGAAGAAGATTTCTTGGAAATGGCTCATGGTATAGCCGATAGCATGCAACCATTCTTGTGGGTGATGCGACCAGCGTTTGCTAAAGGTTGTGAATGGATAAAAAGTTTACCAAATGGGTTCATGGATTCGGTGGGGGACAGGGGGCGTATTGTGAAATGGGCTCCTCAACAAGAAGTACTAGCTCATGAAGCGATTGGAGCATTTTGGACTCATAACGGATGGAACTCGACACTGGAAAGCATTTGTGAAGGTGTTCCAATGATTTGTTCACCATTTTGGGGTGATCAACCGTTAGATGCAAGATACGTGACTGATGTTCTCAAAGTTGGGGTTTATTTGGAAAACGGGTGGTCAAGAGAAGAGATAGTGAGTGTAATAAGACGCGTAATGGTGGAGGAAGAAAGTGAAGGCATTAGAAAGAGTGCAACATGTTTGAAAGAAAAAGTAAATGTTAGCCTAATCGAGGGTGGCTCGTCATATGAATCGTTAGAGTCTCTTGTTCGTTACATCTCTTTGTTCTAAAAGAAATGCTCTACATTTGGCTGTCAGAATCTGTAGATTTTTCTCTTTTTTTGAAAGGCTAATAATTGCAAGCAAATAACAAATGTTGTCCAAGGAATCTATATGATCAAAACATGTTAATGACATTAGGCTGTTAAAATAAAATTATATAAATATTTTTACAAATAACATGAATTATAAAGAGGACCGGTGGATGTTGAAAACCACAACTAATTAAAAAGGTCACATACAACAACATCAATACTGTCGGGGCGGAGTATAGGGAGGTAAGATGTAGACGGTTATACTTTCACCCAACCAAGGATAGAGAGACTACTTCCAGATGTTAGAGAACCCGATTAAAAGGTCGCCTATTTGGTTAATTAGATGTGAGGAATTTATACGAGCAAATATACTATTATCTTCTAAGTAAACAATTAAATACATTAACTGATGAAAACAAGTGAAGTCTAACTTGGCAACTTTTGAGACTGCACTAAGCATCTAAAATAAAATATTTTGGCATTTATCTATTTGTTTGCTTGTTCCTGAATATGATGTAATAGGACAACAATATATAATATGCTTTTCTATAATTATGTAAGTTATTAGCTTGTAAAAAAGAATAATAATCCTCAACTAACTTAAGTAGACATGAGGACATAACCAATTATTTATGATATGATTATTCTAAAATATTTGGTTAAGCAAATGATATTTTTGATGTTCGACATCTAATTTAATTTCCTTTAAATTTAGAAATACTAAACACTGTTTAACTATTTGAAAGGCCAGTATATTTTCAGCATCCTACAAGTTCAATTAATCACCGATATTGCATACTTTAACAAATTTGAAGGAGACGCCGGTGAAAGTACGAATTTGTCCCTTAGTTGACAAGCTTTTAACTAACATCTTTAGACACGAAGGACCAAAATTTAAAATTAGGTTATATTTTCAGTAAGAAAATGAGTGATAATGTTAAGGAAACATATATAACTTTGTTTTTATTTTATTTTTCTCGTTTTTCAATCGTGTTATTTCTTTATGCAGCTCAAGATTTTGGTGCATCATCGTTCACTATGGTTGCTTGTTTTATACCTTGTTGATCAGTATGTTTAGCTGTCTACCAACACTATTTGCAATTAAATAGATTATATATATTGTATATACAACTAAAAAGTAACAGATGCTATCAAAGATTCCTCTTGGAGTGGGTGAGTGAAAGGAGCGTATTGGCACATATTGTACTAACAATTATCGCTATTTAAGCATTACCATGAACAAAAATTGATGTGAAGATTAAGGGGAGTTAATTACCTGTATGACGAACCAAGTTGAGAGTAGTAGTTTCCGGCGACTGAGAGTAGTCCTTTTTCCGTTGCCATATCAAGGCCACATAAACCCAATGCTTCAATTAGCCAATATACTTTACTCCAAAGGCTTCTCAATCACTATTATTCACACTAACTTCAACTCTCTTTACACATCAAGGTATCCTCACTTTACCTTTCAACCCGTTCTTGATAATGACTCAAAAAACAGCAATCTTGCCATGTTACCTTCCAAAGGAATTCTTTCTGGTATCATGATGTTGAATCAGTGTAGTGCAGACAATTTGTGCCAAGAGTTGGAAAATATGTTGACAGCTTCAAAACAACAACAAGAACGTATTGTGTGTTTGATTACTGATGCACTTTGGTACTTCACTCAATCTGTGGCAGATAGTCTTAAGCTTCCAAGAATTGTTCTGAGAACAAGTAGCTTGTTTTGTATTAATGTTTATTCATCCATACCTATTCTTGATGACCGGGGTTACTTCAACCATGTTGATAGTGGTACGTTCTTCTGTAATTTATCATCTCCATAAAAATTTATGCTATAATGATTTCCAAATATGGTAACTTTATAATCTGTTTGCAATCTTTCTACACAGTTTATCATGAAGAGAACAAAGATTCAGATATGGACAGTATACATAACCTCAAGAGAGCCGAAAGCAGTGAGTCGGGTCCAAGTAAGCAAATCGTTGATCTTTTATCTTTACGCTCCTTAGATTGTCTATTTTATTTGTTTTTTCCCCATTAAATCCAGATTTGGAAGAACGAGTGGCGGAGATCCCAATTCTCAAACTGAATGATATATTGAAGATGAGAATTGAAGGCCAGGCAGACCCAATGGCAGTTTTAATGGCTAACATGTTAAAAGAAACAAAAGCATCTTCAGGAATCATTTGGAATTCATCCAAGGAAGTTGAAGAATCTGAACATGAAAAGTTCCTAAAAGACTTTTCTGTTCCAAGTTTTCCAATTGGCCCGTTTCACAAATACTTCCCAGCCTCGTTGAGCAGCTTAATGGAACCAGACAGAAGTTTTATGTCATGGCTAGACCGCCAATCACCTAACTCTGTACTATATATAAGTTTTGGTAGTACAACTCAACTGGAAGAAGAAGATTTCTTGGAAGTGGCTCATGGTTTAGCCGATAGCATGCAACCATTCTTGTGGGTGATGCGGCCAGCGTTTGTTAAAGGTTCAGAATGGATGGAAAGTTTACCTAATGGGTTCATGGATTCGGTAGGGGACAGGGGGCGTATTGTGAAATGGGCTCCTCAACAAGAAGTACTAGGTCATGAAGCGATTGGAGCATTTTGGACTCATAATGGATGGAACTCGACACTGGAAAGCATTTGTGAAGGTGTTCCAATGATTTGTTCACCATTTTTTGGTGATCAACCGTTAGATGCAAGATACGTGACTGATGTTCTCAAAGTTGGGTTTTATTTGGAAAATGGGTGGTCAAGAGAAGAGATAGTGAGTGTAGTAATACGAGTAATGGTGGAGGAAGAAGGTGACGACATTAGAAAGAGTGCAAGGTGTTTGAAAGAAAAAATAAATGCTAGCATAAACAAGGGTGGGTCGTCATATGAATCTTTAGAGTCTCTTGTTCGTTACATCTCTTTGTTCTAAAAGGGAAGGGAGTGGGCTTATGTGGCTCAAGGTGGTCAAGAACCACATTGGTGTGATCACTCCTGCCTCGGGGTGGTTGGGACAAGGTAGTGACTACCATCTTAAGTGGTAGCAACCTATTTTTCTTTTTTTTTTTGTTTTGTGTGTGTTTGTAATACTTTTAAAGGTAAAAATTGTTTGAATGCGGGTTCACTTTTCAGTGTCGTAAAGTGACTACTCCCCATGTTCTAATAGACATGCTTTACATTTGGTGTCGAAATCTGTAAATTAATTAAACTTTTTGAAAGTCTAATAATTGCCAGCAAATATAATAAATGTTGTCCAAAGAACGTGATTTATATGCTCACAGATTCTATTACTCAACTTGACAAGTTTCTAGCTACTACAGATTGCAAAAGGGTAACACCCTGTGTCCCTGTAGTCTTTCTAACCAATTCGCAAAACTGAGAAGGGTTTTGCTGATCCATTATGCGACATAGATTTACAGATACCATTAAATCATTTTCTAATTTCGAATATTCACAAGGTATGATGATCTTTTATTCGAAATCGAAAAGGCTGAATGTACTATAGATTTATACTATATGTTGCGTCAAATACTAAAATAGGGTAACTTTCTTGATTTTGCCATCTATTTTCCATGCTCAAAGCTTCGGTAATGTAGGATTTAGTTATCTGCTGATATAGGGGTTTAAAGAGAGAATTCGCAGATGATCTGAAATGGTGGGGTTTTTTGCAAGCTCGCAAAAATGGCAACATAGCGAGAACATTCGCAAACTGATACGCGAAATTTAGGGGTATTATTTTATAGAAACCCTCTTTTTGGGTGTTAAGATAATATCATGACTTTTTGTGTATGGGCCATTTCTTGAAAGCTGATTGGGCCGGCCCACTCAAATATATATCATTTTGGTGATTAGACTTCCATGTGTCTAGGAAACATAATCGAGTCAATTGTATTTTTTGTTTTCGTCGCCATCTTTGATTTTTCTAGAGTGTTTTAATATACTTTTGAACATATGTTTCATGTGGAGTATAATTTTTCCAGAAGTACATGAAAACATAATGCAGTAGCTTGAATGCATGATGACTATATTACCTTACGCCGCGTTTAATTACGGAAAACTTCTTCATTTTTCCGAAAATTTTTCTAAAAAAACTGAAAAATGAGAAAACGCGTTCAAGTTGTAATTTTCCGGAGAAGTTTTCTAAAAAATAGAATCTATAATTTAAAGTTTTCCATCTTTCCTATTTTGAAAAATGAAAACTGCATCTCTTATATTTGAACACTTTCTCTAAATATCTTATGATTTTCAAGGGACAAAAGTGAAAAATGAAAAATGAAAAATGAAAAATTGAGATATTTTTCCGTAACTAAACGCGTCCCTAAATTTTCTTGAAATATTCCCTTTCAAATGTGTGTATGTAATGTCAGAATAAATCTTTTTTTTTTTTTTTTTTTTTTTTTGGAGTATATGCAATATCAGACTATATATTGTACGTAGCCATCTTGAACCCCAAATATTATCAATCATCATGTACTATATTCAATTAACCAAAATGATTCGATTTTAGTCAATATTGGGTGGATGAAAGTCCAAACGTGAAATAAATGGTTTGTTAACGAAATTCTTTAGTCATAGTACAGTGGGTCTATATTTATAAAAGTCCAATAGCGAACTTTTATATATTTGACATACGGGAAAACACGAACAAATATATGCCAAAGCGATTCATACCTATTTAACCATTTTTCTTGTTTAGTTAGATGACACCCTGATTATTAAACACAACACAAATTTAGCTACTTACGAGTAAGTAAGTGGAAATTGTCATCTTTAATTACAATATTTAATTAACTAATAAGTGATTTATATATATAGGGCAAATATCAAGAGGAAAATAATATTTTGAAGGAAAGAGGAAAACTAACCATTCATATGCGATGAATGATAATCAAACATAAAAAAATATATTTTTACCAAGAAATATTAATCAAAAGCAATGTTATAACTACTAATAATTCACATATAAACTACTTTTTATAACTTATAATATAATATGATGAATATAAAGATAATTTTGTAATATTCATCATTTAACCGAAGTGGATATATCGTTTTCTTTAAAAAATTATTCATTAACATTCGTCAACGATGAATGATAATCAAAACGTATAAAACCATATTTTTACCAATAAATATTAATCAAAACCGATGTTATAACTATTAATATTCATCAATAAACTATTTTTTATAACTTATAATATCATATGATGAATATTAAAGGAATTCGTTAACATTCATTAGTGATGAATGTGTAACTTCTCTCTTCCCCAGAAAATAATGATCCCCTCTTGATCCGGTCCCTATATATATATATATATATATATATATATATATATATATATATATATATATATATATATATATATATATATACATACTTAGATTTAAAACCCGTGTATACATGGAAATTGTAAGATGATTTAATATTTTCCGCTGCTAATATAGAGTCATTAGATATGTATGCGTAATTGCAATATCTTTTTGTAAAATATATAGGCATGTATTCTTATTAAAAATACTTACAGTGTAAGATATAGAGTAATAATAAATTATTTGAAAGTGTGAGAGTTTCAATATAATAGTCTTGAAATTTGATTGTAAGACATTATATTTTCTATAGAACCTCTTTGTATACTATTTGTCGTAGTATTTGTAGGCTTGCCATGTTCATAAAAACTAAACACATTCAGACAATATTTTGTGTACCAAAGGTTTTATGAAACGCCCATGAATTTTTTTTTAGATTACGCGATCCTGGACCTTACCCGGGATCGCGTACTTGTGCACAAAAACACATCAGAAAGATTTCTTCATAGTTACGCGATCCTAGCTATCCTCTGGGATCGCGTATTTGTTCACAAATTCGAAAACAGAAGACTTCCTTCACGTTTACGCGATCCTGGTCCTTGTCTGGGATCGTGTACTTATTCATAAAATGACGACAGAAGGATTTCATGTATTGATACGCGATCCTGACTATTCACTGGGATCGCGTATCTGCCCCTGAACCAGAAACTTAGCAAATTCAAGTTTTTGACCCAACTTCGTACGCGCATAACTTTTGACTCGCTTAAATTTAAGACCTGAAATTTTGTGGACACCTCTAATATGTAAAAATAAAGGTTTCCCTTTTTACACATTTTCAAGTTTCACCATAACGAAAGATTTGGACGTGTGACCAAGATATGGTCATTTCGACCATTATTTTGGATCACTAAGTTTACAATGCAAATGCCAAATAGCTCAAGACTCCTTCCATAGTTTTAGCCATACATTTTTTATTCTTAGACCCTAACAAAAGCATTTTATTCCTTTTGTGGCTCATTTGGGTAAATAAGCCCGTTAGGGATCCATTTGGACACCAAATGACCCGTTTGAAACTCGATAGCATTATAACCATTTAACCTCAACGGTCAACACATATAGAGCAATTCCAAACTAAGTAACAAGTTCCAATTGATATAGTTGACCCAAAACTAAACTTGAACACATATCCCAAAATAACATATTTGCTTAGAAAACATCTTTTCCATATCAACAATATCATCGTTACACAAACTTTCATAGCTACATCAAGACAAGTAGCTATTCACAACAAAAGACTTTCATGTTATCAAAAGGTATGTATTTGGGCGATTTACACAAGCGATACACAACGACAATTAAAGAGAGTAAGGGCTTGCTAACTCACTATTAGCAAGCAAATCCACGCTAGTCCTTCACAATCGCTTTTCCTTCCCTACGCCCACCTCCACCTACAACATTCAACACTTAAAACAATAAGCATATTGCTTAGTGAGCATATAAGCAATTAATTAAGTAACTCACAACATCAAGCCAATATTAAGAACAAATAATATTCATCAATCACTAGAAACAACAATAATTGCCACAACATTTAAAACAATCAACTAATGAGCAATATGTGGAGACTTAGTCACTATGTGGATTCGCGGCCAACAATCACTTAGCACCATACCACAACGATATGCATGCTAAAACAACATAATATGCTAGGCACATATTCAACAACAACACTATGCTAACAAAGTTAACAAATCTCTACATATATGCTCATTCCACGTAATTCATCAACCATTAGAGACAAGATAAAATACAAGTAATGCACAACATGATTATGTAATGTCGCACAAGGTAGGGTGTTGCGTTGGGGGCGCCGACCAAATCAAATATCACAACACAAGAATTACAACAAAAGACCTCTATATAAGACGTTTCAAAAATCATTACATTTCGCAGTTACAATGTTTACATATGTTTTGCCAAAAGTAGAGTACGCATCTAGTACAAGATTACAACATATCATAATGCAAGCTAATCTCTGTTGTTTGTGAAAAATATGCGACTCGAGCTATCTCCATCCAAAAGCAAACCTACTGCGGTTGGTCTCCTGAGAAATACATACTAAACGGGTCAACATAAAGTTGGTGAGTTCATAGGTTTGTAAACAGTTGATATAACATCGTATGGAACACAAGATTTCCTGTTTGTATCATTCAACAATGATAGGTAATGTATTACAAAAATGTAAAAATAGTGCATATTGTTGCCATGAGCTCATAGTTCGAGCTTAACTGTGGTGTCGGGTCACAATCAAGTGCCACGATCGGGGTGCCTCCCAGCGAGTGCCTAATCCAACACTCGTAAGAACAAATGATAATGCGTCCGTTTGACCAGTTAGCGCGACTAACCCGGACGGGGGGAGTCAATCCCAAATAGTAATATTCATTAACATTCACGCTATAACGATACTAACAAACTATGATGTGGGGGACTTTCAGGATTAGTAAAATAACTCATGCAACCAATATATTCGAGTTTAGTACTTGTGTTCACATGAAAATAGCGGTATGAAAGCAGTTGTATGTATTCTCACCCCAGTTAGAAAACAGTAAAAAGGGACTATGAAACTCACATGATATTAGCAAGCAAGTAGCAAATAGTAAGCAAAGCGTGTTTTCCAAATGCAACCTTCTAACGTCCTAAACGTATAAGGTTGTGTAAGTAGATGTCTCAAAAGACCATCTATAGTGATTGTATAAGTGGGGGTTAATGTCCACTTAAGCCAATCATGTAGGTGGAGGGTTAATGTCCACCTAAGTTAATCGTGTAGGTGGAGGGTTAATGTCCACCTAAATAAATAGTGTAGGTGGAGGGTTAATGTCCACCTAAGTTAGTTCACACAATTAGAAATGTCCAATTGTTCAGTTATCGTTTGTGCATAGAAAACATGTACGGGCCGTTGGTGATATTTTCTGAAAACACAGATTTGATTAATTATGTTACGCATATTTCTACTTTCCAGTTATGGGTAATTGATCAGTGTGGCAAGGGGCGAAGCCCATTAATGACGGGGGTCCGGGGGCAGCGCCCCTGGTAGCGGGGTCCAAGGGGTAGAGCCCCTGGTTGGGGTCGAGCTGGGTTATATTGATTTAACCAAAAACGTATAGATTATGTATTTTTAGCGACACTGGGTTAGTGTCGCTATATGCGACACTAAGGTATTATGCGACACTAAGGCTTGTGTCGCTAATGTGACGATTCGGGTGTTATGGCGACACAAAGGCTTGTGTCGCTAATGTGACGATTCGGGTGTTATGGCGACACAAAGAATTGTGTCGCTAATGTGACGATTCGGGTGTTATGGTGACACAAAGGCTTGTGTCGCAGACTACTGGGCTTCTGCGACACAGAGGCCTGTAACAGGTCAGTTTTTGTGAATTTTATTTCGTGTTACAAATGTTCAAATAAAAATTCAAGAAAAATCTATGTTGTTCCTTAGTATATTAGCTTCTTAAAATATTTTTTCCAGAATTTTTGGGTATTCCTAAGTATTTTTAAAAATTCCGTTTGTTCCCTGAGGTCAGAAAGTGACCAATCCGGACACATGAAACAAGATCGGATTTCTGGGAAAAATCTACACATTTTTCGAAAAAGTTATCTAAACGACATTTGTACGTAACAAAATTTGTGAACTTTTGGCGGTGGTTTCATGTCATTTGGAGGTGTATATCTCGAGTTATGATCAAAACAAGAAAGGTGAATTTTCTAAGTTTTTGGACAGCCCATATACATGTTTTTGTAAAAATCATTTCGGGTATCAAATGAACTCCAAAAATTATTAAACCACTTGGAAATGAAAGCAAACTTCTTGAACTTAAGTTTTCTCTTTCGAATCGTCCATTTTGGTCAAGTTTTGGGAGAGAAACGTCTCCTTGAAGTTGGACTATTTTTCTGCCCAGAAATGCATGTGATGTTCTTGAACATTTTAAGCCATGAAAAACATTTTTATGTTATATTTTGGACATTTATTTGTTATGTGAACCTTGAAACATGTTATTAGAGTAATTTAGATGTAGGATAAGTTTTTCTTACAATGAAAATGGAAGGAAGAAGGAATGGGATGTTGTAAAGCTTGAATTCCTTGAAAATCTTGAAGTTCTTGAGTTATGGTTGTATGGTGGTTTGTGGTGGTCAACGGCGGCTCGTGGAGGTCAATGGTGGTTGTAGGGTGGTGGTGGTGGCTGATCTTGGTGAGATTATAGAGAGATAGTAGAGAGATTTGGGAGAGATTGTGTGTGAATTAGTGTGTGTAATATGAGAGAAAGTGAGGGTAGGAGGGCTTTTATAGATTGGCCAAAGAAATGGGCTTTTGAGCTGGGCTCTTGGGCCGATTTGGGCTCAGTTGGGTCGGTCCAAGGGAGCCTTGGGCTTGTACAATAGTTTTCTCAATCCCGTATTACGTTATTCGATCGGTTAAACGTTATTCGCGCGCGTAAAAATTAAATCGTTAACTTTTAAATTTTTGTGTTTTTTTTTTTTTTTTTTTTTTTTTTTTGCTATGAAATCACTATTTTAATTTGACCAATATCTTTAAAATACTTCATTGAACCTTCTCAAAATATTTGTCGGTTTCGTTCGGGTGTGGGGCGCGATTCGCGCGTTTTCGTTGCGTTTATTACGTTTTAAGCAAAACGTCTAGGTTTTTCGTATATTATTATTTAATAACAATAATATAGGGTAAATAATTACTATTTAATTATAAAATAGGTTTACATTATTTATGAAAAGTTATTACCAACACCGTATAGATTGTCGGACCTCGTCCGGTTGTTTTGCGTAATTACAAATAATCACGTAAGCGTATATAAACATATACAATTAGTTACAAGTATTTAGCCTAATCAAATACTAAATACACGTAATTATGGTTCTAGCTTAAGGTAATCATTACCCTAAAGTGTCGGGTGTCACATGTAAATCTCTTGCTCGGAAGCAATCCGGAATTACATAATCGTTACCCAATTAATCCCTATATACTCACCTTTGCTTTTAAAGCAGTTATGACGATTTAACAATCGGTTATGAAAGCCACGTCTTTGATCACCTATCATGTACATATAACAACATAATAACGCATTTAGCATATAATAAACACCAAAGTTAATTAACTACTATCATCAACCCATCATTCATTTGGGTTGACCAGGTTTGACTTTTAGTCAAACCCACACAAAATCTCACTTTGGATAATCTTAATCAACCCAATGATTAATTGCTTAAATTACTACCTTAAACTATACCAATTATATCATTTCAACTCTTTATGCTAGTAATTAAGGTGGTTTAGTGACACTATACAAGAATTCATACAAAACCCACCTTAATCACTATACATACAATTTCAAATTATCAATCTATGGGTTGAACTAGCATTAATAACAATCATAATAACACTAACTAACATCAATTTTAACTAACTTCTAAGCCCTAATTTCGGATTTTATACAAAACCCATCAAAACCTAATTTCTAGGTTAAAATCAATGAAGAACAAAGATTACCTAGTGTAGAGATGATTATGAGAACTTGAAATCAAGCTAATTAGATGTTGATGGACTGAATTTCAATCCTTTCTTGATGCTAGTCGCCTGCTATCTCTCCCAATTTCTTTCTAGAACTATTTAGAAGTTGTTTAGGTCGATTCATATTTGTATTTGTATATAATGGTTTAATTTTTATTAGTTACATTGGTATTTACACTACTAACCCGTTCACTTATTGTTTAGAAACTTAACACACCCCACATTTAAATATTCCGAACTCCTACTATTTCATACGATTTATTAAAACGTTTTATAATGTAACAACTATCAAAAATATCATGTTAATACTTAACTCAATCTCCTCCTAAATCTGGACCTGACCTTCTTAAGAATCTAAGTTAATATTGTTTGAGAAATACTTCAGTTAATACTGTTAGCATAAAACTCTTAGTTAATACTGCTAGTACAAAGTCCAGTTAATACTGCCAGTACAAAGTTAAGTTAATACTGCTGGTACAATTCCTAAGTTAATACTGTTTGAGAAATATTTCAGTTAACACTGCTAGCACAAATCACCATTTCCACTGTTAGTACAAATTAGTACTGTTGTCACCGTTTCCGCTGCTAGCACACACTTCAGTTTCCACTGCTAAGTTCATTTCTCAGTTAACACTGCTTGTAACAAGTTTCTACTGCCCGCATTAATTAATGCTGCTTGACATTCAGTTACCACTGCTAAGTAGTTAACACTGCTAGCACAAATCACCCTTTCCACTGTTAGTACAAATTAGCACTGCTCTTAATAGTTACTACTGCTCTCATTGTTTCAACTGCTAATTCAGTTTCTACTGCTAGTCAGTTTCCACTGTAGTCGAGTTACTACTGCCTTTCATAGTTAATACTGCTCTTACTAGTTACTACTGCTCTCATTGTTTCAACTGCTAGTTCAGTTTCTACGGCTAGTCAGTTTCCACTGTAGTCGAGTTACTAATGCTTTCATAGTTACCACTGCTAGTACAATTGTCCGTTTCCACTGCTAGCACATACTTCGGTTTCCACTGATTTGCTCAATTACCACTGTTTCTACTGTTAGCACTGTACCCATTGGTTACCACTGTTTGAGTTTCTACTGGTGGTCGAGTTACTACTGCTTTCATTACTACAACTGTTAGCTCAGTTTCCACTGCTAGACCAAAGTTTATACAGTTGGCACACTAATGTCACGAACAAATCATGAAATACTTAGTGTCAATCTACTGTTAGAGATATGCTTAAACGATTTTAAGACCAATCAAGTGTTACCCACACGTACAGTAAACCTTCCTGCCCGAGCTAAAAGCTTTTTAAGTAATATTAAAAGATAAGTAACCATTTATATTCTGTAAAAAGGAACTTTAAGATTTGAAATAGAGTTAACTGTGCACGCAAAAAGGGTTATGATTACCTCTTTTCTCTCAAAAATCGGCCAGCAAACCTATTTCCCATAAAACCCAATCAATTAACTTGCACTCCCCATAAAATCACCTCCACCTCCACCCAATCAAATTTCCGGATAATAAACTTATACACTCCACCTCTTATTCTTTTTGTTAACACCAGCAGAGATATTACATTCATACTCAAAACACACTCATCTATTTTCTCTCAAACACTCTCAACACCTTGCACGGTTTTAACAAAAAGACCCGGATCACTCATCATTCTTCATCCAGTATCGATCACTCCAGAAAACCTGCTCAAACTCAACCATTCTGTGGACAGAACCTCATCAATCCAAACATACATCCCTGGTCGAAGAGGTAATCATAAAGTGCAAGAATGTTTACATTCTATTCTGCACAACCCAATTATTTTCATTTTAATTTCTGTTACATTTTTATAATATGTGTGCATTAGGGTTTTATACCAGAAATGTTAATTTGTTTTACAAATAAAAACACTCTTAAGGTTTGTTCAACCCATTTACATACGGATTTATTTTATACTATGCATTTTTGGTAAAGTAAGAGAGTTGGACAACTTTCTGTCCAGATTTCTAAGCCAACTTTGGAAGGCTGTAACTCCATGAATACTTCACCAAAAGTGATGGTTTTTCTCCTAAAATTTGACTCTATATGTTATCTTCCAAACCCAATCAATTTCATACAAAAACAGTAAGATTTGGGTCTTAAATTACTGGTCGAATGACAAAGATGTGAGGCTGCCATACAGTGACAGTTTTCCTCTCCTAGCTTTGGCCATCCGTATCCCCATCTATTCTTCATAAAAATAGTGACTTTAAACTGGGAATAACTTGCTTTCTAATCTTTCACACAAAACCTAAATCATACACCAATGACCTAGTATTTTGAGGTGTATCAAGAGATGCCCAGAAACTGTTAAAGCTTTGCTAAAAAAAAGAGTCACAAAACCAACTACAAAACCTGGGCAGATTCATTATTTAAAACAGTGGGTAACCAATTTGTACAAACTATTATATTAAAGTATATCACCAGACATTAATGGACACTTTACTACTGGACTAGGTCTCGGTTAGAGAATCACTTCGGTCTACAACATTCTCACAGCTTTACCCGTTAACCCAACTCACAAGGTGAGTTCACTGTCCCATTTTCTGATTTTTGTTTTGGGGCTGAAAAGCATGTACTTACATTAAACTTTTGGTTGAGCTTTTACATATTTATCAACTGCTTTGAACTGTTTTCACACAAACTGTGGTATGTCAACATGTTAAGCTTGGGTTTTTTTTCTTATACTCAAAGTCCCCTGCAACTTATTCACTACTAATTAACTTGTAGCGACGAGCCGTAGATATTATGGGTAGCATGCTGTTTAGGGTAGGACCATCTCTCACTCACACTTCAACGTGGGTGCATAATATCGCCTTTTACTCATGTTTGTTGAAGAACATGGAGCATTTTATTTTGGGGCACGTTCGGTCAGATAACCGGATTAGTAGTGGTCTCAAGGCTTATACATTTATCTCTCTATTACCACATGTTTATTTACCGCAATATTTTCAACCAATTGCTTACTATATAACTGTCCCCAATTGGACAAACACAGGGATGATAGCGTCCCCGAATCGGACGGCTATACCCATACTTATGTCCACGATTGGACACACTTTTGGTTTAATTGTTTCAAACCTTGAACTCACCAACTATGGCCATAGTTGACCATTTTATTTTGGCATGCTTTTCAGGAGAACGTCGGTAAGCACGGATCATAGGTGGGCTAATGCATGGGATTATGTCGACCAAGCCATTTAAACGGACTTTGAACTTAATTTTTGTAACATATTTGTAGTAATGCCGTATACTTTGAACAATACGATGTATTTTTGATGCCTCCAAGGCTGTTTTATCTTAATTTAAATGGTATGGTTGTTATATCTTTGTGTTGTGAAATCATTAGCTGTGACACCTCGTGTTTCCGCTTTAGCGGGGTGTGACAGAAATGGTATAATATAATCATATTATATTCATAAATTAATACCTTAAATTTCGGGATGTTACATTTTATTATAAACTCGTATTTTTTAAAAGATTTCAATAGCAAGCGTTTTTGTTTAATAATTTTATTTTAAACCCGTAGTTTTCAAAAGAGTTAAATGACAAATGTTTTCATTTATTAATTTTATTTTAAACTTGTGTATACACACAAATATAGTGTAATATTAGATTTTAATTACTAAATAAATAATGATCACATTATCAACGTTAATATTTCTTGTTTCAAAACCCGTGAATAAACGGGTATAATATCCAAATTCTTTTTCTAATTTTTCAAATCATAAGTTATTTATTTATTTATTCAAATGACCAGTCTGTGGTTTCCAAAAGATTTAAATGACAAATGTTTTCATTTATTAATTTTATTTTAAACTTGTGTATACACACAAATATAGTGTAATATTATATTTTAATTGTTTCAAAACTCGTGAATAAACGGGTATAATATCTAAATTCTTTTCCTAATTTTCCAAACCATAAGTTATTTTTATATTTATTCAAATGACCAGTTGTATTAATTAAAGCTAAGTTCTATGGAATTATATATGTCTACTCGGTATATATATATATATATATTAATATAATAATAAAATTAACAATAATAATAATAATAATAATAATAATTAATATATATAGAGATAGTGATGAGGTGGATTTTTTTTTTAGAAATTGTAGGGGAATTAGTGAGAAAATTTTGACGTAGGAGTATTTTTATTTTTATCCAATTTTAAGTTAATTAAAAATGTTATTTTTAAAAGAGAAATTTTAGGTGAATGAATCCATCTAATTAGTTAATTGAATGTGGTATGAAATTATAGCATTTGATTGATTAATAAGGGTTAATTTTTGAATAAAATTACCTCATCAAAGTTTTATTTTATTAATATTTAGATTAGATTAGATTTAGATATATCTGTTTTTATATATAAAACAAAGATTTTTCCTTGTATTTTAGCCATGCCACATCATCTTTTTTTATACCTTTTTTAAAAACTCACCTAATTATGCCACATCATCAAATTAATTTTTAATTCCTAACACTTTCTTAAAGTTTTCAAAATTTTGAATTTCTAACAAACTACTTCCTTCTACTTTGTAAGGGTTTCTAATTCAATTTTATTATATTTTATTATAATAGCTTTTTAAATTTATGCATTACATTTAATAAATAATGATTTTTCCTACATAAAAATATATTCATGCTGTTACTGATATCTCATACATTGTAATGATCTAATATTATCATCATCAACTACCATGTTTAAAAAAATTAGTTTTAATAAATTATAAAAAAATTATTATTTTCTGTACATTTTGGTATACGTTACTGTTGAGTTTCAATAATAAATTTTCAACAATATTAATACAATTGAAAACTTAAAAAACATATGATTAATTTTATTTTTTTGATTACCGTGCATCGCAAGAGCTCAACAAATGTATCAAAACTTAACATAATTTTGCAATTAATGGACAAAGATCAATGTTATCGTGATAAATGGACAAAGACTCAAATTTCAACCGCTCGTAAGGAAATGAGGAGACTACATCATACTTGATGTATCAACTGATAAAAAATAAATACAAGTTCATCAATTATAGTTTAATTTATGTTACTAATCAATATCACAATGATAATTGTATTTTTTAATTAACAACATTAAACTTACAAATTAATATAATTGTATTTTATAGATGGTCGTGCATCGTACGGGCTCGAGACGTAGTATATATATATATATATATATATATATATATATATATATATATATATATATATATATATATATATGACGAAAAGATTAATTATTATAGTTTCCAAGAAGGTCGACATATATACTCTAGTTATCAAATACAATTTGGATAGGAGGACTAGATCCAACGAGAAAATACCAAAAGTAAGGTTACTAACGAAAAGCAACAAATGGATACTTAATTAACTCTAGTTGTTAATTCCCTCCCATTTGAACCTACAGGCTGATCATGGATATCCATGAATGCCTTACCACTCTCGGGTCAACACAATCGACAGCAACTCGCCGGAGAGTAATATTGTTTCCGTTACCTTTTCAGGGTCATATAAATCCCATGCTACAATTAGCATGCATTCTTCACACCCATGGTGGTTTTCATGTAACTATCATACATACAGAATACAACTCCCCAAATCGTTTAAACTATCCTCAGTTCACCTTCAAGTCCATCAAGGATTGTTTTTCAGAAATTGCAGACCAGTTTGCTACAAATAATGATGTTACCTATTACCTTAAGTACCTAAATAGAAGTTGTGTAAATCCATTTAGGGAGTGTCTGGCAGAATTGATGGATGAATCCAACGAGGAATCTGTTGCTTGTTTGATCACCGATGCTGCATTCTACTTCACGCAGGCAGTGGCAGATGATTTGAAGCTCCCTCGAGTGGTGCTCCGGACAAGCAGTCTTGGTTGCACCCTTGCTTATGCCGCTTTACCTTATTACTCAAAACAGAGTTGCTTTAACCTTACGAAAGAAGGTTAGTTTCATATGATTTACATATCACATCCTTCATCTTTTATCTTGATTTTGAAGTTGTGATCTTGCTTATGAAAAAATGAGTTGGGAGAAGTTATAACATCACTTTTTCCCTAATTGATATTAACCATTATTTTAATTTTTAAATGATTCCAGATTCATATTATGAAGCACTAGTGCCCGAATATCCACTTTTGAAATTTAAAGATATTGGCAAGATCACAACTAACCCACACGGCATGGGGGACTTTGTCACCAACATGATTAATACAATGAAGGAATCTTCTGGGATCATTTGGAACACGTTAAAAGAACTCGAAGAATCTGAACTAAAAACCATCTCCCATGATTTACCAGTTCTGAGCTTTACTTTAGGCCCATTCCACAAGTACTTTCCTGCATCTTCGAGCAGCTTGATCCAACAAGACCGAACAATTCTATCATGGCTAGACACCAAACCTCCAAAGTCTACCATATACATAAGTTTTGGAAGTTCTGTACATATAACTGAGTTAGAATTTCAAATTTTGGCTTTTGGGTTGGCGAATATTGGTTTACCGTTTTTATGGGTGATTAGACCGGGGATGGTTCATGGTTCAGAATGGATTGAGTCATTGCCAGAAATGTTCCTAGAAGGAGTGGGTGATAGGGGACGGATAGTGAAATGGTGTCCTCAACAAGAAGTTTTAGCCCATCCTGCAACGGGATGTTTTTGGACTCATAATGGATGGAATTCAACATTGGAGAGCATATGTGAAGGAGTTCCTATGATCTGTTCACCTCATTTTACCGACCAACCAATAAATGCAAGATACGTGAGCGATGTTTGGAAGATTGGCGTTTTGTTGGAAGATGGATATGAATCGGCAGGGATTGAGATGGCAATCAAAAGAATAATGAAAGATAGAGAAGGTGAAGAAATGCGTGAGAGAATAAGTTGTTTAAAGGAGAAGCTTAACATCTCCCTTGATGAAGGTGGCTCTTCTCATCAGTCATTGATGAAATTAGTTGATTATATCTCCTTGTTCTAAAGTAAAAAAAATCACTTTGTAATTCATATATGTTCAGAGTATTGAAATACAGTATTGTTGATATTACATGTGCATATTGAGACTGATTTTTCATTAGTTGATTCATATATTTAATTAAATCAAAATAATGATACTGATTTTTTATTTTATTAATATTGACGAACAGACATACAAAACTTGAAAATAATGGTTACGAGTATTTTATTAACGAAAATTCTTTAGTCAATCTACCGGTGGCCTAAATAAATATTCAACATCAATCATTTTGACTGACAAATGGCAACCACTAATAAATTTCTTCCAAATCGTGGACTCACTCTAGACATTCTCTAGTTATCAAATTCAATTTGGATAGAAAAACTTGAATAAATTGATACTTGAGGGACTACAAAGGAAAATTGCTATATATGAAAAGCAGTAATCAAATAGATCCCGTGTCTCTCATTTGAAACCTGCCTGATCATGGAGATCCAAGAAAGCAATACTACTCTACCGCCGGCTCAACCGATGATAACGAGCCGGAAAATAGTACTGTTTCCGCTACCTTTTCAAGGTCATATAAATCCCATGCTTCAACTAGCAAACATTCTTCACACTCGAGGTTTTAAAATTATCATCATACATGCAGAATACAATTCTCCCAATCCTTCAAACTATCCTCATTTCACATTCAAGTCCATCAAGGATCGTTTTTGCGAAATCGCGGAACAGCTGGCTACAAACAAGGACCCAACCTACTTTCTTAGGTACTTAAATGGAAGTTGCTTAGATCCATTTAAGGAGTGTCTGGCTAGGTTGTTGGCAGAGTCCGATAAGAAGTCGATTGCTTGTGTGATCACAGATGCTGGATTCTACTTCACGCAGGCCGTGGCGGATGAACTGAAGATACCGCGGATGGTGCTCCGTACAAGCAGTCTTGGTTGCGTTCTTGGTTATGGCGCTTTACCTTATTACTCGAAAAAGGGTTGCTTTAACCTTACAAAAGAAGGTTGGTTTCATATCATTTATCCCATATCCTCAATTCATATAAAACTGATTCTATATGTTCCCTAAATCACGATTCTAATCTTAATTTAGGTGAGGTAAGGTGATAGATTTTGTATGCTAAGTACATGTTTTTTTTTATTTTTAGATTTTTCATAATTATATAATTATTAAGTAAATTAATAATATGATAAAATATTAATAATATTAAAATTAATTAATATAAACAAATTAATTTAGAATACTTGGGTTGACTTTGAACATATGTTACCACCACCTTTTCTTGACCAATTTATACATGTTATTTTTTATGTTTCTTCATACATCATATTTTACTGGTGTTGTAAATATTGTATAATTGTACCAAATGGCTTTGAAGTTGTAATTTCAAATCTCACTTGGGTCATTTAGGGCAGTAAGCGTACATATTCGTGGTTGTACGTATAATATGTAACATGTGAGTTAAGTGATAAGATGACATTCTAAAAAGAAAAAAGAAAAATGTTTAATTGTGTTCGCTATACATGTACAAATGATCACCGGCCAACCATTACGTATCGATCAGCTTATTGTTGATAAATAAAGAGTCATATCAAAGGGGTTCTTGTTTTTGTGTTGACGGATGATCGAGACCATGCATACTGTTGTTTGGGGACCATCGGAAAAAAAAAATACTGCAATGATGACCAAATGCATGCTAGAAAAAAGAGGGTCGGTGCTAATATATGGTCCAGACTCGATTCTTTTTTTGTTTTAAAAGGTTAAACTTTAGAGTAACGACATATATACTGATTATTTGATTGGTTAATCTTCAACTTGTGTCATCGATATCTCCAGATTCAGATTATGAAGCATTAGTACCGGAATATCAACTTTTGAAATACAAAGACATGGTTAAGATTGCAACTAACCCACAAGGCATGGGGGATTTTGTCAACAACATGCTTAGTATGATGAAGGCATCTTCAGGGATCATTTGGAACACCTTTAAAGAACTCGAACAACCAGAACTAGAAACCATCTCTCAAGATTTTCCAGTTCCACACTTCACTTTAGGCCCATTCCACAAATACTTCCCAGCATCCAAAAGCAGCTTGATCCAACAAGACCGAACCATTCTCTCGTGGCTAGACACCAAACCTCCTAAATCTACAATATACGTAAGTTTTGGAAGTGTGGCACACATAACTGAGTCAGAATTTAAGGAAGTGGCTTATGTGTTGGCGAATATTGGTTTACCGTTTCTATGGGCGGTTAGAGCAGGGATGGTTCGTGGTTCAGAATGGATTGAATCATTGCCTGAAAAGTTTCTAGAAGGAGTGGGCGATAGGGGGCGGATTGTGAAATGGTCTCCTCAACAAGAAGTTTTAGCCCATCCTGCGATAGGGTGTTTTTGGACTCATAATGGATGGAATTCAACATTAGAGAGCATATGTGAAGGAGTTCCTATGATTTGTTCACCTAGTTTTGTTGACCAACCGTTAAATGCAAGATACGTGAGCGACGTTTGGAAGATTGGCATTATGTTGGAGAATGGGTTTGAAAGGGCGGAGATCGAGATGGTAATCAAAAGAATAATGGTTGAAAAAGAAGGCGATGAAATGCGCAAGAGAATAAGTTGTCTAAAAGAGAAGGTAAACCTTTCTCTTGAAGAAGGAGGCTCTTCTAATGAGTCCTTGAAGAATTTAGTTGATTATATTTCATCGTTGTAACTTGAAGAACTGAAGTCACGTGGATATGCCCACATCTCATCGGTCATTAATAAAACTTGGTGGATTATATTTCATGGTTCTTAATTTGATAAATCACTTTCAATTCTTGTATATGTATCCTATAGAGAAAAAAGCTTTTGTTGTATCATGTATGTGGCGGTTTAAATTGATCTATTTGATGTTTTTGTGAAAAATAATGTTGAATATGAACAAGTACTCGATTCAAAATTGGAGACTTAAATCAAATCCATAATTTACGTTAAAATTGAACTTTATATCTTTAATGTCTAATCCAGTCAAATACATAATAAGATCAATTTACATTTAATATTGTACGACCAACACATTAAAGTTTGACATGATTTTCCTCTAGGGCATACTATTTGCACGCTCCTATGATTATACACTCCATACCTCATCAAATCGTCATTTTTCTTTTGTTTTTTATCCAAATTTCTAATTGTACACCCTCCCTAACTATCAAATCGATTTTCATAATTTTGTTTTAATATTTTTAAAGGATTCATATTTTATAAAAATAATACATTTTTATAAAAATAATATGCTTTTATAAAAAGTTTATGTTTTAAAATGTTTTTTACTAATTTTTTTTATAAATAAACATTATTACTAAAAAACAAAATGTTTTTAAGACACTACGGCGTTACTATAGACAACTGTGTGCAGCTGAATGGGAGACCATGTATAAAAATCGCCTAGATATGTACACTCAACAAAACTCGAGAGAAAATTTCAATCATGCAGATTTTATTTATGTTTAGAAGAAAAAAGTTTATTTTTATGTATTTTTATTTAGTCGATTGAGTATTGTAAATTATTGTCTAATATATTTAATAAAAATGTAATCGATTAAAAAGGCTGTTAGTCAAAATAGACAAAAAAACAAAAAAATAAAACATTTAATTAATCTGACCAGGGGTGTCAAAATAGAATTGGCATTTTCCTTTAAGAAACTTTGGAGGAAGTGTTTTTTCAATTTAAATATATGTTTCGCGTCAAAAATAAATAAACAAATTGCTAGAACAATCATTTTCAAACTGAAAAAATAATAATAATTTATTTATTGATAAACCAAAATATAGCAATATATACTCGTATCATCATGGATGAATAAATGTTTATCTTTTTCCTTTGACCATGGATACCACTCCCCGTTCAGCACAACCGTCGGCAACTCGCCGGAGAGTAATATTGTTTCCGTTACCTTTTCAGGGTCATATAAACCCCATGCTACAATTAGCAATCATTCTTCACAACCATGGTGGTTTTTATATAATCATTATACACACCGAATTCAATTCTCCCAATTCTTCAAACTACCCTCAATTCACTTTCAAGTCAATCAAGGACGGTTTCACCGAGATCAAAAACAACACATCGCCGGAAACCGATGATCCTGTTTTTATCCTTAACTACTTTAATAAAAGCTGTGTGGATCCGTTTAAGGATTGTGTGGCTGGGTTAATGGCAGAGGAACCGGTTGCTTGTGTAATCACAGATGCTGGGTTTTTTTTTACGCAGGCCGTGGCGGATGAGTTGAAACTCCCTCGGTTGGTGCTTCGGACATCAAGTGTTGCTTGTGCCCTTGTTTATTGCAGCTTAACCTTGTTGTATGAAAAGGGTTACTTCAACTGTACAAAAGAAGGTCTGTTCATTTATTCTAATTTATTTGCAAAGGGCGTTTGAGATTGGTTATATGATAGCTTATTTGCACACGGTATTTGTACGGTATAAACCACCTGTTTGAAATTAATTGTCGGCTTGTTAACTTATTTCATGTAAAATTAACAGAGAATCACAAAGGCCTATTTACTTCTAAAAAAATTAAGACAACAACTAGAAACCAGTTAGAGCACAAGGAGTTGGAGGCGTTTTTTGCCGTTTTCTGACCATCAACGCGGGGATTCCCACTCCCAGTTGGCGTTGATGACCAAAGTTGAGGGCTGAACGGTGCATTGAGCGATATTTGTTTATTTTCTTTCTTTTTTCTATTGATCCAAACACATAAATCGTGAGCCCGTTTCCACATTTAACATTACACTCTCCCTATAAACCACACCCGGTATTTTTCTGTGAACTCGACACCGAGTTGAACTCAATACCAAACCACTTTTTGTGCTCTTAGGGGAAAAGCGACACATGGTCTTCACTCCACATATTGGAGTTGAGGCCAAATTTCGCTTTTTGGTTGTCTACATTTTGTTGCCATATCGTTTTTAGGCCCAACAGTGATTGGATGTTTCATGGTTAAAAGGGCATTTTTCTCTAATTGCATGCCTTAAAGCATTCTGGTACTTTTCCCTAAAAATAAACATGTTGGTTCTTACTAATAATAAATTTAAAGCAGATAAGCACTTTATAATAAGCAATTTCAAATATATCAGCTTTCAAACATGGTAAAATAGGCTGTATCGAGTTTGCTTGAACTGGCAAAAGTAAGAGGTCTGTTTTGAGTTAGAAAAACTGTCAAAGGGTGTTTAGTTGATGTTTGGGCCAGAACCAACCAATATTCTGACTGTGTGGGTATTTTCAGATTCAAATTATGATGCACCATTACCGGAATATCCAATTATGAAAGTTAAAGACATAGTAAAGATCAGTACAAAGCCACTAGGTCAACGGGACTTTGTCAAGAAGATGTTTGATCACATGAAGCCATCATCAGGGATCATTTGGAACACCTTCAAAGAACTGGAACAACCCGAACTAGAAACCATCTCTCATGATTTTCCAATTCCACACTTCACTTTAGGCCCATTCCATAAGTACTTTCCGGGATCTTCGAGTAGCTTGATAGATGAAGACCGAACTATTATGTCATGGCTAGACACCCAACCTCCCAAGTCAACAATATACGTAAGTTTTGGAAGTCTTGCATGTATAACTGAGCCAGAATTTCAACAAGTAGCTCATGGGTTGGAAAGCATCGGTTTGCCATTCTTGTGGGTGGTTCGACCAGGGATGGTCATTGGTTCCGAATGGCTTGAGTCGTTGCCTGAAATGTTTCTTGAAAGAGTGGGTGACAGGGGACGTATTGTGAAATGGTGTTCTCAACAAGAAGTACTAGCACATCCAGCAACAGGGTGTTTTTGGACTCATAATGGATGGAATTCAACGATGGAGAGCATATGTGAAGGAGTTCCTATGGTTTGTTCCCCTTGTAGCTATGACCAACCAATGAATGCAAGGTATGTGAGCGATGTTTGGAAGATTGGCGTTTTGTTGGAGGATGGATTTGAAAAGATGGGGATCGAGAAGGCGATCAAAAGAGTAATGATGGATAATGAAGGCAAAGAAATACGTGACAGAATAAGTAGTTTGAAAGAGAAACTAAACCTTTCTCTCAAAGAAGGTGGATCTTCTCATCAGTCATTGAAGAGCTTAGTTGATTATATTTCATCTTTCTAACTAGAAGTAATCACTTGTAGGAAGTATGTAGCATAGTGCAAAAGAAGTTGTAGTAGCCTAAACGACCACAATAGTTTTGTATGCAAGTTAATATACCTAAATCTTCAACATCTAGAAACTAGGTACTTGTCAACTATAAATTAAAATTCTCATGTAATAAGTTTCTGATAATTAAAACACGAAAATAACGAGATGAATAGAAGATGACCAAACTGTACGACTCTACAACTAACTAGAAAACAAGGCGACTGCTACTGGTTTTATGGCACATGAAAATTGGTAAATATGTACATCACCTTAATATTAAACCTAATTGTGAACCAAAAAGCACGAAGAAATTTTTCAAGTTGGGTATGTTTGTTTCTAGGTCACGGAGACATGGTTTGGCTTAATTTACTGTAACTTTTAACTATTTTCGACAAGTGAAGGGAGAAAGAGATGGTCACCACGGCCACAATTGTAGGTTTTACATTTGAACTCGCTAAATTTCTCAACATGAATATGGCGGTGGTTCTGATGTCCATTATTCAAAGTTCAAGAACCACAAACAGCACCGTTTCAACCCACCTTTTGCCGTCTGTGATTCAATGTTTCTAAATATCCACTCATTTGCGACTTTGTGAAGCCCTGTTGTCTGCAGCAGTCAACTCTGCAACCATAAAACCATAGCAATTACCTAGAAAACAAGCTAAAATGACAGATATTGTCATTAGCCAGCATTAGTCCATTACATCTTTTCTGAGCATTAACATTGGTATTAGTTTATATGTTACCTACTCTATACCCACACACAAAGTGCCAAATGACGAGAGCAATTGCATGCATTCTAAGTAGTTGGTCCAGGCACGAGTCACCATAAGGATAGCCTGTCCTTTTGATCTTCTCGATTTCTCGCTTTTATAGATTCTAGGTCTAATAAATTGAAAGCAAATGGAAATGTGCGTCGATATAAATCGAATTGGACCATCTGTTTATTGAATCAATAAATAAATTTGTATCGGTATATCAGTATTTGGCCACTTTAGGACCATCGGACATTACTCATGTGGACTCCCCCAACTCTCATGCGGTAATACACACAAGTTTGTGTTTATAACCAACTTAAACAAAGGCAAAACTACCCAAAAATAGTTTTAAATAATCACCGACGAAGAGACACAGTCATGTCGGCAGAACCAAAGCCTAACAACCGCAGACTGGTGCTTTTTCCGATACCATTCGAAGGCCACATCAACCCCATGCTTCAATTAGCTAACATTCTTCACACTGAAGGCTTCAAGATCACCATCATTCACGCTGAATTCAACTCTCCCAATCAATCAAACTATCCACAATTCACCTTTTTATCAATCTCAGATGGTTTGTCAAAATCCAAAGATGAGAGTTTGAATCTGGATACTAGCAATTCTGTTATCAACTTCATGAACAAAAGCTGCTTTGACACGTTCACGGGTTGCCTGACTAAGTTGCTAGAAAAGGAGCCAGTAGCATGGTTGATATCAGATTCATTATGGCACTTCACTCAATCTGTTGCGGACAGTCTGAAACTATCAAGAATTGTTTTACGAACAAGCAGCATGACCTGCATCCCTGTTTATGCAGCCTTGCCTTTTGTTGCTGAGAAGGGCTACCTAAAAACCGCAATCAAAGACGAGGTGGTACCGATGACAAAAAAAGACATAGACAAGGTTTACAAAGGGGGGCCAGAAGAGGCTAAGCTGGAATTGATATCTAGCATGATCAAAGAAACAAAGGCAGCATCAGGAATTATAGTGAATACCTTCAAAGAACTTGAAGAATCTGCATTCTTAGCCATATCCCAAGATTTTTGCATTCCAATTTTCCCAATAGGCCCATTTCACAAGTATTTTCCAGCCTCCTCTAGTAGCTTACTTAACCAAGATCGAAGCTTTATGTCATGGTTGGACCTCCAACCGATCAACTCAGTAGTATATGTGAGTTTCGGGAGTATTGCCCAGATGGGA
Source organism: Gnaphalium uliginosum (assembly GCA_963930675.1). Taxonomy (NCBI): domain Eukaryota; kingdom Viridiplantae; phylum Streptophyta; class Magnoliopsida; order Asterales; family Asteraceae; genus Gnaphalium; species Gnaphalium uliginosum. The sequence goes on along the minus strand of OZ005682.1, from coordinate 3,224,149 downwards.
AAATCTGAGTTTACTGATATGGCTTGGGGGTTGGCAAACAGCAAGCAACGGTTTCTGTGGGTGGTTCGACCTGGTTCAGTCTCCGGCTCTGAATGGCTCGAGTCATTGCCAAAAGGGTTCCAAGAGGAAGTAGGTGAAAGAGGACATATTGTCAAGTGGGCTCCTCAACAAGAAGTGCTAGCTCATAAAGCTATAGGTGCATTTTGGACTCACAGTGGATGGAATTCGACGTTAGAAAGCATTTGTGAAGGTGTTCCTATGATCTGCTCACCTTGTTCTTATGATCAACCGATAAATGCGAGATGTGTAACGGATGTTTGGAGGATAGGAGTTATGTTGGATAATAAGATGGATAGGGATGAAATTGGAAGAGCAATAAACATATTAATCATCGATAAAGAAGGTGCTGAGATGAGACAACAATCTAAATCTCTTCAAGAGAAGGTGAACCTATCTCTTGAAAAAGGTGGATCTGCAAACCAATCACTGAAGAATTTAGTTGAATATATCCTCTCTTTCTAGTGTATAATAATTCCTATGAAATATGAGATTTCTGAATCAATCTCTGTACTATTACTTGCTAAAACTTCAGTTACAAAACTGAAATAATAAAGGTTGAACTTTTATGTGTATTTAGTTGAATATATACATCCTCTCTTTCTGTAGTGTATTTAGATTCCTAAGGAACATGATCTTTCAGCATCAGTCTCTTTACTATTGATTGCTTCAAATTCGGTTACAGAACTATAATAAAACAGATTTGAACTTTTACATGTACCTGGCTCAGATATCCTGCAAATAGTGTTTACATAGCTTCAATGTCTTTAATTAAACGCTCTAAGTTACAATATGATGATCCACCTTCCATCAAGCATTGTTTTGCAAGTTTCGCCATTTGATCGGCCGACGTCCTAAACTCATCTTTCCTACTATCCATCAATTCTCTCACCGTCTTCTCTATAATTTCTCTGTCACAAGTATCCTTCATGTCCAGACCCAACTTCCACACTTCTCCCACAAATCTACTATTCACTTGTTGGTCCAAAAAATAAGGCCAACAAATCATTGGCACGCCTTCAATCACACTTTCTAAGGTCGAGTTCCACCCACTGTGCGTTAAAAACCCACCCACTGCGTTATGGGCTAAGACCTCTTCTTGTGGTGCCCACCCGACGATATACCCTCTCTCCTCTGTGCCTTTGGACAATTCAGATGGGATCTCAGTTAAATCACTGGTCACCGAGTCTGGTCGTATGACCCACAAGAAACGAGACCCACTGTTCACCAGCCCATACCAAAACTCCATGTATTGCTCCTTTGTCATTACTGCAAGACTTCCAAAGCTAACATAAAGCACGGATTTTGGTGGTTGCGAGTCCAGCCATGTAATACAGCTCATGTCTTCCTTCCACAGACTATTTGAAGAATTCAATGAGGAAGATGATTCTCCTGCGAGCTTGTACTTGAGATGAGAATGCAGTGGGCCAATGGTGTATAGATTTGGACACAACGTGCCTATTTGTGATAGTATCGGACCCTCTAAATCATCAAACGTGTTAATTATAAGTCCGTGAGCTCTCGGGTTTTCTGTACTTTCGGGGAGATAGAGCTTCAAACTTGGATCTGACAAGTTTCCAGAACGACAGAACGTTGGAAGATCACGACGCCTGAAGAACCCTTCCATCCCTGGTATGCTCTTTATCGGTGTATCCAAGTTGTTATCTACTAGGAAGTTATAAACCGAATAAATACATATCTTCTACATAAAATATGAATATCTGAACAGAACCAAAGAGATTACATAACTAGATTACGCACCTGAGAATGGGAGTTCATCGGATTCAATGAGTTTGGATAGACAGAAGAAAACCCACAGGCAACAAGCACTAATTGTACGAACGAATATAATAGGTATCCCTACCTCATTAGCTACATCACAAGTATACCCCATTATTCCATCTGCAATTATACAAGTCACCGGTCTACGTGCATCCGAATTTAGTCTGCCAGAAGTCAACAAATCCTTAAACAGGATCTTGTTTTTAGTTTTCAAAGAGTCAAACATTTCCATAAGCCCGCTCCCAGAGCGAGGATGGTCTTCCGGAAGGCCATCGGATATGGTTTCTAAGTGAAAACCTGGGTAAACATCAAACCGAGACTGTATATTGGAATACTTAAGGAGTCGGGTATGGATATGATCAGTAACAAGGAAGGTAATATGGAAACCCGAGAGGCACAGAAGCTCGGCTAACTTAAACATGGAGTTCACAGGGCCTTGCAGCGGCAACGGGAATATCAGTACATGAGGTGGGAGTGTTACTTGATCCATCACAGAAACGGTTCCAGTTGCTTTCTTTACGACTCTGCAGTCTGCATATAGAAACATTCATAACTTGATTATATGTCACAAGTCATAACTCTAATTACGAACACTAAATTACAATTAAATTCATATCTATTGTCCGCCCAGAAGTACGAAAGTGATTCCTTTCAAATGCGAAACTATGGTCCCTTTTTTAAGTTAGAGAGATTCACATCTACATATTTTGCATTTAGGTTTTCAGTGTTTTAACTCATAATGTTACCCAACTGACTCATTGAGGGAATAATTTTATTTACAAATAATATTGTTACAGATTCTATTTCTATAACCTTCACAATATCTGTTAGATTGGCAGTTAAATATTAATAGCCTAGATTCAGTTAGGTTATAGTTTGCCGCATGTAAATCAGATCATAATCATCGACTTAAAAAGTGATGCCTTAAATTTAAATTTCATATGTTTAACTTATTGATATTGAATCCAAAAAATTTACCCAAATTGAGAAGAATAAGTTGATTCAATTTAAACCTAAAAGATAACATATTCAACACTAATAAATACATATATAAATATACACGAAAATAGAAGCGTAATCGCCATTGTATGAGTACCTGTGGATTCAAGGCACCTGGTTGACCAAATTGAGTAGTAAAACAGATTACGATAAAGTCGATAACAGCAAAAGGGTGTGTTAGGTTGTTATATGGAAATTTTTCCACTACCTTTATGCAATTTCCCAAAATACCCTTATATCATCTCTTACATCTGATTTAATTTACATACCATATGTATTACCTTTTTCTATAATTTACCCTTGTACCATTTCATCCATATTAACCTTACCGATCAACTTTTTCTTTACTAATTATTTATTACTAAATAAGTAATCAATTCACAACATGGCAACTTTTTTTTTCTTCCAAACAAATAGAAATACTAATAACTAAAAATCAGTCCAGAATTGAAATATAAATAAATATTAAAATAACTGAAGGTGTAGTTGAATAACATAAAGTCTTCCATGCTAAAAAAAAAAATACCAAAACAACTTTGCACCAACTAAACTTGCAATGAAGTTTAGCAAAAAAAACTACCAAAAGAAAGATGACTAGCCAAAAAGTTGCAAATTTCCCTCAAAAACTTACTGCTAGAAATTGCTTCACGGATTGAAATCACAAGAGATACAACATTCTACTAGAACTTCCCATAGAGGCTACTCGAACAACATAAAGTCTTCCGAAAAATCCGGATAACCATTTAAATCCATTAAGGGTGTTTCCATGATAAATATAACTAACATCCTCGGTCACTTCATCGCTCATTTGAGATGCACCGGTAGAACTTGGATTATGACTTCAAGATGATTCAACAAGTTCAAATTTTGAAGGCTCTCGTGCTGTAGAAGTTATTCCTTTTTTCCTTTTTGATTTTGGAGGTTTACCTTTTGGGCGTTGAATCACCGGGGCAAATAATATATTGTGTTCGTTCACAAGTTTACTAAGCATCAAAGTAGCATATTCCTTCTTGTTTTCGGGCCATACTTTGTATTTTGAATGCAACTCGTTAACCAAATTAGCAAATTTTTCACAGCCATCATTGTGTGAAACATCTTTCGAGTATCAATCCTCCAATGTGGATGAACAAGCTCCAAAGAAAGGGCCATTCCTTGCAAGCTTTCTATCTTGTGAGCGCATGGAAGACCCTATCTTGTGAGCGCATGGAAGACCCATAGTTGCCGTAAAATGACCTATGCATGAAGTCCTTGTACCTATAAAAGTCAAGTAATATCAATGTATGATGTACTAATATATATATATATATATATATATATATATATATATATATATATATATATACTAGGTGAAAAATCCGTGCAACGCACGGTAATTTATTAGAATTATTTTAGATATTACGTGATTAAATGATAATTGTAGTACATATTTTATAAAATAATATTAATTAAATAATTTGTAGGACTTTGTTTTCGTATGTGACTCCTCTTTTCATATTATTATAATATATGTAGCATTTATATTTATTACTTATAACTTATTATAAAATAATAATATAATAATATAATATTAATTAAATAATTTGTTAACCGAAGTTAAGAGATTGACACGTGGCATTCATGTTTAGGTGGTAAATTCTGGAACTTTCTTTTATACTCCTTTAGTGTGTGTGTGTGTGTGTGTGTATATATATATATATATATATATATATATAATCAAATATTACATTTTTTTGATATTAGATATTGCCTGTATATCTCCTTCAATGCAAACTTAGATACATGAAACATAAGTTCTCGAAACAGCGACATGTGGCAGTCGCGAGGAATTTGAATTTTTTCACTTGCCAGTTTCACTTTAATCTCATGAAACTCATGCTCAACTGCTAGACATAATTTATCTTTCACTTCTTTCAAATCACCAGTAGAAACTTGTAAATACATTTTGAGTTTGGAGTGAGCACCTTCAGCACTTGAGGATGTACGGTTACCAAAATGCAAATATTTTTCTGTCCAAGCACTAACAAATTTTTCTTTCCAAGGCAACCATGTGTTCTTTATGTACTTAATTGCATCTTTCTTGATTTCATAAGACAACTTGAATTCCCACCAATTATTCAGAAAGACAGCTTCTGTTGTTGAATATATCACATTCTTCCAACTTGACATAAATATGTCAAACTCCACCGCACGTCCAAAATGCTTCTTGCAATTCGCTAGCACATTATTTTCAATATGACAAGCACACAAAAGATTTGTTGTTGCTGGAAATACCTTTCTTATGGCATTCATTAGTGCTAGTTCTCTATCTGTCATGTCATAATCACAGACAGTTAATTCTCACTTCCAATAATCTTTTGAAATGCATTTAGTGCCCAAATATAACTTTCCTCATCTTCCCCTTCCAGAAAAGCAAACCCCGAATAAAACGAGGTATTGAAACATGTAACTCCAATGATATCAAGAAGAGGCATGTTATATGTATTAGTTTTGTAGGCGCAATCCATCACAAAGGTATCAGAAAAGGTTTTAGCCAATTTAATTGATAAAGGGGTTGCAAGAAAGAAACTAGTTATATACCCTTCTTGATCATGTAAAATATCATACCAAAACCCAGCTTTTTGGAGCTCTTCAAATAAGGCATTAACCATTGACCTATTTCTTAAATTTTCCCTGCGAACTTTTGCTTTCAAGTTGTAAATAGTTCTAGAGGTAGCCGGGAGATTTGGGTCTCGTTGGCATAATGAAGAAAGGATTTGTCTAGGGGTATTCCAGATTTTGTCATCTCATTGACTCTTTCTCAGGTGGTAATCGGCGAAACGACAAATGTCCAGAAATATCCAAAGATTGCTCATGGTTATGTTTCAAGTTTTTTGTTCTAAATATCCACGTACCATCCCATCCTTTTCTACCTTCAATTCTAAAGGGACAATCAATCAAACGAGTTACAATGCTCCTTTTTCTTGTTTCTCCAACATCATTTCTATCTCGATAGGAACCGCCCCGATCACACTTTAGAAGCACAAACGTATCTTTTCTAGAATTACAAATAGATAGTCCAAAACCTTTAGAATAATAAAATCCCGCACACTCTTTACTAACTCATCACGCGATTCAAACTTAGAACTCTCAAGATACAATTTTTCATCTTCAATCACCTACTGAGTTAAGAAAATGAACAGAAGCATATAACATGAAAGACCAACGACTTTTAGTTTCATTCATCAAAAAACTTTTATGGACAAAAAATGATGCTATTAGGAGACTTTTTTTATGTTTTAAAAATTTCCAACCTTGTTATCCATGGTATACGAATAACCTCGTATATTAAATCCAAAAAAAAACCCATAATACCTAAAGTAAGAAATAGAAGCCTAACAATTCCTACAGTATTAAATCAACCACATATATGTAAATAAAAAAAATGTAAAAAAGAAAAACCCACTAATTTCTTGTTAGGACTTATTGGTAGGCATGTGTTTGAAATTATTTGAGAAATTAAAACAATGATACATACCTGGGAGCTCATATTTGAGTCCATTGAAAACGTAGTCCTAAAATTTTAGTAGGAACACCAGTGATGGAGGAGAAATTCCACTATTTTGTTACTGATTGAGGAGGAAGAAATGTGCGGGAAGCGAAAGAGACGAACATGGTAGGTGAGAAGTCAGACGGTTAAAAGGGAATAAATAGGATTATCAAATTTAAACAAGTACTTCACATAATATAAGGGTATTTTGGGAAATTGCATAAAATAATGGCGGATCTATCGATTGAGGAGGGGAAATCTTATCCCTGTTCCGTAAATTTCGTACGTAGACGGTTAGTTGCTCTGACTAGTTTTTTAGTGCAAAAAAGGACTGCTCCAGTTCCCTTACGAAACTTTCGTTATTGGGTTAGCCATACACTTCACATGTTTCTAGCGATTCACATGGCATCGTCAAAGTTAATATAAAATAAACAATTGGCAGTCTATTAATCTTATAATCTTATTCCCCCTCCCACTTTATTCTATTTTCCTTTTCTAAAGTGAAAAAAATACTACTAGCAATTACTCATCCGTCCCATAAATGTACACTTTTTCATTTTACTGTATTTCAAATTAATACTTACACGAGAGTTTATGTAAAAAAAAAAAGTAAAATGTCACTGCGAAATAATGTAATTTTTTAAATTTTATAAAAACTAACTGTATTATGGGACGAAGAGAGTACTAATTAGTAAATAAGAACTATTTCTAAAGTATATTATGAGAGAAATAATTGTCAAGTTTAAATTAGTTAGTTTAAAATCAATCCAATTTTTATAGAAAATTTCATAAATTCATATATAGACTTCCATTATTCTCAATAGTCAAATATAATCGATGGACCTCATGAAGAAGATTTCTGGAGTATTACGTAAGATTTCTTATTCACTATCTTTCATTATCATTTTTTGAAAAATATAACGTGTTTGATACTTTTATTTCTAGAAAACTAATGACCTGTTGTAAATAAATGTCAAATGTGTATAATCTTTCGGAATTTTTGTAACTGTGTTAAATTTTTATGTACGAAAATAATGTGTTTTTTGAAATATTTTCAGACATTGACCTTATACATATTAAAAATACAAGATGATACATCTGAGGCACGAGCAAAAATCTATCTAACAACCTAATATTGATTCATAATTATCAAAAATATGATTCAATCAGAAACTCCACCAATTACAACTCTATCTATATATAAAATTATACAATCCTTCTACAATCTCAAGTTCTAAACTGATACGATAACATCAATTCTACGCCAAAGGTATATACGTATCGTTCCACGATAAGACGAACAATAATACACAGATTATAGAAAGAGAAATATGAAAGGGTGTAGACGATGATCAGAATATGTGACAGAGTTAAAAAACTCAGTTTCTAATTGCCAAGTTTATACATAAAGATATCTTCAATAATAGTCCCTTCAACATGCTCTGCACTTCTTTAAGTCCTTACACTTCTGCACTCGTGCACAACAGCCCTCCGACTCTCGACTTTAAATAAAACTCTAGTTTCCTTTATTACACAATTAGTCCAGAATCCACTATCACTTATCAATGAAAGTCCTACAATTCATGAACACACAATAAGATCATGATAATCGTAAATGAAACATTTATGACGTTTTAAACTAAGACAACGCAATGAACTTAGATTGTATTATTCAAGAATAATCTAACTGGTAGTGACGCCAACAACACAAATCTACTTGCTTAAATACAATAATATTTTACATAATCTCAAGATCTATTGGACTGATTATTTAGAATCCTTAAACCTAACTCTCATGTGGCAATACACATATATGTGTATGCAGTTCTAAAACTATCTGAAACATAGCAAAATAACATCCAAATTAGCCACTTAGCCACCATGATGTCCATGAAATCACACCGCTAGACTGGTCCTTTTTTCGTTACCATTTCAAGGCCACATCAACCCATGCTTCAGTCAACAAACATTCTTCACACTAAAGGCTTCAACATTACCATCATGCACACTGAATTCAACTCTCCAAATCAATCAAATTACCGTTAGTTCACCTTTAAATCAATCTTAGATGGCTTGTCAAAATCTGAAGATGAGAGTTTGAATCTGGACACTAGCAAATCTATCATCAACTTCATGAATAAAAGCTGCATTGACCCGTTCACAGGTTGCTTGACTAACTTGTTAAAACAGGAACCAGTGGCATGCTTGATATCAGGTTCATTATGGCATTTCACTCAATCTGTGTCAGACAGTTTGAAGCTCCCAAGAACCGTTTAACGAACTTGTAGCATGCCATGCATCCTTGTTTATACAGCCTTGCCTGTTCTTCACGAAAAGGGCTACTCTAAAACCACTAAACATGAACAACCGATCGCAAAGCTTGCACCGATGACAATCAAGGACTTGGTGAAAATTACAAATGGAGACTTTGAGGAGGGAATAGAATTGATCTCTACCATGATAAAAGAAACAAAGGCAGCTTCAGGAATCATATGGAACACCTTCAAAGAACTCGAAGAACCTGAATTCTTAGCCATCTCTTAAGATTTTCGCATACCAAGATTTCCAATAGGTCCGTTTCATAAGTATGTCATGGTTAGACCTTCAACCAATTAAATCAGTAGTATATGTGAGTTTCAGAAGTATTTCTCATACGGGTGAAAATGAATTTACTAATACGGCTTGGGGGTGAGCAAATAGCAAGCACTGATTTATGTGGGTGGTTAGACATGGTTCAGGATCAGTCTCTGAATGGCTCGAGTCATTGCCTAAAGTGTTTGATGCGTGGTAAGTAGTGGTTAAAAATATCAAGTTTTAATTGATTGGAAATACTAAAGTTAACTTAAACACAACCAGACAAGAATACATGTTCGTATTATAGTATAGCTTAGGTAAGACCGAGTCGAACCACAGGGAATCAGTGTAAATTAAAATAATTAATTAAACCTTAGAATTACAAATTACAAATAAATAAGGGGTGCGTTTTAGTTCCGTATAAACGATTTTTAATAAGAAAACTAATTAAACTTAAAACAATTAAAAAGACAAAAAGTAACTAAAGATAATCAGATAGAGAAACATGTATTTACTTAGACTTGTGATTCTTCGATTCAGGTTTCAAATATGTTTATTGAATTGTTAATTATTTATTATGGTGATTTCAACAAAGATGGATAGCCTCCTGTTAAGGTTAACTGATCCCTAATAAACTTTAGCTTAATACTGGATTCTCTTGAATACACTAGAATTTCTTCTACGTGTTATTAACCTAAACTTTATGCAATTAATACTATCAACAGATCATTGAGATTTATTCAGCAACTTCGTGTTAACGCAAGTTTATAATTATTGATTATATAATTATCACATTAATCAGGTTATATTAATTGTTATTCTCTTAACCTATTACCGGTTACAGTCTCAAGCCACAATTAACTAATAAATTACATAATTGCAGATAATCAATCAACTCATACAAACGTTAGTTATAGTATAATTTTTTGACCACGTTAAGTAACAATCAATCAACACACAATTAATATGGATCTTTCAAATAAACTCAACAATCATTCATAATTCAAATCAACATAAACATATCCTAAAACCTTCATCTAATAATCATTCATCTAAGCAAATACAATTAAAGAATTAGCTCATGTTCAAAGTAAACCTAATTAGATCTAAAAACATGTAGTTAAACATAGTAAATAGAAAAGAATAAGAATCAAACCCAAGAACCGAACTATATCTTCGTTAGGTTTGAAAACCTTCAAATCCTAGCTTTCTAGCCTCCAATAAACCTCTTCATTCGACTTCTATACCCTAAAACCGAATTAAGGTTTACTTAATTCATATATAAAATTGTATGGTTTATGGGTTGAGTTTGACCTCTATTTATAGATTTCATGTTCGCGCATTCAACCGCCGGTTGGATATTTCAGCCGCCGGTTGGATTGAATTTTTACCCAAAAACCCGGATCTTGACCCGCGCGTTCGACCGCCTTCCTAATTTAGGTTCAACCGCCGGCTGAACGTTGGTTCCAGAATATTCTACAGCTGGGCCAGGCTTCCTTCTTGGGCTTCTATCTTCATAAATCCGAATTTTATCCCTCTTCTTGGCCCACTAACTTATTCTTTTTTGGGTTAAATCTTCTTTTAACGCCCAGTCTTCTTGGTTGTTAATCTTCTCTTCAATTTCTTCAGTTTTTAGCTCGTTTCCGTTCTTTTTCTTTATTTCTTTAATTTAAATACATTTTTGCAAATATAAACGAAATCAGCAATATATATAAATAATTTGCAATAAAAATGCTTAAAAGTAAGAGAATATTATAATATAAATATGACATTATTTAATGTTATTAGTGTTGTTTATAGAGAAAGTAGATGAAAGGGGATGTATTGTCAAGTGGGCTCCTCAACAAGAAGTACTAGCTCATCAAGCCATAGGAGCTTTTGGACTCATGATGGATGGAACTCGACTTTGGAGAGTATTCGTGAAGAGTTCCCATGATATGCTCACCGTGTGCTTATGATCAACCGATAAATGCTAAATATGTAATGGATGTATGGAGGATAGGCGTGATGTTGAACGAGATGGAGAGTGATATTGGAATAGCTATCAAGAGATTAATTGGAGATAAAGATGGCACTGAGATGAGACAGATATGCAAATCGTTACAAGACAAGGTGAATGTTTCTATAGAAAAAGGTGGCTCTGCAAATCAATCCTTGGAAAATTTAGTTAACTATATCCTCTTATTCTAATGTCTTTTGATCATTCCTAATGAACATGTCTTCATAAAATATATCTATGCATTGCTACATCTTTTTGTTTACAAAAGGGTAATACATCAATAAATGTGCTCCACATTTCAAAATATTGTGTAAAATACAAATGATGCAGGTTCAATAACAAACAAACTGTAAACCATTACATTAACGTCATAAAATACGAAACAATATAAATAAAATGAACATCAATAAATCAACAAAACAGTTACGTTCACAATCCATTGGGCTAACGGTACATCAGTCTAATATCGTCTACTAGTTGGTCGAACCTTGCATAAGATGATCCACCTTTGCCTACAGCTACTCGCATTTTTCAATTTATTTGCATTTTCCATCAACTCACCTTTCAATCCCATTACTTCTCTTATCATTTTCTCAATAACATTTCTATCTAATCTTCCTTCCATATCAATCCCTATCTTCCATGCTTTACTCACAAACTTGCTATTTACTTGTTGATCACAAGTCAACGGCCAACAGATCATCGGCACACCCTCAACAATTAATAATCGAGTCCCATTGACCACGGGTCAGAAACCCACCAATGGCTTTGTAAGCCAATACTTGCACGTTTGAAGCTGAATCAACAATGCAACCCCTGTCCTTGGTGCCTTTAAGAATCTTCGGTGAGACCCGGCAATCTCCAACTATAGACTCGGGCCTTCTCACCCATAAGAACCCCTTCCCACTATTCACCAACCCATTCCATAGCTCAAGTGTTTGAGCCCGTGTGAGCTCCACTTCTTTTTCAATGTTTACATATAGAATGGATTTGGGTCGTTTCAAGTCTAACCACTCGATACAAGTAGCATTTTCATCAACCGAATAATTCAAAAATGGTGTCATCTTTTCCGCTTCTTGTCTAACTCCTAGGTGAGCGTGAATTGGGCCAAAAGCGTATACATTCGAACGGCCAATTCGAGAAAGTACGCGCCCGGGGCTAGGCCCATCTAATGCTTTATATGTATTAAGTATAAGCCCATGGGCTCGATTAAGCTCCTTCATTTGTTTCATTAAAAAGAATCAGCCACATCACGTGACAGGCACATGCTTGCAAGATCATCACCCGTAAGTGCACATTTTGTTAAAGTTAATACCGAAAAAACAGGAAGTTGGATCTGATCAGCCACGTTATAGACAAAACTCATGAACCCATCGGAAATGATACAGGTGAATGGTCCACGTTCATTGGAAGTCATGTTTTGGAAGTCAACAAGTCTTTGAAAATGGGTTCAAGAGAGTCAGATTCTGGAATGAGTTCGTCAGGGATTGTGTAAAGGTGGAAGTATGGATATGGGTTTAAACGAGAATCAATGTTCGTGTTGTTGAAAAGAAAGGTGCGAGTGTAAGGGGTTAAGAGAAAGGTGACGTGGACACCAGAGAGACAGAGGAGTTCTGATAGATCGCATATCGAGGTTAATGGGTATTCAACTGGTGACGGAAAAACCAGAATTTTGAGGGGTAGGGAAATGGTCAACGTTGGATCATCCATTAATTTGACTTTTTTTTTCTTTTTCTTTCTTTCTTCCTTCCCATATGCAATAAAAGACCACTACTTTATACGACGTTACAAACTTACCAAGTAAAATAAAACGAAAATTGTGAGTTTTTTTTATCTTTAGATCTAAATAAATTGTGATAATATTTGATAGAGAATCTGAATTGCAAATGTCAATACATTGACTTTTCACTAAAAATATTTGCTGCAGACACAACTGCAACCACAACTGCTTTATTTGATTTGCACATTATTCCTACCACCATTTGGCTGTCATTAATTGATTTCAACTAGCTAAAACGACCCAAATTTTGGACTATGATTCTTTGTGAACTAAATTGACTTAATGTCTTTGATGAGCCGGTTCAAATCCTTAAATGAAGATCCATCTTGTGCAACACTTTGAGCAGCAGATTTTGCCAATGCATTTGCCGATTTGATGAACTCATTTCTTTTCAAATCAGTAACATCATTTATCGCCTTCTCGATTATTACTCTATCAGAAGTATCTTTTATGTCGATTCCAATCTTCCACACTTCGTTTACAAATCGACTGTTTACTTGTTGGTCCACATAAAGTGGCCAACAAATCATCGGTATGCCCTCCACTATACTCTCCATCGTTGAGTTCCATCCACTGTGAGTCAAAAACCCACCTATCGCTGAATGGGCTAAAACTTCCTCTTGTGGGACCCATTCCGCAAAAAATCCTCTTTTTTTAGTTTCGTTCACAAGAATTTCTGGAACTTGATTATCATTGTACTCTCCAGTAACTGACCCTGGCCGTTTAACCATCAAAAAAGGCTTTCGGCTATTCACTAAACCATGCCATATTTCAAAGAATTGATCCACAGTCATAATCGCTAGGCTTCCTATACTAACGTAGATGACTGACTTTGCGGGCTGTTTGTCAAGCCACGAGAGACAAGTTCTGTTTTCTTCCCAAAGACTATTTGAACCAATCGACTGGGGAATTTGGGTCACTACTTTAGGCTCAATAGCAAGACGAGACTTGAACAAAGTATTTAATGGGCCTATACAATAAATATTTGGGCAAATATTGCGCAAGTGAACAAGTATGGATGCATCCAATACTTCAAATGTATTGATAATGACACCATGAGCTCGAGGAACACAATGAGCTTCGTTTATTATGATCTGGGCAATGTGACTCGTTAAGTTGTCACGACGGTAAAAGCCCGGGAGATCACGACGCCGTAGAAAACTCTCTGTGCCCGGAACACTTTTTATTGGGACATCTAAGTCATTACCTATAGTCAATATGGGTGAACATCACTTAAATGACAATAACACAAACAATATTAAAGTTGAACAATATTAAGGTTAAGATATATTTTAAAAAATGAAAAATGAAATTGAAAGCGACGTCTGAACAAAAGCCTGCTTCAGTAATATTCAATATCATTTTCTAGAATTATCAGAGCTCCTATCAAGTATCAACTGCTTTTGTTGACTTTACAGAATAAATAAATAAACAGGAATTAATAATATTAAATAATATTCCTTTTTTCTAATTTCGTTTATAGATAGATTTTAATTCATATATTTAAGTTTTTAAAACATCTTACATTTAATTTAACCAATCATAAAAAGAGAGTGACAAATAACTGATGGAAAGAAAATAACTTACGAATTTAAAAGTTCAAGTGCACCAATCATTTTTTATAATAAAAAGTTTAATCTACCCGTCATTCTTCATAATAAAAGTTTGCTTACTGTTAAAAGGAACCTCGCCATCTTCAATGAGTTTAGGAAGACACAAGTAAGTCCAAAGCGCACACGGACTCACAGTTTCAAAATAAATCAAAGGAACGTCAATCTCTTCAGCGACATCAAGCGCAAACGAAAACGACGCGTCAGGTATAATAACCGTAACCGGAGACACAGATTTCGAACTAAAACAACCCGAAACCATCATTTCTCTAAAAGTAGGTTCAGTCACATTTTTCATTCCTTCAAAAACTTCCACAAACCGTTCAGTGGAACGAGGATGATCATCACGAAGTCCATCGGATATTGTCTCGAATCGAAAGTTAGTGTAACGGCTGAATCGAGACAAAACGTTTGAGTGACGGATTAAATTTCGTTGAATGTATTCGGTGTTGAGGACAGTAACGGAGATACCGGAAAGACAGAGTAATTCAGCTAATTTTAACGTGCAATTAACGGGGCCTTGCATGGGTATAGGAAAAAGCAGGGCGTGTGTAGACATTTTAATGAAAATAGTAATGGGAAGTGAGTTTTAGTGACTAGTTGATTGTGTGAAACTATGAGAATGGTGACTGTATGATTTATATGGAATGAAAAATTAAATAAAGAAAGTTATTAATGTGAGTATATCTCTTTTATCTTTTTATCTTTTTATTATTTAAATAATAAATTGTTTTCAGAGAAAGATACGGTGGTATCAGCAGATTTTAGTATGAATGTTTAAATTATTTTTTTTATTCTCTATCTTTTTTTTCTGTCTACTTGTAAAGTAAAATACTTACAAATTCGGTCATGTGCTAATTAATTTTTTAATAACAAGAGTATTTTTATTTGAAGTTGTCCCAAATGGTCAAATAATTGAAGTTTCTTTTTTTATTAATAATTGATAATTGATATTGATATGACTACTGTATTTTATTCATTGAGAATTATTATTGGTAAAAACTGTACTTATGACGTTTAGTATGTTCGATATGTATTATAAATTCTGACTTAGAAAAATATTGCAATTCTTCATGATTTCGTTTGGATACATCAAGCGATAGATTTTGATTTTATTTTTATAAAACAACGAGCACTTCTAGAGTTCCGGTGACGGATTCAGAGTTTGAGGTGATATATAACACAGATATCTCAATTTTAATAAATCCGTTAGCACGAACAAAAACTACAAACTTTTTATACAAAATTACACTTTGTATAAAAAATGTACCCATAACAAATACTACCCTTACCTTCAATGTAGCTCCGACCCAGAGTACTCAATTATAAAACAATTGTGACATAATTCGGATAGGCAAAATACAATAATTGTAACATGGTATGTTGGTAGCTAAGACTGCTCCCAACAATCCGTTTCTTGCGCCGTCGGTTTGCAACTGACGTGCGTCACTTAAGTGATGCCATTGGTACGGGGTCGTTAGTTTGCCTCCGTCAGTTTGTATGGTCGGATATCTAACGAGAGAAGCGATGAGTCAATTTTTTTTTTTTTTTTGTATAGAAATAAATGTATATTAGTAAATATGCATCCCAGAAAATGAAGTGACAGTGTCCAGTCAATTGTTAGTCAGTTTTGAAAGTACTGAAGTGACGCTGAACTCACACAATTGAAAGGCAAATGACCGCGTTACCCATTAAGATTGGTCTAAGAGTAATTTTATAATGAACTAAATACTCTTCAATTATGAAAAAAAAAAATTAAAAAGAAAAAAAAACTCACAAATATTATTGGTTAATATTGAAAAGAAAATAATTTGTACATCATTAATTAAATTAAGTATATTTAATAATGTATAAATAAAAATTGATGTTGTATAAATTATCACTCGTATGAATCCAAATAATATTACGATTAGACATGTAGGAAAATGTTGACGTCATTTGATGGTGACCAATAATAGTTTTGTTTTAACGTCTGCATCTTGGTTTACCATGTTATGTTATTATGTTATCGTTATCATCGTAATCATAATTAATAATGAAATGATTATATTATACACGTATACCAGTGTTATCATATAAGATACGCAAATCTTTTCGTTACGTCATTATTAAATATTTGGTTTCCATATGACACTAAAATGTCATCATTAGCCCCCACCCCAAATACAAATGAGGGTCAGACACTATATATTTTGTTCTTATTTTTACTTATGTACACATGACGGATATATTCAGTAGTCTTTGATTCGCAATCGGATTGAGAATGGGTGTAACCGTGTAAGTTTGAATATATATGAGAATACGAGTATCCGCGTTGTGATGGTAGTTTTCTAAAATAATACATTTTAATATTAAGTAAAATATAATAAAAGTTTATATAAATTGTGTAAATATTGAGGTCGTATAATTTAAAGAATAGAAGTTTGATTACAAAAATAACAATTCGAGTAATCATAGTTCAATTAAAAGTACTATATCAAATAAGAATAATAATGACTTATATGATTATGCGACATATTTAAAAATGATAAATTTTTATTATTAAATATCGTACTTAATAACAATACATTAAAAATGATAAAAGAATAATGCATGACACAAATAGTCATTTAACAATTGTTAAATGTTGGAGGTGATAATTTAATCATATCTTTATATTTGTATCATTTAAAATGATAGTATAATTTATTAAATTAACAAATAAAAAAAAGTACTATTACTGTATTATTGTACAAATGGTTATTTAACATTCGCTAAACATTGTAGGTGACAATATGAAACTATATATATATATATATATATATATATATATATATATATATATACTATTCATGTACTGTTGCACAAATAGTCATTTAACATTTAGTAAATGTTTGAGGTGATAATTTATAAAAACTATATACTTTTGTGTTATATAATTTGAATAAATATATTATTATTGGTGCATACATAATTCATACAAATACGTACTTCAACGAATGAGGGGTATCCATAAATTTTAGTCACGGATAACATACAAAATTTGAATCTCACTACACCTGATAGTTTATTAATTTATTAAGTTTATTAAAACAAATAGTGCATCGGCCTTAAATATGAGTGGTAACACTTTTAAAAGAACCAATAATTTTTCAACTAATTTTAAACTAACTTGACTTAATTGACGGGTGTCCATATCACTGCTAACTATAACGCAAGTCCGGCCCTAACTACATCATCGTCTATTTTTTTTAACACAAGTCTAGTTTACAACTTGTATACAACCTATACAAATTACTCCGTAAAAATTTAATGCGCACAATTCTGTTTTTTAAGTTTTATACTTTTGTAGTATTGTTAAGAAGATGAATTATATAATTCATGCCGTTTATGTAATCAAATCATCATAGCATATATGTACTTAACTAGGTGATAGAGTTTTGATCTCCTTAGTCTTGGCATAAGATTTTATAGGAATAAGTAAATCATTTTAATATGGTAAATTTGATTCGTAATATCCAGTGGCAACCGGCCGGTCAATGTACTAAAACAAAACAAAATTAAAATAATTGTATTTGGTATACCGAAACAATGACTTTTAATTGCATAAATAATGAAACATTAAATTAAATAAAACTATATTCATTATCAAATTCACATGTCTATTGACCATATACAATAGAAAAATAGTAGATATGTGGAGGAATTAACTTAAAAACATGCCAAATGAATTTATTCGCTTAAATACTTTTCTAATTTTAATGATACAAATTATTTAGTTTCTAAACTCATTTACAATTCAAACACATTGCAGTACAAGATATCTCTAAACGGGCTTAATCCAATTGATAGTTTTTTTTTCTTTTAGAAAAGCAAACACATCCTACAATGAATATTTACATAATTTCATGTATATTTATATTTATTTCATATCTGGGACTTAAACTCATAATTTTATAGTTGAAAGTTCAAAGGCAAATGGCCTTTCTTTTTAAGTCTAAGTGATAGTTGCAAGTTAACAATGTGAAGTCAATGTTTACATATGCGGTCCGGACTCCGCATACCACCGAAAACAATAATGTATCAATTTCAATTGTTTAATAGAAGTATGTTACACTCATAAATTTTTTACAAAGAAAGCCGTACAAAATAATATGGCAAGTGATCTCCACCAATCACAATAATTCTAGTTTTTTATTTTATGTTTCTCTCTTTATTTAATTGGTCCACTTAGGTTTGAATATATTTTATAAAAATTGTGTGAGCCTATTATTTCTCTTTTTAATATGTATCCACTCAAAGTCTAATTGATAGTCGTTTAGGTATGACTGTGCAGTTGAAAACACAAAAGAAATATGCAATTGACCAATAATATTCAAATAGAAATGTATTTTATTATACTTTGAGTCCTTCAACTATATATAACATATACAACATATACACAAGGAGTCTCTCCTTTAACATTAACAGTACGGTATCATATGTGCAGTTAATAACACGGAATATTTCTCCATCAAGGGCACATATTCAACTTAATTTAGTAAAAAGTACAGAAAATAATAAGAATATAATGTCTTTTGTTTACAATAAATAAAGTGGCTGCCAAACATGTTACTCCAATTTACACCTTTTTGTTCCAAAATTGCCAGCACATATAATGTTGAAGCTGAAGTATTAAAATGAGAAATCCATATATTGTATTTTGATCTTTCGGGTCCTCAAAGGTGTTTAGAATCTGGTGAATAGGTCCCCTGTTTCTCATATGTGGCGACTTGGAGAGCTCTGTCTAACAGGCAACTTGCACAAAATAAAAACCCATTTCAGCATCTTCTGTTAATCAAAGAGTATCAAATTAAACAAAAAGTTTATAACACAATTTTTTAATTAATGATCTACTTTTATGAATAGATTGTAAGCTTAAACCTCAACTCAACATGTACATACAATGCTTGAGAGACAAAATAAGGATAAGTTTGGCTACTTAAACTTCAAAATGAATGATTCTAACTTAGATATACATATTCATCTTTTTCGAGGTTTTTATATCCTCGATTAAACGATTTAAGTTATTATAAGAACTTCCATCCCTAGCAACCGATCGTCGAGCCATTTTCATCATTCGATCAACTGGTCTAGTTAGCTCGTCCTTCTTTGTATCCATCAAATCCTTGATAGTTTTCTCAACGACAACCCTATCACAAATATCTTTCATGTCGAACCCTAACTTCCAAACTTCTCCAACTAACCTACTATTCACTTGTTGGTCCGCATAATATGGCCAACAAATCATAGGCACTGCTGCCACGATACTTTCCAGTGTTGAATTCCATCCCGTGTGTGTAAAAAATCCACCAACTGCAGGATGAGCGAGAACCTCCTCTTGTGGGGCCCATCTCACCATATATCCTCTTTCCACGGTGCCCTCTAATAATTGGGTAGGGATGGTTTGACCATCTCCAGCCACAGAGTTGGGTCTAACGACCCACAAAAAGTTTTTCTTAGAATTAACAAGCCCATACCAAAACTCAATAAACTCGTCTCTACTCAACATGGTCATGCTCCCAAAACTAACATAAATGACTGATTTATGCGCGTGCTCATCTAGCCACGTCATGCAAGTTCGATCCTCCTCCCATAGACTATTTGAAGATCGTGGTGGTGATATCATTCGGGCATCTAGTCTAGATTTTAGGTGTGCATGAAGAGGCCCAATTGCATATAGATTTGGAATATGCTTGCGAATTTGTGTTAAGGCGGATTCTTCCAAGTCTTCAAAAGTGTTGAGAATGAACCCGTTTGCTCGATAGGTCTCTTGTGTCTCTGATGTAACAACTTGAAAAGCTCTGTCCGATAGATCACTAGCACGACAAAAACTAGGTAGATCACGTAGCCGCAAGTACTTTTCCATCCCAGTGACACCATGTAAAAGTCTGTCCATTTCATCATCTTCTGTATACCATAAAAGATTTCATTAACACCATAACTAGAACTACAAAACTTTGAAGACTTATTTAAGTTAGTGTACGTAAAGCTCACCTTTAATAGGAAGGTCTCCGGAATCAATGAGCTTAGGAATGCAATAAAAAGCCCAAAAACAACTAGCACTAACTGTACGAAAAAGATAAATGGGGATCTTCATTTCTTTAGCAACATCAATAGTGAAACACATGATCCCATCGGCAATAACACTCGAAACAGGAGGCCTATTATTCACACAATTCAAGCAACCACCAGGAAGAAGCATTTCCCTAAACATTGGTTTAGTTACCATTTTAATAGAATCAAAAATATCCACAACTCTATTACCCGAACGAGGATGATCAGGAGGAAGCCCATCAGAAATGGTCTCAAATCTAAAACCAGAGTATCTAGAGAAACGAGACATGACATCAGTGTAACGCAGCAACCGACGATGAATGATGTCGGAATTGAGAAACGTGACATTGACACCGGAGATGCAAAGGAGCTCCGCGAGTTTGAGCATGCAGCTGACGTGGCCTTGAACGGGAAACGGGAATATGAGTACGTGTGGAGAATTATTCTGAGAATCCATTTGTGAAGTGGGAATTGAAGGGCAAGTAAAGATGGAAATGGATTAATGTTAGATATAATGAATTAAATTCTGGTTGATTTGCTTGTTTGATGAAAATGCAAATTACATGCGAGGTTGAACGGATCATCATCTTTGGTTCTTGGACTTGATGTACGGAGGAATTTTTGTTCATGCTTCATACGCTTGCTTGGGTGTAATATAAGGTGGGATGTTTTATTGTTTTATTATACTTTGATGTTATATACTGTACCATTTAATGCACAATTTTTTCTTTTGATTTTGTTGATATAAGTTGGGAGAAATTTCATATATACTCGACTTAAATCGTTAAACCGAATAGTGACATGTTCTCTTAAAGTATCATGTTTTGAAATGCATGTTTTTAATGCTTTTTCATAAAAATATAATAGTATAAAACACGTATGGATAAATAAAAACCGTAAAATAGTAAGAAAAATAATTAGTAAACCTAAATTTGTAGAAATAAATATAAATCTAAAGATGTGATTGATATATTTAAAAAGTAGACCGGATAAAATTAAAATTAAGAGAGATAAAATGAAGCCGATCAAAAAATTAAACATTCTTCTATATCTATATAATTAGTCATTTAACATTAGTAAAACTATTCTTTCATTTCTATGGCATTGTTGTACCGTCTATCCCTACACTAGAATTAAGAAAGTGGGATGGAAACTAATGGGCCTAAAAATGTAAATCAATAGTTAAAAGTTAAAACAGGTATGGATAACTAAAAGTCGTAAAATAGTAAGAAAAATTATTGGTAAATCTAAATTTGTAGGACTAAATATAGACTTAAAGATGTAATTAGTATATTTGAAAAATTGATTGGATAAGATTAAGAGAGAGAAAAAATTTAGCCTCATAATATTAAACCTACTTTTAAATCTATAGAATTACACATATCTAACTTACTCGATTAGTTGGCATTGTTGTACCGTCTCTCCCTACACTCGAATTAAGAAAGTGGGATGGAAACTAATGGGCCTAAAAATGTAAATCAATAGTTGTCATGTAAAAAGGCCCAATTCATGTGACCCAGACGGGTTTAAAAACAATAATCAATCAGGCCCATCAAGATGACATCAATCAAAATAACTGGATAAGTGTTCTCACTATTTCCAGAAAACCATAGAAACGTGGCGACATTTCGTTATTTGCACAACTTCAAGAGAATCCTAGAAACTGCCACATCATTCTTTCTCTCTTATAAATACCACCTTTCACCCCTATCCACAAATCAAGAAACATAGTACTAGTGAACAGCATCTGAAGTCCAAAACAACCAAATTAAACATTCAAACATGTCGATCATTCCAAGCTTTCTAACCAACAGAAGGAGCAACGTATTCGACCCATTCTCTCTCGACGTATGGGACCCATTTCAAGGCATCACAAGCTCTCTCACCAACCTCCCCGAATCATCTCGAGAAACCGCAGCGATCGCCAGCGCCCGTATCGACTGGAAAGAAACACCGGAAGCGCACGTGTTCAAAGCGGACTTGCCCGGTCTTAAAAAGGAAGAAGTGAAAGTTGAAGTTGAAGAAGGAAGGGTGTTGCAAATAAGTGGTGAAAGAAGCAGAGAAAATGAGGAGAAGAATGATAAGTGGCATAGAGTTGAAAGGAGTTCGGGCCAGTTTTTTAGGAGGTTTAGGTTGCCCGAGAATGCGAAAATGGAGGAAGTGAAAGCGACTATGGAGAATGGTGTGCTGACCGTGACCGTGCCTAAAGAAGAGGATAAGAAGCCGGTGGTCAAGGCTATTGATATCTCCGGCTAGGTATTTGGAACAATCGTGAAGTGGTTGCAAGGTTTAATGATAAAAATAATGTAATAATGTACCTAGTCTTTCGTTTCTATGTTTTTCGTCGTGCGAGTATTGTAAGGTTGTTTGTATGTGTTGTGGTTTTGCTTGAATGATAAATAAAGTATAAAGTTTTAAGTTTTAAGCTATGGTTGCATTTCTATCAAAATTAATTCGGTCTTTCTAATTTATCTTCAAATGGTTGATGGTGATGAAATTTAATCTTAACTTGTTATGTGTAGTTAGGAATAAAATATTTACTCCGTAGTATATTAGTATGGTCTTGTTTCCGTTGACCAAACAGAGTAACCAATTGTTAAAAACTCTGACCAATATCTGCAACCTTGAAAATAAAGTATAGAAATACCAAAGTTACAAAATCCCCTGATGCCCTCGATCAGCGTCGAGGAACATGTACTGGGGTGTATGTGCATCAGTGTCGAGGTGTCGAGGAACATGTACTGGGGTGTATGTGCATCAGTGTCTGGGGGGTATGTGCATCAGTGCATGTGCGACAGATCAACAAAGGAAAGAGAACGATGTTCCAATATCAAAAGTAACATATGGCACACAAAAACACATCATTTTCGTATCGGAATTTAATAAGGCCATGTAGAATTGAAATCTTTTCAACAGTGACCACAACGAGGCAAAAACAACTTAAAATCTAGCAATAAACATTAACTTAAAAATTAAAATACCAGTAAACGATTAATTACCATAACTGATCTTGATAAACATTCAGAGGCTCATACCCAGAAGTCAGGAACCTTTACAAAATAACATATTTAAAACCCAAGTTAGTGTGATACTTAAAACTAACAAAATAATTAATTCTTGTTAAACCAGATCAACAAGCCTAATAGTAGCAAAACCAACGCAACACCAATAAGGCAATAACCAATGCCCGAATCAGACTAGCAACATCAGCAGCCACGTCATTGATTTTAGTGCTAGTGACGGTGAGGACATCACTATCCAACACCATATTCACCCTACCCCCATTCGCATTCTCCGGTAAAAGAGTACTAATTTCCTACTGCTATAAACAAACTCACCGTTTTCCCCAATTTCCTTTTTACACTCTCCTTTTATCTGCAACTCTTTATCGTCTTTCACCCTAATTTTTACTTCCTCATTCTGCATACCATTTAGGTCTACTTTGACCACGATTTCGTCACCGGTGTCTTTTCGTACGAACAGTGTTTTGGCAAAACATCCGAGTCGTTGGGTGCGGTGACGGAATAATTGAGGGGTGCCGGAAAATGTACGGCTGATCGACACGGATGAAATTGAAATGGGGTGCGTGATCGTTTAGCAATGGGTGAATTAGTGTACTGATATTTTCAAACAGATCGGCCCACTAGAGCCCAATAACATAAGTACTATATTCCTCCGTAAACAGATCGGCCAACTAGAGCCCAATTAAATAAGTACTATATTCCTCCGTATCTCATAATTTCCTTGTATACAATGTATCTGTGATGCACGGCGTCATAGATGTCCGACACGTAATACAGTTAAAAGCAACGTATTTGATCGTTTGGTAATTTTTGTGTGACATCTAACAAATTAAGATAATAATTTATAAACATCCTTTTTTAAGTAATATCAGACAATGGTGAATTATGATTTACTAATCGGAGGGTAAAAAAAATTTATTTTGATTATTTATTCAGTTTTAAAGGAGCAAAACTTATAAAATATCATAAACATTCTTAAAAGTTTTTTTTACATTGATTTGAAAATTTTTTAAGAGACTGTTACCCTCTACATCAGCCCCTGATCTCAGACACCTTTTATTACAATTTATTACATAAATAACATATAAAATCTTGATTTGTGAGTGTTGTAATAAACAAATACTAACAATTTGGTATGTAAGTATTCAAACAAAATAACATTCGTGATCTTAAATTTGTATCTAACAAAAAAGACACAATGACACTAAAATTAAATACAACAAATCATCAACCTAATGATTTGGACCGAGAAGCGAGAGAAGGAATGTCATATGATGACAATAAGATTACAAAGTGAACCACATCTTTCAAACTATGTTTTAACTTTTTAGGTACTCGACATATCGATGTAAATTCTTATCACAATTATTCTTATAATTATTGTATCATTGATCCCTAAATCTTTCATCGACTTATATAGACTAAGATTTATTATCAATATATATTGTAGATAGAAGAAAATTTGATTTTTGATAACATATATAATAACATTGTTACTTTATATAGTATTGAATTGAATTCTAGTGGGGAGTAAGTCAATTTCTAGAAAGATGTATAATTTTAAAGATGAACTAATCATAGTATATTTTACCATCCATATATTAACTTAGATTAATGAACCACTTGATTATTTAAATAGATGATTGATGAGTTGACACCACAAAACAATGAGAATTAACAAAAAATTGATACGTAGTATTCTAAATTATGATAACTTGCTACATATGCTAGAGGGACACTTACTATATACGTAAGATATGCATTATGATTATTTGAACTTTTTCAAAATGATCAGTTTTTTCACTCTTTTTATTAATAATAGATGGTGTAGAATCTAATAATTATTTGGTCATCTTAAAATACAATTAAAATTAGATTTCAAATTATATAGGATGTTTGTGGTTTATGTTAGTGAGAAATCTCTTAGCAACATAGCAGTCTTTTATTGCACAATGCAAATAGCAAATATCTCCGATCATCTCATATTATCATAACCTGTTCGCAAGCCAAAAAAAAGTGTTACTATAGTAGGTATGTTTTGATGTATACCTTGTAAAATCATCTAACACTACAAAGAATTAGAGGTGTTCGTTTGCATATATCGGATCAAATCCGATCCATTAACATGAATACATTTGAATTTTCATTCTCAAATGTGAATCCGATCTATCCAAACAAATCTCGAATTCGAACTGAACCGAACCGAACCATATTACTTTTTGGATAGATCAATTTTAACCATTTGATTTTTTTGTTACTGCACGAGATTATCGTTTTTGACTCGTGATAAGAAAATGTCACGAGCGATATCAACGGCTACTTATTGTCATGTTGCGTTAAGGGTTATAAAGACGTGTAGTTAGTTTTTTATATTAAAATTTAGAATTTTAAGTTATATACAATTATATATATTAACATGAACAATACCTATTATATAATAAAATTTTATATATAACAAATAATCAGATTAATTTTTTATATCTATTTTGATAGATAAATAAGGGTATTACATATACAATATACAATTATTACTATTTGGTTTATTTGAACTAGTTCGGATAATAGTAACCAAAACCAATCCAACAACAAAAATTCTAATTTAATTTTTGTTCGATTCGAACCAAAAAATCAAATTCAGTCCATCCGAATAGACTATTTAAATAATTCAGTTATACCCGAAAAGAATAATGTAATATTTGGGAATTATGAGGCTGTGTAGATGGGAGTGTCCATTTATTTGGGTGCGTCTGGGTTGTGTTCAGAATTACAATAATCGAGAATTAACTAGTTATAAACACATCTAAAATCTAATAATCAAATTCGTAAACGCAATTAACCAAAACATTTACACACAACAAATAACACCAAAAAAGTAGATGACATTTATAAACTAAACGAGACATCACACATATGAACACGATTACATTTCCAAAACCCTAACAGGACTGACTATTAACCACATTATTATTTTACTAATCGACTTAACCATAACATAACATCAAAGTACGCACAAATTCAACCAGAGATCTGAATCGATTTCACATCGGGCTTTTTGACTTCAACTTTAGGCACAGTCACAGTCAACACACCGTTCTCCATCGCTGCTTTCACCTGATCCACCTTCGCATTCTCCGGCAACCTAAACCTCCTCATAAACGTCCCACTGCTCCTTTCAACTCTATGCCACGTGTCACCTTTCTCTTCGCTCTCTTTGTTCCTCTCTCCACTGATCTGCAACACGCGATCATCTTCCACCTCAACTTTGACTTCTTCCTTTTTCAACCCAGGCACGTCAGCCTTGAACACGTGTGCGTCAGCAGTTTCCTTCCAATCGATGTTGGCGTTCGCGAATGATGACGTTTCCGATGATCGGACTCGGTTTGAAAGTGATCGGAGATCGTTATTGTTGAATGGGAACCCTTCGAATGGGTCCCATATGTCTAAGGAGAACGGATCGAAGACGTTTGTCCGACGGCCACCGAGAAAATTTGGAATGATCGACATGATTGATTGTAATCAAAAACTGAAAATCGGATGTAACAATTTGCTGATTGGATATCGAATTCTGATGTCTGATTGAGCGTTTGGGTTGGTTTATATAACGGTTTCTAGGTAGTGTCTTGAACGTTCTGGAGATATCATTTGGACAATTGGGAAGGAACTTTCTGGAATTTTCTTTTATTTCCATGGTTAATGTATTGGGCTTGGTAATTAAACCCATTGCGCTGCTAGACTTTATTAGGCTAAACTAAGAAACTTCAATATGTAATGGGCCAATTGCCCCCAAAGTGGAGCTGAAACCGAAATTTTCAACATGTCATGAAATTTTCAATGTAGTTACATTTTTGGGGTAATTTAATAAAACTACTTGTAATATATGATTGATGTAACATGATAAATATGGTATTTCAGTTGATTAACATTTTATGTATGCAATCCGACTAACATACTCTATAACATCGTCTAAGAGCATATACAAAGCTCAAACGATGCACTATCTATAAATATTATACAACTTGTACAACAATATATGTACAAAATATGACATTTTTAGACAATTATGTCACAAGTCACCAAAGCCGTTTGAATCGATTGCCACAATCTTAGGAGCACCAAACCGCGATGAATTTCCTCGGCTCTTAGAGGCTAACCTAGCGCTTCCGATAAACTTGTCACCACTTTTAGTGCGAACTATTGGTTGTTCTTCCTCTTTCTTTAAATCGCTTGGTGGTAAAAAGCAGTCCATCGAAAGACCCTTTATATTAAAATCGACTTCCTCAATTGTCCAAACTTCCTCCATTTTCGTGTGCGAGTGGCTTTCTGAGTCCTCACCGAATCTAAACAATGAGACGGATGTTTGACCGCCGTGAGCTATGTTGACCCCGTCGATGGTCCGATAATCTTGGACTAATGATTCCATGGTTGTCTCCCAAAATACACTATCACTTCCATGGGATCTAATTCTAATGAGATGCGAGTCTTTTAGTTGGTACAATAGACCAGTTCTTTGACTAAAATACCCCCAAATAGTGTGTTTCATAATTTCCACATTGTTACTACTTCTTACTTTTAGAGCTGCAACCTCAGCTTCAAGCTTTAACAAAAAGCAGTCTTCTCCATTAATAGTCTTTTCTCCAATACAAATTGAATTTGTGAACAAATTAGCCGTTGACTTTGGATCAAGTCCCTGTCAAAATCAAGAATTGACTTTTTAGCACAAATTGACTTTCATCACACAAAAAAATTAAACAATTAGCATCCAAGACATTTCAAGACGTGCTCCACTCAAGATTATGTTTGGCTAATTGAAATAGCTAACAGGACCCACTTTTGACAAAATTAAACTAATAAATTTTCGTACCAAACACTTACAATTTTCCCTACTTTTAAGTCAAACCAAAACCAAACACAAAGTTGACTAATGAATTTATACCTGTAACGAACGACGAAGAGGTCTAGGGGGACCACGAGATGCATGAGAATGATGCCACGGTGTCTGTCGCCACGCCACCTTCCCATCGCTACCGGCGCTGATCTTAAAACCGGAAACAACAAGTTCTAAAGACCAAAGGTCGGGCCTTTTTTGCCATAACACAAACCCGCCCATTTCACCACCACTGTTCTTAACGCTCTTGACCTTCATCGGCTTGCCACCACCACAGCTCATGGGAATTCCATCTCCATCAGTGAAGTCAGTCGCTACCATCTTAACCTTTCCTACAGCATACATACTGTCAACTTTATTCAAAGCTTTTTCTCCACCGGCTGATGCTATATATTGTTGCACGATGTATTTAGCCATTGAAGATTCCTGCATAAGTCAAATCCAATTAATATTTCATTAATACCAATTAAACATGCGATAGTAAGTAGTAGTTTAAGCAAGTGCAGTATATGTCGATCACACAGAGCACCAAAACGCCTCAATTCTCTAAGAGAGTTCACTAAATTAATGAACTTGTGAAAATTTTGTCAACACTATAAATTGAACTTTATTTCTTTGCAGCTTATAGCAATTTTTGTAATATCTAGAAAAGGAACAAAAGAGTTTTTTTAATGCGTACTTAAACTTTATGTTAAAGTCATATACTTTGTGATTATGGCACAGAGACAGAAATACACAACTGGTTTTGAAAAAATAACAAAATCGTATCACTAAAAATTTCTTAAATTCGAGTCGTCTTATAAATTGACTTACAATAGGGTGATCTTGGATAGTTGGTTTAGTTATAGTTTGGTGGCCCGAAGTGATCGGAAGAGGGACTAGAGGAGCTCCAACGACTCCAAGCAAGAGCTGAATTTCAGCGTTGCGTCCACCAAAGTCCAAAAACTGACGTTTTTGATCGGTTGAATGAGGTTTGATCCAAGACTTCATGGTTTGCCAAGAGGTGTTGTTATGGCTAACCTTAATGTCATGATCATAGGTTTCTTCAGGTATGGGAACTTCGAGTACGGTCTCAAGAGCATCCTCATTGTCTAAATTTGGACATAAAGTTCTCATTATTAAGTTTAGAAAGTGAGAGAACTGGAATGAAAATGAGAGAAATGAATCAAGTGAGAATTGAGTGTCTTGAATTCAAAGGGAAAGATAATAAAAAGGGAATGAATTGAAGAACCAACCGACCATGGGCCGTCTTATAACGTGCGACCTCTTTGAGTAATGTCGTGTCCGCACGCTTACTCTCTTTTATTGTTCTTTTGTCTTTGCCCCTTAACTAAACAGTCTTCCTTTTTCTTTATTTTCATTTTAGGGTTTATTGTTTGAAAGTAAAACATACTTTACACGTTTTACTATTGTGTGTTGTCACATTTCAGAAGTTCTATCGTATGTAATAAACTTGGATAATTCGTCCATCGTATGTATAAAGTGACCTGAAATGCAGGTTGACGGTTTCTTCCTTCTTTTTTCACACATGCCAAATCAGCAAATACATGTTCCACGTCAGCAACAGGTGACATTGTACATACATTAGACGATTTAACAGGTTTCAATGCATACAATAGAACTTTTGAAATGTGAGTGCATACAATAGTAAAACGTGTAAAGTATGTTGCAATTTCAAACAATAAACCCTTTATTTTATTAACTTTAATGTAATGTATAATATTTTAGGGTAAAATAATGAAATGGAATAGAACAAGGGTACACTTCAAAGGAGCAGAATCCCGTCAAAATTTATGATGATGTCAAAATTTTAAGGGTAAGATGAAATGTAGTTATGATACAGTAAATCTAGATGTAGATAAAAAAAATCAAGAGCTGAGATTGTGTGTCTCATCTTTCCTCTCTAAGCCGCTGCTCTTGTGATCTCAAATTTTATAATAAACATAAATAATAAATAATAATATAAAATTGTAAATTTCAAACCCCTGACTTTAATTAGTGTGCTATGAGATAACAAATAATTATCAAAGAAAACAACTATACATTACATATTACATATTCTTATAAGAATGTAAAACATTATATATACGCATTTTTTGTAGATCTATTTCTATAACAAAAATTTTTTCTTAGTCTAGTTTAGACGTCTCACTAAATAACTAATACTTCAAGTTTGAGATTAGTTATAATAATTAAGTGGTTGCATTGATTATAGTTATTAAGATTTGGTTCAAAGGTCTCACAACCGATTTCATGAAGTATTGGTGTGAGGCCACTATTAGATGTGCGTGCATTGTAATTGTAATATAGTTATAAATAAAGTTTAAGATATTATATTTGATCATTAAGTTCACGATACTTGTCTGTGCTTCATATACACTTTAATTAACAAAGACTATATGAATGCTTTTTAGACGAATCGATAATGCTTATACAATTGGTGACCAACTACACATTTGTTTGATAACATGATATATGTTCGACTCATCTATAGTATAGCTTTCTAAGGGTGTCGTTTATTATCGTGCTCTAATCGCCTATTTTACCATAAGGATCATATCTACCATATTTTGTACGAGTAACTAAAGATACACTTTCGATATAACAAGAATCCAATAATTATGAATACACAAC
Source organism: Gnaphalium uliginosum (assembly GCA_963930675.1). Lineage (NCBI taxonomy): Eukaryota > Viridiplantae > Streptophyta > Magnoliopsida > Asterales > Asteraceae > Gnaphalium > Gnaphalium uliginosum. Next base: position 3,193,205 of record OZ005682.1, on the reverse strand, counting down.
AACGGGTTAGTATGCAAACCAACGCTATTATCATTTTACTAGCATATGCTTCTGAATTGTCAACCCTAACAACCTAGTCCGATGTATGTCTCTTTATATGTTACTTTTTGCATAGCTAGCTAGCTTTAATGCTTTATTTATTGTTCTAAATCTTATAGGAAATCAAGATATATATCCCGTGATCTTAAGTATATTAGAAAAATGATGTGAATTAACGCAATAATTAACAAAAAGTTAAAACGAGTGATGTGTTAGGAAGCAATATATTAGCAGCAAGCAAATAAACATGGTTTTCTGTAAAGGAAGATTGCTCTTTTCATCGGGTTGAGAGTGGGTCGGAAGACATTCGTATAATCCGGATTGTTTTCTTGTGGTTGTTAGTGATGGTGCAACCGGCAATTGGTTTGGCGGTTTGCGGGGTTTAAATAATTAATCCGATCCGATTAATTATGCAGTGCACGTTCTCCTGATTTATAGTTTGTCGGCTCAACCCGGGTTTTTAAGCTTTCGTCCACGACCAGGTGAACCGCCTCCCTAAACTCATTTTTAATTTTAATATTTATTTATAGTTTATATACGAGTTAAATACATGTATGATCACCTCAATTATTCTTTAATTTGTTATTACTATATCAAAAAATCTCAAACATAAATAACTAAATCAAGTGATAGACATTTGTTATTATTTGTACTCTCTTCGTCTCAGTCAAAATGACCATGTTGACTCTATACGTAAATTTAAGATTCTTCACTAACTACTTTTTTTACCAATTAAATATCAACTTTACACATTAAAGTCTTTTTTTATTGGTTAAACACACAATTGAACACTTATAATGAGACGTCACAAAATAGTAACATGGACACTTTAAATAGGACGGATGGAGTAATTTGTAACTTGTAATCGTAATGTAATTAATTATAGTCCTATATAATATATGTGACGAGTTATTCAAGTATGATGTCGGTGAACCACCGGAGCTTATGTCATCAATAATTAATTCATTCTTAATTTTGTCGAATTGATGAGAGATTTCTCATGATTACTCGTAAACGGGCCAACGATGAAGACTCTTGGTTTTGTCGTTAGTCCTGATAGTAATAGCTTTTCGGAATCGTTTAGACCCCGAAACTCGCATTTTATTATTTACGCTTATAATTTTGAACGTCTAGATCTGTTTGAGTTTTTTTAGTTAGTCCGTTTTGGATAAGATTTGTTTTAGCTTTTCTCCAAAGTATTTAAATACTTATGGGATATAGGTTTATAATAGTTTTAGGCTTTTAGATTTGATTAGTAATACTGCTCATGAATACTTTTTTGGATTTCGAATATCTTGTTTGATCTTCAACGTCATTCAATCATATTGCTTTAGCATTAAAACGCGTCATACACTCATCACTCCCTCTTTATTCATTTTTTCAGTTCTATTTTGTACGATACATAACTTTCTATATTGGAGTATTGGATAATATAATCTATCTAAAATCACTTGAAAACTCTATTATGTTCGGTATCTTGTTAATACTATAAATCATAAAAATAAAGAACACTAATACATCAAAACTGTCATCTTTGCCCGCAATATATGCATACATAGAATGGATAATGCTTTTTCACAATGTCGAGTTTAATAATCATAATCATATTTGTTATTACATGAAGACTTATCTAAAGTACATCGTATATATATGAATTTTTCATGTCCTTCTTCTAAACAATTGTTATAAAATAAAATTCGTAATATAATATTGTGTTACACTGATATATATTACCCGCCGACCATTCTTGGAGTAAAAACTAAACAATGAAAACGTAGTTAACTTGGAATTGATTAAAGCCAAACTTGTGGTGACAAGTTATTTCCAAGCATCCAATTAATCACTCAATCCATTTAAACTAACGTTAACACGTACGCAAACAAAACATAATAATAAAATTAGGGAGGTGGATTCAACGTATAATGCTAAAAAAGTAAAGAATGAAAAATCCAATAGGATTGCTCCATTTCTTTAAAATCCAATTTCACTCGTATTTTTAAAATCAAATATCTCACAAACGGCATGATCAAAAATTATAAAAATTATATATTCGAAATCAGCGTCTTTTTCTCTTCGATTAGAGATCTCACAAGCTATACTTTCGACAATATTTTTTTTCATTTTTGTTAGGTCGTAGAAAATGTGACTTATATAATCACATGTGATTTTATGTATATTTACATGTGATTTATGAGTAAATAAATTATTTTTATGTGATTTTAAACTTATAATTGTAAATTTGAATATTCACATGTGAATATAGATATGATTTAAAACTTATAATTTGATTGTAAATATATTCACATGTGAGTGTTAAATTCACATGTGATTTACTATTACGAATTTCACATACCCATTATAAAACGAAAAAAAAAAGTTCGTCGAAAGTATATCATGTGAAATCTCTAATTAAAGATAAAAAGATGCTGATTCTAACGGTGTAATTTTTATAATTTATGAATATATGGTTTGTGAGATATTTAACTTTAAAAATAAAAAGTGGAAATGGGTAATTGAAATGGAGCAATCCTATTGGTTCCTTAATTCTACATTTTTTTACCATTTTACATTGAACTTTTCTCTAAAACGAGATTATTAGTCGTTTACCTATTTAAAAGTTAAAACCATCAGAGATAATAATATTGGCCTATAGGGTTGGACAAGCGAGTGGAAAAAATATATAAATTCTAACTATAAATGAGAGATCCTTTATGTACATTTGAAATAGTGAGCGAGATCAAACTGTGTGAAAATTAGAATACGTGAAATATATACAATCAATTTAATAATAAGTATTTTATTTATTATTTAACAAAAAAAAAAAAATGCTTTGATTAAAACTTTATGAACTTATAATATGACAGTCAGTCAGCAAATAGTGTCTTTGTGTAGGAGTAATATTAGAAAACACGATTATCGTATGAGAATTTTATTATTATACATAATATACAATATTCTTGAATAGAATCGAATATAACAACTAATCACCCTTAAATTTTTGGACTCTTACCGACTTTTATGTGTGTTGTTGAACAAGACGACCACAAAAATAAAACATATAACTTGGCTTATAATTTCAACGAAATGAAATCATTAGAAAGTTATTGTTTATGAGTAATAAAATAAATAAGGGCACGTTTAATTATGAAAAAGTATCTTCATTTGTCCTTTTCTATTTTTATAGAGGTTTTTGTCCCTTGAAAATCATAATGGGTTTATAGAACTATTTTTATAGAGTTTTCCAACTAATAGTAGATGAGGCAAGATAGGTGGGTTAAGTAACTAGCGAAAGCATATTAGGGTTTAAATGAGTCATTATTGTGTATGTGTCAAAATGGGCCGGGGCTGGCGTGAAAACATATTTAGGTAATTGATGTTTGGTGTGACGTTGGCCTCGATATATAAGGGCGTGTTTGGCAAAATTGAGTATTTTGACTTGAAGTTGCGATAATTAGTTTGACAAATTTAATTGTGATTTTCTACAGCTTAAATTGTTAGATTGGGAAGCATGTAAGGCATTGTTGCAGCAAAATTGATTCAACTGTAAATATCAGCTTCTATGCCAAACTCTAATCCTTCATTTCAACTTATTATTTAATCTTGAATCTTTTTTTCTTTTGACAAGATTGCTGCGTTTTGGAAAAGGAAATAGGTTGTGTATAGTGCATGTGAACTCACAAAATGTTGTGTATACACTCTGATGAGTTTATTATTGGCAGAGCTAATTTCATTCGATGATGCTCTAAAGAAAGTATTGACTGGTGAAGCTTCAATGGAGATCTTATGGAGCATCCTCAATGTGGTATGTTCACTTTGTATGCCCCCATTAGTTCATCTCTAACGCCCAATTCGTAAAAATATGTTTTCAGTTAAAAAATAAATGGGCAAATGGGTTAAAAGTAACCCAAAATGTACGGTTAATTCATACAAATTAAAAGGTTAGATTATTTAAGTAAATATGATATATCAAACATCATTCAAAATAACTACGTTTGAGAAACTAATCTGACCCGACATGGCCCAATGTTAATCTACCCAAAGATTACAAGTTTGAATTGTTAGCCATGCTGCCTAATCTGCCCATTTATCCACCTTTAGCCGTAAGTTGAGTTTTTTTTTAACTTTTTAACAATATTTTTCAAATATTGTCAATTGCACATACCAAGAAGGGAGTTGTCATTATAGTGGATACTGATCAATAATTTCTACTCTAAGTTTCAAAGTGTTAAGTCCATTTACGGTTAATAATTAATGAATACATCCATTAGTTTGGATGTAAGGACAATCTTAATATTGGCATATTACATCCCTTGTAGTGTCGGTCTTGGATGTATATACTTGTATTATGTTTATGGACTTGACATTTTTTCCCTTCAGTAATTACCTTTTACCTTACTAATATTGTATGATGTCAATTCAATGACTATTATCAATCATCTAAGTTAACATGTCATATTTGTAATAAGCATGCTTAAACACATGTAGCACACGAGTGTACAATATAGCAAGTATATGTCTTCTATCTTTGTTTATCGTATATGTATACATGTGCAATAGAGGTTACAAAATAATTGCTGGATTACATATAAAAAAGGGTTAGATCAGTCAAAATGGTAATATATGTATACGAGTTAGGTTTATGAAGTTGGAACCTACATCTGAGAAGGCAGGTCAAGCCATGTGCCGATGAAGATGGCTAAAGATGCTAAGGGTGTTGCAAGAACATCATTTATGCGTAGAGATCATTTATATATAGAGATGAATAAGCTATTTATGACTTAAATGTCTATTAATTCTGAATTGATGGGTTATGTTGGTTAAGTTGTGTTGTACATTGATTATGAGATGGTTGCTGACTTGCATTATATGTAAATTTGTGCAGTAGATTGGGCCATCTGGAGATGCTAAGAAGTTTGAAGACATGTTAGTACAAATATCTTCTCAATTTGCAGCTTCTAGAAATTTTGTTATTGTTATTGTCATTGTACTCCATTCCTTGAAGTTAGAAGGAAACAGATCAAATAGTTTTTTACTAAAACTGGATAATAGGGAAATTGGGTCAAATGGGAAAAACCATCTTAAATCTTAAATGTATTTAAAGACAATTAGTGTTGTATGTTCGTTGGAATGGTTCAAAGTTTTACGTAAAAGCTATTCTAACTTTTACTGTTCTTTTCTTTTTATCGTAAATTAATCCCATGTGTTCATATGTACATCTTCAATTATGTTGGTGATAAAAAATTATTCTTATCACACATAAACACATTAATTTACACTTTCTAAAAAACCCTATAAAATTTGATTTACTAACATTACTATGGGTATTTAGTTTGTCGGTGTATGAATATTACATATTTTATTGTTATATGCATCTAATTTTGAAATTTTTAATTGTAAGTATTCAAATTTTAAAACTGTTTGTCGTACGTTTTTAGCTACATATATTACTATATTTTTGTAAGTTCTACAAAAAATACGTACAAAAACATGTAATACCTATGGATTAATTTACTCTCATGGACATCTACAATATGTAGAGTAACATGTTCCACTAAAAAGGACAGTGTTTCGATTACTCTGACTACATCATACTTGGTAAACTTAAAACACATATATCGGTAGATTCACAATTTTTTAACAAAAATAAAATACTGAGTATAACTTTTGTATTAATATCATGTGAGAGTCGTGATTGCAATAAATGACTATTACTCTAGGCTTGGGGCACTAAGTAGCCTCTGACTAATCGCTCAAAAGACTTGCACATCAAATATCAAGTTGTATTTTGGCTGCTTTGTATACATGTTCAAAACATAATACAAACTGAAACATGGGTTTAACACAACATTTGTCTTTTTGGATCGCCTCTTTGGTGTTTACCTTTTTCATTACAATTTCAATGCTAAAAAACATTTTTAGTAATGTACATTTAAAGTTACTCTCAGTAGGTAAACATATATCCTTCGATTATTCACTAAAAATTAAATTACAATTAAATATTTGAATTAAACTCATATATTTGAATTAAATATTTGAATTACAATTAAATATTTGAATTAAAATCAAATTAGGAAAGCTAGAATGTAACACCCACTTTAAGGGCCTAGTGGTATTCCGGTAATTTCTTAAACTTTAAATTATTATTTAATGTGTTACGAATATTTTAGTATTATTATGTTACTTGATAACATTGTCAAAAGGATAAATGAATTATTATGACTAATGAATAATTCATTGATTTAAACCGAACTAGTTACCGGTAAAAAAAAATATTTGGTTTTCGCAAAATGGTTTTAGGTTCCAGACAATAGGTTAAGAAGGGAACTAAAATTGTAATGGTATTGGGTTAGATTAATTTATATATTCGCATATATTCTCAAACCTTCTGTGCAATTCTCAAAGTTTCCATACTTCCTGCGAACCGAAAACAAAAGTGAGGGAAAAACCAAAACTTTGAAGAAATCTTCTGTGAATTCGTGAATCATTTCGTATTATCATCTTTTGTGTTACAACGAATTTCTAGTAACACCCTCATCGTTACTTTGTTCCTGTAAGTGTTTAAAGTTTATAATTGTATTTTTTTATGAAATTCGGTTAATTCACGAATTGATATGAAAATTAAGCTTAAACGATGTTATATGATGTTATTTGATGCATATAAACTGTTAGGAAGCTTATTTGAATGATAGAAAATCGAATTCGTGAGTTTTGGATGAGAAAAGCTCGGTTTTTCGGTTACAGCAAGTTCGGTTCGCGAGTTTGCAGAAGATGAACTCAGTTCGCAGTGCTTGACTGCGAAGCGAACTGAGTTGACCTGCGAACTGAGATGTTGTGCTGCGAACTGAACCTTGCGAACTGAGCTGGGCTGCGAACTGAGTTTGCTGCGAAGCGAACTGAGTTCTTGCCCTGCGAACCGAGTTGCGAAGCGAACCGAGATTTGGTCTTGCGAACCGAGATCATTGCGAACTGAGATTTTAGAATTTTTGTTTTGCAAATTTTGAAATTGCGTAAGTAATTTCAGGGTAACGGATAAGTGACAATTTCACTAACACGGATTGGGCCGAAATTCGCATGGTCACTCGAAAACGACCCAATAATCAAGGCTCTATCCTATGAGCCTAGGCAGTTTTAGGCCTTTCGGGGTCATCTTGGGGTCGAAAATGGCATTTTTCAGTTTTAAACCTTGTTTCGGGACTTTCTGGTTTCGCTTCGGATTGAACGTTTGTTTTCTTAGACTTCCGGAATTTACCTGCTTGTTTAAATATGTTATATGATTATGGAATGAGTTACTAACTCATTATTTGTTGTATTCTCAGATCAGCAGAAGACTCAGTAACATTAGACTTCTGAGTTGTTGGGCTGAGACTGGCAGGTGAGTGGATCTGGAACTCACATGTTTGATTCAGTTGTAACGGTTTGGTTGCAACAAGTAAACGTAGATATAATTGATAGACTGTTTAGTCTGATATGCTGATATGCTGATTATGAATCTACGTGCAATGTGGCCTCTGGGCATTGATTGCTAGTAAAGAGGTCAACAGATTGTTGGACTTGATGATTTACAAGATTACAGATATGGGGTGTCGTACATGTGTTGTATTAAACCCATATTGTGTAGTGGTAATATCAAGTTATCGGTATATTCTGTAGTGGCCACTACAGATTGTGATAAGCGTTTCTTGAGGGCCATCGCGGCAGTAGGGTTCCTCAAAAACCACCGATCCTCTTTGATATTGATGATATGTGTTTACGATTATTTGATGTAAACAGATTGTTAAGCTAAGTTGAACTGTTAGTTTCATGTTCATTCACTTAGCTTCGTGCTAATTCCCCACTTAATCCCTGCAGGTCATGATTGAATGGGCGGGCAGGCAGGTTTTGTTCAAGGAATGTTTGATCGGCTGGCAACTCTGATATATTTTGATAAATAATGAAAGTTGAATTTTGTAACCCCCGTATTTGTACGATGTTTTGAACCTTATATGTATTTACCTTTTTGTAAATATTGTTAATATAATATATTTTGACCTACGCTTCCGAATTAAAGAGTATTTTATAATATACTAAGAGAGGGGCGTTACAGGTTTTGGTATCAGAGCTTAGGTTTGGGTGAATTGGACATTGGTAAAGTGTTCAATCCCAAATCTGATTTTGTGCTAAGTCAAACATTCTAGAGTGGGATTTAGCATTATATGTGAATCGGGTAGTATGTTAGGTACTAACGATTAACGAATTATGAGATGTACATTTAAAGTTACTCTCAGTAGGTAAACATATATCCTTCGATTATTCACTAAAAATTAAATTACAATTAAATATTTGAATTAAACTCATATATTTGAATTAAATATTTGAATTACAATTAAATATTTGAATTAAAATCAAATTAGGAAAGCTAGAAAAATCTTAAATCATATATTTCATTTTTTAAGAAAACTCCTCCGGAAAATTCAAACTTGAATGCGTTTTCTTAGAAAATTTTTCAGAAAAATAGAGGAGTTTTCCGTAACTAAATGAGCCCTAAGTTTCAAGTTTTTGTTATTTATCATTGAAAATACATTGTCTTTTTAGGTTAATTGTTTGATTAAAACATGACTTGGTTAATTTGGAGGAAAATAATCTTTAGTCCAAACATGGGATGTTGGGTTATTTTGTCACCTATGGTTGGATATACATTTGAATAAAAGTTATAAGTGACTTAGAAATTATTTATTATTTAATAAAAGGTTATTGAAAGGAATAAAAAGGTCAAGAGAAACAAGATGAAAAATAGCACGTTTAGATGTCTCTTGGAGCATGTAGGCATGGCATCGGATTGGGTGAATCTTTCAAATACTGAGATCTGCAATATAGCTAGTTTAATTCACATATTTATGGATCCTAAAAACCTATTATATATTATATTATATTAATTAATAAAATAATTGTTTATCTACAAAATTAATATTAATATTCAGATATATGAATGTTTCTTGGTTTGGATTTTAATTCAATTGGCTAGTTGAGTTGAGTATCTACTCGTATAGTCGTATACTCGTATAGGATGTGAATAAAATATTTATTACGAAAAAATTAAAATAAAATCAAAAAAAGTTGGATAAATGATGGAAGAAATGATATAAAAGTTGGGGCAGTATGAACATACGTCATGACTTTGGAGATAAACAGAAGTCCAACTCCAACCAGAAATGAATATAAATAAAACCCAAAAAGTCTGCCAAATCAACTTCAGGCAATTAAACAGAAGCTTCACATTAGCTGTTCAGCTTTTGTCACTAAACTGATCATTAGGATTCGTAATTTTTAGTTTCGTTCATTTGAAAATGAGTAGCAAACGCCACAGCGATTACAATGTCCCTTTTTGTTAACGTGCCGTACGTGAGGATTTTTCAAAAAAGATGGAACGCGGATAATTCTAGTTAAGTAAAATGAGATACCCTGTGTTCAATACTTTTGAAAAATGATATATGTGTCTAAAATATACCTTTAAAAGCATATCTTAATCCCTAATACATCTGATAATTAATATCTATTTTGGTCGTTTTTTTCTTCCCTTTTTCTATGAATATTTTTTAACTTATATATAATGTACTTCAATTCTATCTTCATTGATTATTGTTACTCGTCCGAAGAAACAAAGGTGCGGAAAGTCTATTATGCCTTTTCGGCCAATGAAACCTTTTAAATTTAAATTTTAAATAATAGATAATTTTTGGTATTTTCGTTTGCAACGGCGTGAATGGCGAAAATAAACATTTCTTGGACCTACCATTTGGCCCCCACATCTAATTCTAAGCTAATATAACTAAAAAGAAAGTACTCCTTACTCCTACTAGCTTACTATCATTACATTTAACACTTCAACTCGTTGTTCAAGTGGAATCGTTATCGCAAACATACTGATCTCACATGTGTGACCGACATATTGGAGGTTCGAATCTGTATCTCAGCATATATGGGTAATTTGTGAACATGTGATTTGTCCGACGTTGATTCTTCTTGCGGGTAGAGTGGACACGTACTATTGAAATATGGTACCAAAGTCAATGGTACCATTAGAATTACATTTTTAACACTTAAACTAAAAAGAAAGTAATGTAGATATTGCTATATTGAGCATCGTATGTGTAACTCCTACTAGCTTAATTACTATCATTACATTCAACACTTAAAGTCTTAGAATACTTTGTTTCACATAATAATTTTAATAAGATTCAAGTAAGTATATATTCATATTATGTTGTTTTTATCATAAAAATGATGATGATGATGGTGATTTTATTATATCTAGCAACTTAATCATTATCATTATATCATGCACGTTCTCACCATATATTTGGTCGCCTTAGAGAATTAAGCATCCCCCCTATAAACTCATGATTACATATATAAATCACAAATTATTTATTAATTCCTCGTAAACAAAATACAAAAATATTATTCCTTCTTAATTTTAGGATAAAGTTGCTATTGAGCTTGTTTATACTCTCAGCGGATTAATAATAACAGTACGTACATGTTTTTTATAATCTTGGCACAAACACAATATTATATTACATGTAACAATAATGGTAGGTCAATAATCACTATAAAGGCAAAGTTAACTCGTATATATATGATTCATCATTGTACAAGTGTCATTTTGTCGTAATCGTGAATAGAAAGTAAATGGGAACCAAATATACAAAGCTTTGATCAGAGTGCATGTGTGTTTTTGGACATTTTTGACATATTAAATAAAAGCATTAAATTAAAAGGACAAATATCAATTTTCAAAATGTTTGAATTTGAGGAAAGAAAAAGACACCACAAAAATTGGAAATCAAGTCTGTCATCCAGATGCTCAAACCAAACACGGGGGTTTTTAATACCAATCAACCAGATTATTTGTAGACTATTTTATAAATAATAAATAAAGTTATTAATTATATACTTTACATTTCCTTAATACTTTTTAAACGATCTTTGAGTAACAAAATAGAAATTCTAGTATGACAAGATCATATATCTTTTATTCCACATAAAATATGGAACCAAAATTATACAATTTCTACGCCTTAGAAATAAATTAGAGATATTTAACATCACAAGTATATATACGCTAGAAGATACTGTTGGTTGACCATATCTCGTTCACAAGAAATTGTAAGATCAAAGATTCAAAATAATTGGATTTTATTAATGATAGCTTAGGAGATTATAATTCAAAAAAGTTTACTTTTCATCACATGAGAACTAAATCAGTTCATACAGCGTTCAATCAAATAGTGATCCAATCAACAGATCAACCTTCAATAATGAATTCTTTAATATATTAGATTGGTGTTTCATGCGTTTGGATGAATAAAGTTATGATACTTTTCATATGTAGTCATAGATACTCGTTCCGAAACAAACTGAGTTACGTGGTAAAATGGGTGGGTCGGGTCGGGTTGAGTCATGAGTATAGATGGGTTTGGGTCTAAACGGGTCCGGGTCTAAATGGGTCATTTAGGAGGACGGGTCTGGGTCAAACGGGTATCGAGTCAGGTTGACCTATCGGGTTTTCATCAAACATTTTTTTATTTGAGTGAAAAATGAAAAAAATTAAATGGGGTGTTAAAAAATATTACCCGCTAAACCCGCCTATGCGCGTTGATTAATTGGTATACAATTGGATGTTATGTCAGATACTCATTTAGACCCAACAAAATTCATCACCTCATAAATATTAACCAACTTGACCCATAAATAAGCAAGGAGTCTAAAATTGCCAACTTACAAGCATTATATTTTACTTAGTATGATTGAATGATTTTATTTATTCAAATGATAATATTAAAAACGGATACATCATAACTAACTTTTTATCGTGATGAAATGAAATATTTAGAGTATTATAGTCAACCAACTTAAATTATAGTAAATACTTGTCTTCATCATAACTAAAATGACTATATTTAGGAAAATCCACAATAGTTATAGCCCAAAATAGCCAGACTTTAAATAAACCCAACTAAAGAAGGCCCAATAAGAATTTTAAACAATGCCCCATGGAAGTTGGAAGTTGGAACTGACGAGAGTATCCAAAATGAAAATATCCGGTATCCACATTCCACACAGAGTATAACAACCCGACTACCCGACCCGAGTATGTTTTAATTGGTTATAGCACTACATGAATGAACAAAATGTAGCTGTAAAAACTTAAAACAGATGTAGAAGATGACAAGTTAATATAAAACGTAGGCAATCATAAGATGAAGTAAAGTTTTTCTTGGTAATCACCTTCCACTTTTGAAGATATATGAAACAACATTTATAAAAGTTACAAAATATAAATACACAAGTGTATATTTGCATCATAATAATACACTCTAATCTCTGAGTTGTTCATAAACAAAAACTCAAGGGACTTGAACATTCCAATGAGAAGAACAAATCAAATCTAACTCAATTCATTCATTCAAAATCAATCAATTCTTCATTCCCAATCCTCAACCTCAATTTCATTCTCATCATCTTCTCTTGGTGGCCTAACGACAATAACAACACTCCCTAAACTCTTATCACACCCTTTTTCCTTTAATATTGACCCTCTTTCAACTTTCAATTCATCTTCACTCAAAACCAAATAAAACCCATCATCAACTTCCACCTCTTTTCGACTTCTATCCGCAACAACCAATATCGCCTCTTCCTTATACCACCTATTAACCCTCCATGGTAAAGCCCGTGCATCCGAAAACGCCACAACCACTCCCCCTCTTTTCACCCTCATAACGGGCTCCCACGCGGGCAACACCACCCATTTCCCCCATTTCTTTTCTGTTTCCACTATCCCAAACTCCCCTTTACTTCCACACTCCCAAGGGGCTTCCTCCACTTCCAAACCCCGGTCCCCGGCCCCACAAACGGGTAAAACCACCACAACAGTAGCTTCCGCTATCTCACCTAAATTTAACCTAACAACCGGTACTTTAACCCCGTCAACGACCCCGCCTCCTCTCCCCTGCCCTTCTCCGTCACCGTCATTCCCATCCAACTCCTTCAAAACCCACGCTTTAGCCTTCTCAGAGACCGCCACATTCATCGCCTTTTCCAATGCCGTTGTTCTCAATTCGGCTTCCCGATACTCCATCGCTTGTCGATAATACATAAAAGCCAAACAATCCGCAGGTAGATCGTAATCGAACCAATCCCAACCGCGATCACCGCGCCTACGCGGAAAATCCTTAATCGCACGCGCAAGTTCTTGCGCGTCCCCGGGTTCGAATCTATTCTCGGTTAAGTACCGGGCTGCAGCGGCCCGTTGGCCAGCACTCAACAATCTAATCTCATACAACAATTCAGCACCACCTTTATCGAAAAACTCCAGTGTTTGGGCATCAAGACCCGATTGAACTAATGATTCGCGAACTTGGGCTGCGACGACTAATCGGTTTTGTTCGACACCGCTGATACCGGTGATTTCTTCGATGGTGGGTGGGGCGAAACCTTCTTGGATCAAAGGTGGGATTAAAGGGGCGTAGTCGTACCATAAACCGAGACGATTCGATAAGACATCGAGACGGGCGGTGGTGTCGAGGTTACGGTATTGAGGTGGGATTGGTGATTGAGACGGTGGTGGTCGAAATGGTTGGTAGAGTTTTTGTTGTTGTGGTGGTTTTGAGGAGGGGATGGTGGTGGCTGAGATGGGAATGGGTTTCCGGTGGTGGATGGGTTTGAGGTGGGAATGTGAATGGAGTGGGAATGGGGTGGAAAGGAATTGGGAACGGAGGAAAGTGGTGGTGGTGGGTTTTGAGGGATTTAGTGTAGAAGAAAGCATGGTGATTGAATTGGAATTGAAATTGAAATTGGGAGGTTGAAGAAAACCTTATCTTATGTTCAGTGATTTTTGAGAATGTATGGATGGATATTTCAATTATCAATCAGAAATATCTATGTTCAATTTCATTTGTACAAGTTGCAAGTCCATATTGGTTACTTAGATGAAATGACATAAATGTCCTTGATCAAATTATTTTCAAGGCAGAAGCCAATTTAGCATATTATAAGCCCAACTGAATAAGGCCCAATAAACCATTCAAAGAAATGTAGGTTTATGACGAACCTTAATAACAAATCTAATCTAATATATAATATAAATTATAAATAAATAAATATTAATTAAAGAAAACTCTCCTAAAAAATCTAAATGCAAAATTGAACTCCTATTAGCCAATCAAAACTCTCAATTTCACTTAAACTTTAATTAATCAATAAAATGTCTTCATTCCCCTAAAAAATCTAACCTAAAATAAATAAATCAAACTATATTATAATAATAATAAATAATAATAATACTAAAAAAATAAAAATAAAAAGAGACTAATTTTTTTGTTAAAATAAAAATAATCGTAATACTTATTATTAATAAGTAGTAACAAAGAATAAAAGGTATCTATGAAAAATTAAAAAATAATAATAATAAAAAAGGATAAGTGAACGAACGGGTTTTGTCAAACTCCGTAATACGTAATATCGATATTTTTGCATTAAAATCCTGTGTGTATACACGGGTCTATAAACTAGTCTTAAATATAATATAAGATTCACCTTAATAATATAATCAATTTAAAAATATTTTAATTAAAAAATTAGATCATTTTATTTTATGTTAATTTCATATGCGGTATGTTTCGCAATGACAATTAAAAAAAAGCCAAAAACAATGGTTGTCAATCACAAGGTTATATTTACACCGACCGTGTTTCCATCATTGGCACTTTTATGTTGTTGTCTCATGTATAAAAACCAATAAAGGCTTAAAAGTTTTTATTTGTGACAAGGATGGTCTACACACAAAAAATACGACAAATGTGGTGTACAGTGATGTCTTACAAAAAATATAAATGTTCCTGTGTATTACAACTTTAACATTATAATTGTTGTTTTATTAAATTTCTTTGAACTTTTGATTTAGATATGTATAACAAGAATCATTTATAGTTTTAAATGTTATTTGACTTATACAATATGCTTCCATTTACCAATTTACTGTTTACACACTCAAATTCATATACAAAAAGTAAGAAATCAACTATATGCTATACTATCTTAAATCATTAATTTTGAGACTAAAATGTATATTTTCCAAGTCATGTAAAATGTTTAGAATTTTATCATACACATTATTTAAATACTTATCCAAATAATACAAATTGAACAGCCTGTGTGTATACACGAATTTAAGTTCCAGTTTAATACTATACTAATACTAATTACTATTGCTATTACTATTAATAATGAAAATATTATTTGAAATATTGGTAATTTTTTTAATATTATGTTGTAAATTCGTGTATTAGACGGGTACATAAGTACAAAGTCATATAATTTATTTTACTTGCCAACTGTGGATCAAAGAATGAATATCCTTTATTGGTATGTTGAATATATTATTGATTTTATTAGGAGGAGTATTTTTTTAAAAAAAAAGTAAAAAACGAATAAAAAACCATAAAATACACGTATTAAATGTAGCTTTTATGAGAAATCTGACCCGTTGATCATGGTACGTAATAAGCAGGAAATCATAATTCACACAGGTCCTATGCCAACTACCCTAAAAAATTGGAAGTAAAAGAAGGAATAATATGGTCTTTAAAAGTCTTGCACCAGGTTTATTATCTTCTTCAACAAGGGATAGCTCTCACTTCAAGCACCGGTCAACAAGATTGCAAGCACCGTATGCACCAGTCAACAAGATTGCAAGCACCGTATGCACCAGTCAACAGGATCGCAAATCACTTCATGTTTGTTTCTTTGTCGACTACTTAAGAGACCCCAGGAGGAATATGAATGCTAGGTGAATACCATTTCAAGTAGAAGTGTAGAACAAATAAGAGAGAACTAAACAAGAAACAACATTTCATACACATCTCAAGGTTACAATCAATACAAGCTCTAATGAAGCACATGAATGCTACACAATCAATGATAACAACGAAAAACAACAAGAAAGATTCATTTAATTTCTTCACACTACAAAGAGAGAGAAGTCTGCCGGTGGTAGCAAACAAGAAAGATTCATTTAACAGCTCACTGAATGTTTTTCCTTTGATAGTCAGTCATCTACTTGTTTTCATGAAGGGACGTTGAAATGAAATAGCCACGAGATGACAAAGGCAAATACCATACAAGCTAGCAAGAAATTGAGAAACCGATGACCTTGCCAGAAGTTTCGTGTATCTGATGTGGTGGTCGTGGTCCCACCAGGTGCGGTAGCTGCTGACATGGCATCATTAGCTTCGTTCCACTGTTCCATTAATTCAACATCGTTTGCACCAGCAACATTCTGTGCAATCGATCCACAGATCTCGCATGTTCTGAGGTTTAGATTGTACCCAGTCAAGTCAGTATATTGTTTACCTCAAACAAACAGAAAATGATCAGTATGTTTTGGATCATGGTATATATCATTAAGATTTTGACAATTATTGGTATTCAACTACAGAGACGCAAACTATGATACAAGGGAATCAAGTTCACAATGACAGTAATTTGTTGTTTATAGGGTGTTCATATAAGTAAGTTAGAAATCATCCAAGACTTTAACGGACTTCGTAGGGACCAACTCCAACATGCAGAAAAAATTTGATATAAACGATTTTTCCTGCCCTCTTTTTCTTTTATTTCATTATGCACTTTGAACCAATCAACTTTAACTCAATAAGAAAGCCGTGACAAGAATGGTAAAGCAAGAAAAGGAATAAGAAGAATACACGTTTCTGAAATAAACAACAAAAAGGAGAACAAAAGAAAAGCACTTGTGTATATAGTAAGTAAGAAATTGTGTACCATTCACCAACGATTGAATTTAATATGTGCTAGTGCTATATAGCACCTGATGCAAAGAAATTGAGTAAAAGCTTTCAAGATTACAAGACAAAGGAAACCAACTATAGAAAAGATCGATGCAGGTGACTTTGTCCATGAAACTGGGATCCCAACACTAGAAAGGATGTTGTATTTAAGGATAAATACAAGAATCACGTGTCATATCATACGAACAAGTGTAATACGAAAGAGTGTTTGAGCTTTTAAAAGTGCTTATGTTGATTTGAGTCAAAAGGCCACTTGTAGATAACAAAAGAGAAAGCAAAATGAAAAGGAAAAAAAGCAAATTCCAACACGATTAAAAGATGAATAAACCGATTCAAAGTTTTCTATACTTAACAACACAAATAGGATTATTGGTTGCCAACTTCCTTTTTAGCAGTTAGAATCTTTTTATTTCATATAATCTGCCTTTATCGACTTTATTTCCTGCATTATTCCTTCCTTTCCTTCACTAAAGTGTTGACTCCCTATCTGAGGTCTTCATTCTAAACATTTTTCACCAAAATTTGTTACTGCTGTTTGCTACATTGTACCTGGACTTCTCTTTTAGGTGCATATTGTGGAGAATTACTAACAATTACAGTAGTTCATAATTACCTTAAAAAATAATGAAAATCAGGGTTGTTTAGGAGTAAAGTTTTAGGTCAACAAAGGTCAACTAAATCCTACAATCAAGAGCCTCAAAATGGCAAGAATGCAACCAGCAACACACGTAAGAAAACTTACTAATTTGATTTCTAGTACAAAATATAGACCTAAATAAATCATAAGGAGGATGTGACACTAGAAGCATATGAATCTTGACTAGTAAAAAAATCAAATCTTGAGATAAATTATATAGTGTACTTTTTATTTTCACTGAAAATCATGACATGTGGAACTATGCAAATGGGTATGTAAATGAAGTGGTAAAAATTGAATTTTGAGATGAGTTTTGGTACTTTTTTCTCACATAAAACACAAACTTTGATCATAAAAGATGGAAAAATGCAAATGGGTATGAGATTAAACTGATAAAACTTGAATCTTTGGAAGAACAGTTAGATGGGTACTTACTTATTGCCCTTAATCTTGAACCAAGCTTCAGCACAATGTTTATGAGCAGCAGCTAAATCATCTTTACAAGAACACCCTAGCTCAATAGGAATCCCATTTCCATTCTCAAAATCTTGATTATTACTATTATTAGTTAAATCAAGACTCAAATGACAAATTCTACAATCCCTTTCAATTTTAGATAAATGTAGTTTACTACCCTTATCACCATCACCGCCATGGACCCCACCACCACCGCCTCCACCACTTTCCAGATCCACCACCGAAAACTCTGACACGGTGGATTCCCTCCTTTTGTCCACGTCATCAACCCCTACAATCTCGGTGGTAGCTATAGTACTAATTTCACTGGCATCAGATGACCGTGAACTGCCGTCACCGCCGCTAGTGGCTGTTGATTGACGGTGGGTATGAAGTCCACCGCCACAGCCACTGCCGGATTCCAAATCGACATGGGATTCTTGAAAAGTTGCCATTTTTGGTGAAAAAGATGTGAGAAATTGTTTTTCATGTAATGAATTAGTGAAGCTGGTGAGACCATGAATGCTTGAAAGCACTCTTGATCTCTTTATTTTTGTGCTTGTGTAATTAATAAATAACGAATAAATAAAATCAGGAGATAGCCATGGTTGGGAAGAGAGAGCTTGAAAAAACTGATGAATCTATATGTATAGAATTAAATAGTAGTAGCACATACAGCACAGGAACAGAGAGGGGGAAAAAGAGAGATTTTATTTTATTTTCTTTTAAATTTACATCCAGTAGAATAAGATGATTCTCTCAATTTCCAAAATATTTTTAGATATTTCTAAAATTTAATACAAATATTTAAAGAAAAAACAAGTAACAATAATAATAACAACAACAATAATAATAATAATAACAATAATAATAATAATAATATATATGTTTGTAAGGAAATAAATAAAAGCAGACTGACAATTTTAACACATAATTAACTATTTTAAGTTCAAGTATAAGTTTCGACTTGCAAATTATCATGTGTAAGAAGTTACAAAATATGTAAATGTAATTAAAGTGTCTTCCATTTTTTTTTCATTATTAAAGATATTTTTAGTGTTTGATAGATAATCAAAGTATTTTTATCAACTTAAGTCTTAATCATGCATCTTGTTATACCACAAAAAGTATAAGTAATGTTTTGTTTTTTCATTAGGAAGGTGTAAAACATGTAACTTTACATATAAATATCTAATTGATAATTTTATTTTTTACAAAAGATAAACAAATTGTAAGCCTTATGAATTATAATCAACAATGTTATCATAAAATTAAAATAGAGTCCTATTGAATTACATTTTTTTTTTATTTAACATGTGATCATATAAAAAATTAAGACTTCACTTAATCATGTTAGCATCATCGGATTCTCCTTTGTGAATATTATGAATTTAAGAATCTTTTTTTCACAAATATATTACTATCTTGTTGAAAAAATAAAATACAAAAAACATGACGATATGATATTATGATTGGCATTTTTACTAGGTGAGTATAGTTCAAGGGGTACCGTCACCGCAATCGCTCAGGTTTTAGATGTGTGACTTATAGATCAGTGTTCGAATTCATTCCTCAGCATTTGTGGTTGATTTGTGAACAAATAATTTACCCGATATTGATGTTCTTTTCAAATGAAACAGACGTATAATATTAAAATATGATAGGAGAATAAAGGGTACTCTTCGAATTATTTTTTTTATTGGCATTTTCTGGAAAATGTCCTCTACTATGGTGATGCCCCCACAGGCCCACATGAATTTAAACATCCAGCTTGGGTCCAATCATATAAAGTTTGTCACTTTGTTCGTATACTAAGAAAACTAATTTAATCATTAACAAAAATTGTGGTTAACAGAAAATAATGCATAATAATTAAGATAAACAAATTGAAAAGGAAAAAACAAAAATAAAAAGAGTCGTTATCAAGAATATCATCATTATTTCCCGATAACCAATAAAAAAAACCCTACATAGATACAAAAATATGCATTAACATAAACATATTTTTAAAGACCACAAAGAAAATGACACCAACAAACAACGTGTCTTTATATGTAATAAGTTATTATTATATTTTTATAAGCACACGATTACAAAAACTATTATTTATAATGTATGAATTAACGTGGAATATAAAATGTTATGAAACGATTAAAAGGCAAAACATGTAATTTATTAATACAAGTGAATACTAAAATGGTAGATTTTGGCCGCTTATACTTGTCACAATCTAATTAGCAATTATTGATCGTAGACATATATAGGCTTCACATTTTTTTATTCTTTCGTTTGACCTTAAAAAACATGGCAAACGTATGGACACTAGGACACAAACAAGTTTATTGGTTACTATGGTTTATCATTGATGTTTTTGCCCTAAAAGAAAAGGCATCATATATAATCCAATGGTGTTAGTAACTACTAACTAATGATCGAATTTAAGTGCGTAGATAATTTCGTAACAGGATTTATTGACTACAATTAACTAATTTAAACGAAAGGCTCCTTTGATGTGTCTTTTACTCGTGTTTTAAAAGCTACGGAAAAATTTTGTAACTATATAAAGACACCCTCATGTGCTAAGCACATGAAGCGAGTTAACGATTGAATAATTAATATTTGGACAGACCATATACAAAGTTTCAAAAATGGACTATTCAAGTACTTCTCGAAACTCGAGGACGATCGGTGTAACATTTGTCAAATCAGATAAATAATTTACTCTTTTTTGTTTGATGACACCTTGTTATTAATTTTGATTTATACTAATGTCTCTCATCTGAAAACAGTCTATGATGGATCATATATAGACAGTGTTATTGGTCTTTAATGTCAGTGTAAGTTGGAAGATATATACTGCTTTTCTCAGTTGAAAATTGGTTAATGATATTTTGTAAACTATAGTGATGGTGATTCATCAAATGTTGGGTACCCGCAACTTTCTGAATAGTTGGTAAATGCTTATAACATGTCGGATAATCAACTGTTTCTTTTTGTCCATATATCATTACGAATTTACCATACAAACATCTAATTCTTAGGCAAAACTAGTTTGTTGTAATGTTTGACTATAATTGTCGCGTTTCTGGCGAGTGAAATGAATCGAAACATATTTATACAAAACGATAACTTCGGATTCGGTATTATGATAAACACATAAGGTACTTGTAATTTGCACCAATGAGGTTGATCAATTGATTGATCTATGTAACTTTATACAACTTGTTCATACAGTTTTTTCACATAATTTTATGGTGAAGTATTATTGTAAATCTGGTAGTATTATGTAACAGAAATGTGTATGGAACAAATGGAAATAAAAGGAATCAAAACATAAAGTTAGAAATCTTGAGAAGTGACATAACACAAACACATGGGAATAGTCAAGAAAACAGGACATATGAAGTTGAATAGTCCATAGTCCATTGCTATTATTGTAGCATGTGAATTGAACCCATTTTTTTATTTTTTATCTTTTTTTGGTTTAATATTTTATTCCTAGTTTTCAACTCGTGTAACTTTCCTTTTTGTTCCAATTACATAAAAAAATCAAGTGTGTTATGATTTGAAATATTTGAAACATAATATATAATATACCAAAAAAAAGCTCTTGGTGCTCTGTAAATTAGGTATGTATGAGCTTAAAGTAAATTATTATTCTTGCATGGCTACAAGCTAATATAACCGGACGTACACAAAATTCCAAAATATAATCCTTAAAAGGTCGATGTGGACTTATTACTTTGCAGTTTGCACTTTTGCAGAACACCAAAGTATGTCTAATGAAAACCTTTTGCTTATGGTCATTAATTGATACGTATATCACAATTATTTTTTATAGATCATCCAAGTGTATAATAAAAAGCTGTACAAATATTCATAAATAGTTGTACTACACGGTGGATCTAAAAAAAATATGGATACTTACATTGCATTTTATTCGCAGAATTCTATGAAATTTCAGTTGGAATTGGAATCTCAATTTCATTTTATACTGACGTTTGGTTCAACAATTAACTGAATTGAATGTCACCAAATTTTTTCATTCAAATGAATTTACGTTCCTTGAAAGTCAAATTTCTTTTATGAATTTCACTTCCATCAAAAACATTTCACGACCCAAACACAACCTTAGTCTCCTCATTTGAATTTAATTTTCAATAACCATGTATAGTTAAGCTTATTAATGTACAAATCTACCACCCGATACAAAAGTTTAACATAGTTCGGAATAGCAAATAGCAAGTTGAAGTTGTTTGCCCATCATCTTGCTTGAAATGGTCGAAGTCAATCGAATGTGGTCAATTTTAAAAAATTTATTTAAAACCAATCAGACAATATAGCCGTTAATATTTAGTTCAAGGTTTATATTGAGGTTGCCTAATTTTGAAATATTTCCTTGTTTTTGCAAGTTCATTATTTCCTTTGTTCACTTTTAAAAAAAAAGTTGTTTGCTTTTTTATGATTTACCGTACTTAAGCTTGAAATAGAACTATGAAATTTGTATGCGATCGATTGTAATTTTCTTCCAAATCATCAAATTTTCCTCATCGAGATTGGGTTTATGTATGGTTGTTTGTTACCTCAATATGTTATTGCTTTTGATTTAATTAATAAATCCTTAACTAATTATTGATATCCTATCATGTTTAAAACACAATACCTAACACCCCCTAATCCAATAGTCCATTTACTACATGTGCACCTAAATTTGTTAACGCACAAATCATCTCCTCAATATGTTATAACTTTGATTATAAGGCCACTCTCATAATATTTGTGAAACCTAAACACCAATATTGTGAAAATCTATTGGATCGTGTCTACGCAAAGTTCACGTGTTAGGTTAAAACTTAAAAGTTCGACTTTACTAAATGAAGAAAAGATATCCTTTATAGTTGATCAACAAAAGAGTCGAGCATTTCAGTTTCAGCAACAGTATTGTGACAATAGTATTCAAAGGGTGGTTCATCAATGAAGCAAGTCCTCACATGATAGCGAATGAACAAAACTATAGCAAAAGAATTAACCCATCAAACTCATCATCATGTCTTCTGATGAAAAACATAGATATGAGTTTGACGGTTTCCGAACAAAGCCAAAAAAGGCAATTCACCATGGTTACGCAATTATTAGATCCAGCGAATTTCAAAGTGTAAGGAGACCCATCCCTTTCTATCCGTCTACAAACATTACCTTTGATTCTGACCAATATACACCATCCCAACAACCTTCTGTTTTTGTATTACTACTACTGGTACTATTAGTGGTACCCATCTTTAAGTCTCAGCAGCAAAGATACTTCACTTTGATAAAAAAAAAAGCCATAAAGCATAACCTCATAATAGATGTTAAGATCTTCATAGGTTGACTACTTCAAATGCAATTCATACAACTCATATTAATGTAACCAGAATGGACCATAAAAAACTCTGTAGATCATTCATCAAGACTCAATTAAAAGATTAAACTTTGGCTAGAAACTCCTTTGGCAATACAAGCGAAAATGCCTAGACTCATACTATGCAAGCCTATAACTTGACTATATTATATATTCAGGAAATACCAGAAACTTGAGTTTAAACTTGAACGTTTCAACTCCGTCCTTCAACTGGGAGGGAGATATGAGGCTGTGTTTGGGTGGTTTCTCCAGGTTTTTCTAGCCCGCTTCTAATCCAAGCAATGGTGTTTAAATCTGCAGCAATGGTGGCTAATTCCTGGTTTGAAAAAGGAGAAAGTTCTTGATAATCAACAAACTCAGGGCCCAATAACGATGTTTGCGAAACATGACCAGAACCCGAACAGCAACCATGGCCACAAGTTGATGGAATCACAGACTCGGCAGAATACCCTTGAAGAAATTTATATCCAACACTTTCTGGTTTACAAGCCTGTACTATAGGTCCCTTTGTAGGTAAAACCATCATCGGTTGCGCATTTTGAATTCCATTTGGAGGTATATAAACAGAAAATGCTCCAATTTTAGGAATTGGACGAGACAAGGTCCGATGACTCAATTGTGGATCTTCAGAGAAGTGATAATTTGTAACCTCCATTCCAGTGACATCTTCGATTTCTTGAGATTTTGGTGTATTGATGTTTTCATTTGATAAAGTGTCCTCAGAGGATGCCTTTGTTGTGTCAAGGTGGTTGTAGTTGGCGTTGGCGTTGGTGTCCATTTTAGTGGTGGATGGCAGCATATACGAGTTAGGCTGGATGTACCTGCGCCTCAGGGTGGAATTCCAGTGATTCTTGATTGCGTTATCTGTTCTACCTCGCAAGAGTTTTGCAATTGCTGCCCATTTGTTTCCATGGATTGCATGGGCTTCTATTATAATCCGATCTTCTGTCTCTGCATAACAAAAGAAAAGACTCTTTGAGGATATCATGTGTAAAACATAATCAAACGGGTAGCAAAAAGAAACTTAGACATTAATTAATAACTGTTTAGTTCTCTGTGTGTATATTCTACGTTGATTTGTATTCCATCTTGTACATGCTCTGTATAGATATTCTATCATGGAAATGTCTTTAGGACATATTCAGATAAACAGCTTCACCGTCAACAAGTTGTAATACATAGAATAAAATAAAGCAGAGACCGCCTTCAAAATAACCGTGACAAACCCAACAACTATCGGTAACAATTACATTAGGCATAACTTTTAGATGTCAAAAGTCGCACAACTCTGGGAATGTTATTTCTATAATCCCACACTCCCCATACACAATCTAGTAAATAGTAATGATTGAGCCGCTATGACCTCATTTACGATTTTCTTAACTTCTCAAATTACCAAATAATTCCTTTTTTATTCGATTTGAACAGCTTAGCTATGCATTCATCACAAATGAGATTTTTTAGTTTTGCCACCACAGTTAATGCACCAAATATTAACTAAAGACGCAGGAGGGGGCTCATAGGTAACAAGCAAGCGAGCGCATATAAGACAAACTTCCAGTAAATATCTATTAATGCTTTAAAAGGGTATGACGTGATATTAAAGTGTCGTCTACCATTTACAACAAGAGTAAATTAAGGCAATTCCCTTTTATAAAAGTACCGGTGATGGGCATCATTCTTGCACATTTTCTGTCATAGAAATTCAACCATTCAGGTAAGTTTAGTAGTTCCACATAGTTTATCTTTATAGCCTTTTAATCGGACAGACATACAGCATTGAAGCTGCAAACCAACACTATTTACCTAAAACTGAAGTCTTCAAAAATTGCTCTCATATCAAGATTTCTTTAATTCTAAGATTAGCAAACGGAGAATGCATTATTGTGCCTTCCATTCTAACTGAACTTAAGAAAGCATTCATCCGATATAAAATTTGCTAGTTTCTTCTTTCTAGTTATTGCACAATATATTTTGTTACAATTAAATAAAGGTAGGAGAGCTCAAAAGTAGCGAGAGAGTGTATAAGAAAAACAACTTCCAAAAGCCAAGGGTTGAAGGCCTGCTAACGCGTTAGAGCGGCACAACCTAACAGTAAGAATATTAGTTTGTTATTACCATTTACACCAGAAGTAATGAGTATATTATGGCAATTCCCTTTAAAGACAGCATTAGTGCAAATGTAAGAGGGTTTGCAAATCAACTTTCGGCCATATTTCATTAAAGGAAATTTCAGTAAGTTAGTGTTGTGATATATTTTCTGGGAAAACAACAGTATAGCCTGCTTAATACAAAAGATATCCTGCATGAAGTTGCGACTCTACAATGTTTTCCTAAACTGAGAAACTGCATGATTCTTCCTTCCATTATAACTCGACTAAACAAAACATTCATCCCAAATGGATTTGATAACTATTTCACTCCTGTTCTAGCATAATATATAGCATAACAATTAATGAGATGGAGGGGAATTACGAGGTACCAATCAAGGGAGTCGTATAAGAAAAGCTAATTCCAAAAGGTAATGGTTGAATAACCACTATTTCTTTAAACCGACACCCACGTGATTTTCTACCCCCGTAATACTAGGAAATCAGTCAGTTACCATTTACAGCACGTGTAGATCAGGAAAAAAAAAATTGGACACTAAACGGGTGTGAGTGTGGAAAAAAGTTACTAATATCAACTCTCGTCGATGCTCTATCACAAATTAAGATTGGTTTAGCAACCCTTCTAGCAACTACAAGTCTATAACCTACTGATTCAACAGAAAAATTGCATACAGCTACTTCTTGACAACACAGCCTGCATTTCTATCGACAATAATTGTTTAATAGCAACAAAAAGATCCACTTTTCTCCCTCAAGAAAATAACACAGGTAAGCATTTACTGTTCTTATGTAGTAATGCAAGTTATTATATGGGATGATGATGCGTTCTGCGAGCAGAGAAGTAACTAAAACAAAATCAGCTAAAATTGTGGAACAGATCCTATGTTTGTCACACCCTACCATATATATGTCCATGTTAACAGAACACATAGCTCACTCAGAATCTCCAGTAGCACTACATGATCAGTTTAGTTCCATTTCCAAAAAAGATCACCAAATTAATAAACCATAGCACTATTAAAAATACAGATTGCCCTTCACTAACCCCCTTTTACTCACCACTGTGACACTGTATTATTTATATAACTAAAAGGTCTCTACTTTTATCCTGATGTATTTTCTAAACCTAACAAACTTCTAAATCATAAAAAGTGTTCTGCAACTAAGAAACTTCTAAATCACAAGAAGCAAGTATGAAAGGTCAAAAATTATATATATTAACTAAACCATCTAGAAAGGAAAGACTAAAAGAGCTTCGAAATCATATCGAGTAATTGAAACAACAAGTGATATACTTTTACCTACTAAATATAAAACTGAACTCTGTCATATTGTGTAATCCCCTAAAAATTAGTGAATTCCATAATTCTCCACTTAAAAACCTAAATCAAATTCAAAATCATCTCTGCTTCAATCCAACGACTTATGACCTAAATTAGATACGTACTTTATATAAGTAAATGATAAACAACATACAGTAACCAGCAGACTGTATAATCAACAAAACCCTATTGACAAACAGCATTCATATCTTCATCATCATTAAAAAAGCATGATCAATTAGCTAACATTAATAACCGCTGAAACCTAAAACAATTGCACATATAAAGATTTTTTTTTTTTTTATCAAAAACCGATAATCAATTACGACGTCGCTTAGTTGTTTTATTTATTTTGGTTACCAGTAAAAGGCTTGCGTTCAAGGGCAGGGTCTAACTGATTGCACCACCGTAAACGGCACGATTTACCAGAACGCCCAGGGATGCCACGTGCGATCAAGCTCCAATTTCTCGCCCCGAATTTACTCACTAAATCCCCCAAAATCACGTCTTCTTCCGGCGACCATGGACCCTTTACTTTGTCCTTTTTTTCTACACGATCGCCGTCACCGCCGCCGCCCTCGACCATCTCCATGTCGCTGCCATCGACCATCGCCCCGTCGCTGCCTTCGACCATCGCCCCGTCGCCGCCTTCGACCATCGCCACGTCATCGGGACCGTTGGTGGCAGTGGCAGAGGCGGCGTTCATTTCTCCGACAACCACCGCGTCGCCTGAATCGTCGTTCATTTTCTCTTCACTTTTTTCCAACCGTACCAACTGCAAATTTTTGTTTTCTTTGGGATTTAAATATTTTATTTTATACCATTGTGACCCCTATTCTAAGCGTTAACTACACGCACACCCCTATCTTAAAAACAATGTTTTACTACAAAGTACAAAACTGAAATTATACCTAATGTTAAGGTTAAAAGAAACTTAATTAACTTTATTATTTAAGTAAAAAATATTAGTTAATGACAATACATAATGCAAAAAAATGTTAGATAATGACAATACATAACGCATCATAGTAATTTATAGTTTATGTAATTTTAACGATCTAACAATTTAAAATACAACAAAAATTATTAAATCCATGTATTCATACTTATGCATTATATTACATACGTATATTACCCAAAAGGAAGGGAGCTACGCCTGAGTTAAACTTGGAGATGAAAGTCTTCTTTCATTTTTTGACAGTGAAGTAAGACCAAGTAGGCGTGGCGAACTTTTTGGTGGGAAAATATATAATCTTATTTACCGTTTTATTCATGTATGTTATGTTATTGTTACATATGTAATGTATATTGTATATTACAATATGTGAAGTTATTTTGTCTTTGATATCCTTGAAAGTACAACAACAACGACGACAACACTACCTAATTTCGTCAAACACAAGGTATGTAAGATGTAAAATATATATAGTTATACCTCCATTTTAAGGTAGAGAAACTGTTTACAGAAAGACCTTCAACTAGTGAGTAATATTCTTTTAAAGTTTCAATCACAATAGCACAAAATACATGAAACTCAAATAAAGTTAATGGGTAAATTTTTAAATAACTCAGTCATAAATATGTTTGATGAATCACTTACATCATTTAACAAAATAAATATTACTCAAATTTTGCAATGACAGTTACCTCGATAAAAGGAATGTAAGGTAAAGTTTGCTTTTTACAAACTAACAATAGATTTTGTTTTGGATAACATGGTAAACATCTAAGTATAAATGATTTTCGGTTATGTTAAGAAGTGGTTTTGAAATAAGTTTGGGATTGTACTATCATATAGAAGTGGTTAGAAAAAAGAGTGTGTATGTGCAACTTATAAGAACTAGAGGGGACTGATCTATAATTTATGCTCATTAGGTAATTGCACCGATCGCTATCATTATGTAGTGCATTAGTTTGTTATAAGGGGGGTTTTATTTAATTGAATGTGGGCTCCATTTTCATATATTACTTTGTCATTTAGTAGTTTAAAATATAATTTTATTTTATACAAAATTAATGATTATCTAAAGTTTGTTGACTTTTCCAATTTGTAACGGTTTATATTTCGATTGTATTTAAGCAACCCAGTAAGATTTTATTCTTTATTATATATATATATATATATATATATATATATATATATATATGGGAAAGATGAAGAGAGAAACTCTAAATTTGAGAGAAGGAGGGAAACAAACCTGAATCACACATTTCCTTGTATCTTCTTCAACTCATATACAATACCTATTTCATCAATTTTTATTTTAAATTTAAAATTAAAGCATGTAAATCAATCAAAACATTATAAATTTCAAATTCATCAAAAGCATTCATACATATCTTCAATTCGTCGTAATTCATATTCATTAAATATTAAGAATTTTGAGTATAACTTTTGGGTTTTTGTGAAAATTTTGGTTCACCAATAAATACAATAAAATTAAACGAATATCAACATACAAAGCTTATAAACAAGTAATTAATTTAATTATAATTGTCATTAATCATCGAATTTTACAAAAAAAAAAAAAAAATTAGAACTTTAACATTCATTTGGAATTAATGTTGATCAAAATTACAATTAATATTCATAAACAATAATTTATGATGAATATTAACTTATATATGTTTTTATACATTGTTGAACGAGATAACTTAACATTCATCAATGTATATTAATGTATATAAGTTAATATTCATCGTAAAAGAATGTTTAAAAATATTAAGTTGTAATTTTGATTAACATTCTTTCCAAATGAATATTAATATTATGATTTTTTTTTAGTTATTTACAATTTTGCCACCGCGTTGACTTTTGAGTTGACCAGAATGTAAGGCTAGGAATAGCTTCACTCCTTCCCTCATTTTTTATTTCCCTCTTGATCGCCACTATATATGTGTGTGTGTGTGTGTGTGTGTGTGTGTGTGTGTGTGTATTAGCGTCGACCTGCGTAATGCGGCTGGATAATGACAGTATTAACGAGTGATGTCGATAATGATGGTGATTTTTAATAAAATGATGTAAGGATTAGTTCTTTGTTTTAAAATATGTAATATGTGTTTTGTTTATATATATTCTTTTATTGAATAAGTGAGAAATGATGGTTAAAGCGATTAATAGTTTTATAGTCTAGTTAGATTTTAAAAAATCAACGAAATTCTTTTTATATAGTAGGTAAATACACTTGCGATGTAGATGTAGTGATAATTAATTGTGAAGATTGAAAAAGATAATAGTGTATTGATAATAATATATCTTTTTGAAATTTATTTATATAATGCAAACTCTCAAAGCGATGTGGTACATCAAATTTGAAAATGGAAGTAATGAAAATAGAAGGTATCTTTATAATTAAAATGGTGAATATGAAGAAGTTTATGTGTGAATAAGTGAAAATGAGTTATTTTATAGACGAAAAAAAATAATAGTATGTTAATATGATAATGATATGTAACATACATGTTAAAATATCTAAAGTTACTTAAAAACTAAATAGACTTCGATATGATTTACAGTTAGAGTTTGAATTCTCTGTAATATATCAAAACCAAATCAAGCTAATTAGTAAAAATGTATTCACAAATCAATGAAAAATGTGTAATCAATTTGCATGTAAGGGTTGTATCTATAAAGCTCAAGGTAAAATTCTAATAAATCATACTTTTTAGTTACCCAACCAAAGAAGAAAAAAATACACCATCATATCCAAAAAAAAGAAACTTTACAGTTGTTAAGAAATGCTATTAAAAAAGTCCTACATAAATCGGAAACAAATAATTCACAACAACTTATGTGGTTATTAAAACAATATCTTAAATAATCTTCTGATAAAAACTAGTATGATGAATCAATGTTAGTGAATATTTAGTATGGAAATAAGTTTATTTATGGACAAAATTATATGTCATTTAATACAAAAAATCTATTTTTGATAAGATATGTATTTTTCAAATTTAGTTGTGTGATAATTATATTTCTACTCTCATTTTATATTCTCAACGATTAATTTAGCACATAATTTTAATTAAATTGACCTTAAATATAAGTGAGCAAGTAGTAGCGTTTTTTGTCAGACTTATATGTTTGATACATCAAACCTATAAGTGTAAAAAAAAATTATTACATGTTCTTTATCAGTTAGTGGAGCATAAAACTTAACGAGTATCAGCAATTTTCCAAGTTTTGTTGAACATGTATGAATATGCGAAGTAACATGTGGGCTCTTACACTATAAATGGGCCATAAGTTACTAAATTTATAATACGTCTTACTAACATACATCATGGGTCGTATATGAATTATAGCCCAATACTTGGAATAAATAGGCTGACATAAAATAAGCCCAAACAACATCTCTTTTATTAGCATTATTCATTCACATATTTTTATCTCTATAATAATTTCATGCAAACATAGAGTTATTACAAGTGTAGCATATACATGAATCACAAGGTTTTCAAACCCTTATAATTTTAAAGTAATTTAAGTTTAGTATATTAAAAATGTAAAATTAATTAAGTATCACTGATTGAAATTCCATAGCGAGTAGCGACCAACTTACAACGTGCTCGCTCGACTCTTGTTGGAACATACATTGAATCATTGATCATAGGACCCATTCATCTTACAAACTGCAGCAGACAAACAACTGTAGATTGATATTAACCCCTTCTATTATCTTCAAGTTTTGATTTGATAAGCCCTAAACATGTCCACGCTTCAGTTGCCATATCTAGCTGTTTGAGGGACCATCTCCCACGAACTTTCGTCCTTTCTTATCACCCAACCCAATTGCATTTCACACACGTACGTTGCATTACATAAATCATGGCACCTGTTCATTATGATCTCAAATGTAAAAAGCTGATAAACTCATTTTTAACGGTTTATTAGCTCATAAGCCATCAAAGTTGAAGTCAGCAGTTTTTTCAAATTTCAATTACTCCAACCATCAGCTATAGAAAAAATATATGCAATTGTTTCATTCTTTATCTGTCTTCAATTCATGCTGTTTCATCTTTCGAAAACGACATGTATGCAAGTCATTTTCATCCATCTGTTTTAAGATTCCATTTTTATAAGGTGTCTGATTAATGCTTCTTCTTAAATCTCCATCCAAATAAATAGTTTTCATACAAACTATCAATATCTTAAATAGGAAATTTTTGGAATCATGTATAAATATTATTGTTTTAAGTTTCGTGTCAAGCTCTAGTTGATTAGAACATGGTATCGGGTCGTTTGATTAAGTGATTCCTTCTGTTGAAAGTGACAAAAGTAACTTGATAAACTAAGTGAAACATTAGGGTTTATGACTGGCTATATATAGATATATGTATATTGGTATATATATATATATTATATGTATATTAAAAAAGATTTAATAATGGAAGATTAATGAAGGGTGGATATGATATTTCCTAAGAGAATGAAATAAAAAGTTAGAAACCAGAAAACAGGAATGGGACTCTCTGGTGGTAGGCCAAAGTGAAACATTTAAACAGAATCTTGTGTCTTTTCTGTCTCTTATAATTTTAGCTTTTACATTAAGTCCATATTTTCAATAGGGGGATGTGGGTTTGGATGTTTATTTCTGAATTTATATCTGTGTTTGTGTTTGAGCAATTTGAAAGTACTGCTTAGAATATGATTATTATTATTAGTAAAATGTTAGGCTTCAATTAGTGGAGTATTAACATGCTTAAGTATGAAGCTATTAGATGCTTTAACTTGCTAATTGAATAAGATCCAACATGGTCTCATGTAATAGTAATTAAATCCTCGGATTAGAGACAATATACAAATGCATAGAGGTACAAACAATAGATGATTAGCATATACCAATTCATGCTAGCAATTAGAAATGTCATATGTGATATGTCCTCATTAGAATCCTTGGCTCATAGACGAAAAATGATCATAAATAGTACGAATACAGAACATAAATGGTATGAGAAGCAAACAAATAGCATGAAAAGGAATTCATGAAAGACGACATCAATAATCAATAAGGCCCTGCAGGTCCTTCAACATATACTTTCATTACCAGAATTATATTAGTACCTTTCGTTGATTTATTAATCCTTATTGCCATTATTTTGTTACAGACTGAATTATTAAATACAACCTGGGCAGCTAGTTAAACTCTGAAACCTAAATAAAGTGCTTGAAGCTAGCATATATTTGCTGAAGAAATGTGTGAAATTGATTTATTGCATATTTCCACATGAGATTTTTCTGGTCCTTCTAGATGTTCCAACCCATCATTTCAGTTTAAGAATACAAGACATTAAGAAACCGTTATTTTTAAAGTAGAAAATGATGTTAATGTAATTATGTTTCCCACATAATCCTTACCTTATTACCAGTAAAATTCTAGAAATGGTATATCCCAATTTCAAGATTAAAATGCGATATGTCTACGCTTAAGTGACAAGAAGACATAATAAAAGCTAAAATGTACTCCTGTATAAGGAAATTTGATTTAACTCGAAAGACTTTTGAAAAATGTGAACTCCACTTTAAGATTCGTAAAATATCAGGTTCAAAATGCAGATCGCTTTCGAGAGTCACCATAAACTTTGGAAATGGGGAGCATATATCTTGAAGAAAAGCAATGGAATATAAGTATGGCTAACAAAGGAGAAGCAGTGATGAAACATGCTTTTTCATCCAACCAACCAATAAGCTAGCCGACCCGAATGGACCATGGTTCTTTAATTCAACAAAATGACATATATATTTGATTGATAATTATGCAAGCAAAAGAATTAGGACCACAAGCAGACAAAATTAAGTGCACAATAAGTTCTAGGTATATCACTCTTATCCCCACTTCTCTATCTTCCAACTGCATACCTTTATTCCCATTAATCCGTCCCATCAGGTCCGCGTTAGACATACTAATTAAGGTGCACATATTCTTACATCAAGACTTTTGTATGTTTCGTGTTTTGGATAGTGTAGTTTTTTAATTCTTTGAATCATTCACTCCTATGATTATGATTCTCATGTAGCTTTTTCAAACTTCTAATTTAAATAATGTATATAAACCTATGGTGCACGACTCTTAATTACTTTGCATACTAGATTCTGTAAAAATCTACCTAACTGTGAAGTGAACTTAAGTTGTCATGTAGATCCCCATTTGTTCTGTATGATCCAATTGGTGGAAGTCAGAGAGTACTGCAGTTACAGCTCATTGTACAGCTAGAGTCTCCATCATTATAAATAATCCGAAAAATGGAAAAATAAATACTATGTAAATGTATCACTTGGTGCTGTATGTATTATCATGACTCCACAAGGCCTAATGGCTGGTGACATGACTCAATGAGACAATCACTGAATAGCCAGAGTGAAAGCAATGGACTTTTTTACCAATTGCCAATTGGAGGCAGGGGAGAGGAGGGGTAAGGGGCCCTTTAATTTGTGATGGCACTAATTGAATGGTACTTTCTGTAAGACCTTTAAATTGAATCATGTGGCATTAAAAGTTCATTTGCTAGCAATTGAGAAAACAATGGTGGGATCTACTTGTTACATGCTAGTATAGTAGAAATCCAGTATTATGTAGTCTTATCAACGGTATGCATGCTACCGTTTCTTTATATAAAAAGATACATAGCAAAGTATAATTTGTCCTATAAGGTGTTATCATCACATCGATAAGGTCTTAGAAAATGGTTGTCTTGCCCATATAAACTTTCACAAAGAAGCATAATTAAGTAGCAAACTTTGACCCCTTTGAGACATGATTAAGATCACTTATGGGAAGCCCCTTGAAAAGACTTGAAGGTTAAACAGACATAGCTGACTTTGTAGTCTATATGACTTTCTTTTTCTCTCTTTAACTTTCTTCTACAAGAACTATTAATTATTACATACACACTAATCCCACCAGGCTAATTGAAATTTTACAAGTTGTGACAGGGATTTTTTATTTTTTAAGGGGGTGAAATGAAAACAAAAAAGGGTAGTTTTCTTGAACAGTAATAACGCTGTAATAGATGGGTAACAGAACCTGGGTGGGTATAATATTCATGTACAATAAAGAAGAGACCAATTGTACCTTGGTAGGGTGGTGCACTCTTGTGATGGCCATAAAACCATTACAAAACAAACCACCCTTATTTCTTTTTACACCAGACACTTGAACACAACCACATTTTGGTGCCCCACCTAATTTGATTGTTTTTATGTACATCTTTATAGTATTTATATTTTTATTAAAACAATTTTTTCTTTTTTTTTGTTGGAAATACTTGTGTGTTTTGAGTAAAGGACCTACAGAGCACCATAGAATGCCTGCATAGTTGATGTGGTCCATCGATGTTTCATTGGTGTGGACAAAATCTAGCATCTTACACAATGATCATCATTAGAATGTCAACTAACTATCATCCAGTGGCTCAGATTGTTGTTTCTGTAGATGCTCGCCTACTCCCTATTCTTGCAAATTAGTATTTTATTTTCTTCAACTTTTATTGCTTGTATTTATTAAGTCATTTGTGCGGTTAACAGCACGCAAATTAGGTGCACCAAGCACTTTTAACTTTCAACTTTCTCATATGTACATAACACGTAACATTACCCATTGTTAGCTGCAAGGAATAATTTTCCTTGTTTTTTAACTGCTGGAAATATATCAACACCGAAAAAACACAGCTAGCAAGATGCTATGGACTACCATATTGGGATGTAAATGAACAAATTAAAAACAATAGTTATATGTTGCCGCAGTTTTCTTGTATCCAATGTTGTTGTTAGGATTCTTATTATATAGTTTAGTTATTATATTTTCTTTAAATAATATGGAGAAGTATCTTCTTTTCACTTCGTATATTGTAGAGGTACATTTTTTATCTTCTGTAGGATGAGGAGAGTTCCATTGCTCAGATCTGATCATGGGAATTTTCAGAAGCAAAGCTTTTTAAGGTATGCATATGGTCAAAATTTAGCATAGTCCGGGCTATATTTAAAGACTGTTAATTATAGGGTGAAGATCCCTTTAATGATTAATAGGCTCTTTATTTAGGTTTGTCACTTTCCCATATTCCAAATCCAGCAAATTCTGCTACAGTAACTTGTAAAGGTAGCAGAGTTGTTGGGCCCGACGGGTTGGATTCGGGTCAAAATACACTTTTTCTAATCACGGGTCGGGTTGTTTTGTCCTTAAACACTTTATCATTTCAATTTTAACATGATTAATTAAACGAAAAGAAAACGAGGTTTTATACATTAAAAATAAAGTACCCTTAAAAATACATTGTGTGTTATTTTTCTACCCATTCGACCCGTTTTCTTTCAAGCTATTGTCAATTACTTTACTCGTTTGACTTTTTAGATATTAAACAAAACATGAATCAACTCGTTAATAAGCAAATGAGTTTGAACTGCAAACTCTACTTGCATTTAACATTGAACAATGAAAACTTGAATTATGCTGAATTTGAAATTTCCAGGGCGACATGACAACATTTCGTTACTTTTCCAGTTATTAGGTGAAGGGAAAGAGTGATATAAGGAGTTTGTGAATTGGGACTAGACGACTGATATCAAATATGTAATTTTGCTCTTTTGCCCCTTAAATTAAAATTAATTTTATCTTGTGATATCTTTTTCCTCTAAAATCAATGCAATATTCCTTGTTATCACACACTGTTGGTCTTGATGTAAAAAGCTTACCAATTTGATTTCTGAAAGACAAAACTGGTGCTTTTTTCAGATAAAAAGTCGCTAGTCAACCTTTTCAGATAAAAAGTCACAACTCACAAGTCAACAAACACAATTTACATTTTTACACTAAAATTTACTACTCTTTTTTATGGGTTGTTATGTTTTGACTTTCAAGTATAAACACAGTTAGTTCTATAAATTTAAAGCTTGTAGAAAACGTAGTAATGTAGTATACATAACAACACTTATTATAAGGTTTATACATTAAAGTGATGATCATTAGAAGGTGTTTACTGCAATAATAATGGCAGAAATGTCCAAAAGGTCCCCCCACCACTATGACTTCATGACCATCAACAATAATGTAATTGCCATTTCAGTCATTTAACTTTAATGACCTTCTCACTTGGGTCCCATCAACAAAATTTACTCCTATTTAATATCATAACTTTGCTTCTAAACTACTACTTCACTACAAAAATAAAAAGAAAAATCACTTTGGCTCTCACCAACTAATATATATGTAATTAGACATTTTTCAATTACGTAATTTTGTAAGTACTCCTTTTTACGAGGATTGATTTGAATCGATTCGTTATTCGTGCAGAATTCAAAATAATGAATCAAACTTCGTGAAATATATATAGGGGAATGTTCAAATGAGAAACAACTAAAAAGTTGAAAACTTGTGAGAACTACTAGTTTACGTAATTGCTCACATGTGATTAACTTCATTCATATGTGAACATTGATGTACGTTTTATTGATAAATAAAAAAGTCAAAAAAATCTTAAAATTATATCGAAAAACACAAAAATACAAATATGTGTTCACATGTGAATGATCATGTGAACAAATCGGTTCAAATGTGTGTTACAACGTAATTTTTAGAGTTTTTAGCATTTTTTTTCTAAATCTATCATACATCAATGTTCACATATGAATTGAACGAATCACATGTGAACAAATACGTTATCTAGTAGTTCTCACAAGTTTTCAATTTTATGTGATTTTCATTTGAACCTCCCACTATATATATATATATATATATATATATATATATATATATATATATATATATCGCTACTAGTGTCGCATGTTTGCATATATATATATATATATAACAGTTCGCAGATAGAAAGGTTAGTGTGCGTGCGTGAATGAGAGACAGCCGAATTTAGGGTTTGAGAGAGAGAGAGTTTGGTGCTTAAACGCTTATTTTTTGTAATCGTGATTGATCAACAAACAACAATATTATTTATATTTGCTTGTCCGTATTCGATTTATATATACATATATATATATATATGTATATATATACACATATATATATGTTGCTGTTTGTTGATGAATCACGATTGCAAAAAATAAGCGTTTAAGCACCAAACTCTCTCTCTCTCTCAAACCCTAAATTCGGCCGTCTCTCATTCACGCACGCACACTAACCTTTCTATCTGCGAACTGTTATATATATATATATATATATATATATATATATATATATATATATATATATGCAAACGCGCGACACTAGTAGCGATATTCTAAGTGTCGCAACAAGCAATAGTGTCGCTAATTATAAATACAATCAAGCTGAGATTTCTAAACAAAATGTTGTCACACTATAATGCATTAACAAATTTATCTAAGGGTTGAGTCAATTATACACTTTAAAAAATGCATTTTTGGGGTCACTTTTAACCACTAATTGGAGCTTTTCAACCTATTGTCTATCGACATGATTACAAAACAAAAAATTGTAATAACGTTGTTAGTTATTTCGCCAAGTTTCTATTTCGCGTAGTCTTAGCCTTTTATAGGACACCCACACATTTAAATGGTCCTTGTAGAAAAATGTAGTACGTGTTTACTGTTTAGGTCCTTTAGGATCATACCTTCTTTGGATGCTCGTTTGCTATAATAATAATAATAATAATAATAATAATAATAATAATAATAATAATAATAATAATAATAATAATAATAATAATAATAATAATAATAATAATAATAATAATAATAATAATAATAATAATAATAATAATAATAATAATAATAATAATAATAATAATAATAATAATAATAATAATAATAATAATAATAATAATAATAATAATAATAATAATAATAATAATAATAATAATAATAATAATAATAATAATAATAATAATAATAATAATAATAATAATAATAATAATAATAATAATAATAATAATAATAATAATAATAATAATAATAATAATAATAATAATAATAATAATAATAATAATAATAATAATAATAATAATAATAATAATAATAATAATAATAATAATAATAATAATAATAATAATAATAATAATAATAATAATAATAATAATAATAATAATAATAATAATAATAATAATAATAATAATAATAATAATAATAATAATAATAATAATAATAATAATAATAATAATAATAATAATAATAATAATAATAATAATAATAATAATAATAATAATAATAATAATAATAATAATAATAATAATAATAATAATAATAATAATAATAATAATAATAATAATAATAATAATAATAATAATAATAATAATAATAATAATAATAATAATAATAATAATAATAATAATAATAATAATAATAATAATAATAATAATAATAATAATAATAATAATAATAATAATAATAATAATAATAATAATAATAATAATAATAATAATAATAATAATAATAATAATAATAATAATAATAATAATAATAATAATAATAATAATAATAATAATAATAATAATAATAATAATAATAATAATAATAATAATAATAATAATAATAATAATAATAATAATAATAATAATAATAATAATAATAATAATAATAATAATAATAATAATAATAATAATAATAATAATAATAATAATAATAATAATAATAATAATAATAATAATAATAATAATAATAATAATAATAATAATAATAATAATAATAATAATAATAATAATAATAATAATAATAATAATAATAATAATAATAATAATAATAATAATAATAATAATAATAATAATAATAATAATAATAATAATAATAATAATAATAATAATAATAATAATAATAATAATAATAATAATAATAATAATAATAATAATAATAATAATAATAATAATAATAATAATAATAATAATAATAATAATAATAATAATAATAATAATAATAATAATAATAATAATAATAATAATAATAATAATAATAATAATAATAATAATAATAATAATAATAATAATAATAATAATAATAATAATAATAATAATAATAATAATAATAATAATAATAATAATAATAATAATAATAATAATAATAATAATAATAATAATAATAATAATAATAATAATAATAATAATAATAATAATAATAATAATAATAATAATAATAATAATAATAATAATAATAATAATAATAATAATAATAATAATAATAATAATAATAATAATAATAATAATAATAATAATAATAATAATAATAATAATAATAATAATAATAATAATAATAATAATAATAATAATAATAATAATAATAATAATAATAATAATAATAAAGCAATAGAAATTCATTACACCTCACATTTTGACAAAATTATACATTTAGAAGGTATTAAATATAGTATGAAATAAGAGCAAATGTAAGCTAGCTGATATGCCATATTATATCAACTTTCTATTTTTGTTATACTTACACTCTTACACTATTAAAATGCCATATATTATCCACATAACAAAAATCTAAGCATTAGATAATCTTACTAAAAATGTTTAAACATATTTTGCGAATATATATAGTATAAAATAAAAATAATGATAGTACGTTCTTCTTCTTTGTGGTTCCCTGAAGGCCCCATTAACCCACTATAATCGCCACTCATGAGGTTTGACCTTTCTTAATTCTTCACCCAACTTTCAACCTCCAAAATTTTGACATAAATTTTAGAGCTTTATAATACACTTGGTTTACTGACCGTAAACGAGCCTGGCTTTTATTGAGCGAGTCGAATTTTTATCGAAAACTAAAACGTTCATCATCTTCGACAAATAACAGTAAGTTATAACTTACGGTGTATTATTATTAGAAAATATTTGGATAACGCACTCATGATTTGATTAAATATATACCCCTTTGCAAGTGCATTTAAACAGTAAAATCTTTCTTCTAATGATATGATGATAAAAATTTATAAACAAAATAACATATAAATAAGTAATTGATTGATAATGATTATTTGTGCTGGCCTAATGAAAACATGTGCCCAAGAAGAGCACCTTAAATCACGTATCTTTGACCATGAAGATCTGAATATATTTCTGGACTGATTTTGTTGGATTACATAATTATTAATCATATTTGTTTTATATTTGTTTATTTTATATTTATTTATTTTATTATATAAAAGAAAAACACCCACATGCTACACACTCAAATAAAAGCCTCCATTTTTGCTTCTAAAACAAGCATATTTCAATTTCATTTTTCTAACTAAAATTACAATTCACTTATTAACTTTATTCCGCATTATATATCACAAGCATAATTCAAGAATAACTTTAATTTAATTTATCATGATAAAATCAATAGTTGTTTTAAATTCATTATTTAAAGCTCTAACAAAACGTTCCTATTATCAATCGAATTTTTTTTTCGTTGTTTCATATTTAAAGTT
Source organism: Gnaphalium uliginosum (assembly GCA_963930675.1). Lineage (NCBI taxonomy): Eukaryota > Viridiplantae > Streptophyta > Magnoliopsida > Asterales > Asteraceae > Gnaphalium > Gnaphalium uliginosum. The sequence continues at coordinate 3,152,026 of OZ005682.1, read as the reverse complement.
TTTTATATATCCCTAAAAACATGAACATGGATGGGGCCACATCCATTGAATATAAAATATGTGCTAATTATATTATAATTATTATTATAAATTAGTATAATGATAATAAAAAAAAAACTTATAATATTATGCACCCCATATTGGTGGGAATTTCTAATGAAGAAAAACGTGGCCCACTATTTTGGTGAGACCTCCACATGTGCTTGGCTGTATAATCAATATGGGGTCTACTCCATTAACAAAGGTCCTTTTTGGTTTTTCCACATAATTTTTATAATCATCTTGGATTAACAAAATAAATTACTTTTGTTTGTTTGCCTTTTTACAATTGCCTACGGATAAAAATGTCTACATCTGTAAATTTTTACTGTGTTAGACAAGCCAGTTATTGTTTTCATTGCACGTTTTTAAGATATACAAATAGCATCAAAATCAAAAAAGAAATTAAAAAAGCAAAAAATAAATAAATAAATTGTCTTTTATAGATACCCTTTTGACAATCACTTATATCGAGCCTCCCTTTCTTCCATTTTCTCAAATCTTTCTTCTTCATTCTTTCATATTCTTTTTCTTCTTCTTCTTGTTCTTCCTATTTAATCTCTATATCTTTTTTCGTGTGTGTACGTATGTGCATGAAGATCAAGACAGCGGCCGAAGAAGGCATCCAAAGGGATCGCATTGATCCCAATATCTCATATGTAAGAAATTGGTGTACGTGTACGTGTGTATATATGTACGAAGTTGGGATCATGCTATCACTTTGGATTCATTCTTCGGTTGCTTTTTAAGATTACATATGCAACCCATGATCGTGGATGAAAATGAAAGGCGGCTTTTGTTTTTCTTTTTCGCTTTGTGGGATTATTTGATTGGATGCTAAGTTTCATAAGAAACCCGAAGAGAAGTTGATGTGGAAATTTCAATGATCTTCAAGTACAAGTAAGTATGATTTCAATTTTCGATCTGTTAGGCAATGACTTCACCTTCACGGTAAGACCACAATGCCCTATACAGTCTATATCTATCTATATATATATATATATATATATATATATATATATATATACGCCAGACATATATCTTTCTAAATCATGAATCTCAAATCTTTATGAACCGTTTAATCTTTTATGTAGCTTCAACTTGTATAAGTTAACTGGAATGTTATTTATAAAAGTCAAAATTTCAGTTTATAACATTCTAAAACTAATTTATAGGTCATGAACCACATACACATTCATAGTTGCTTTGAAATCCATCACCATAAACCATATGTTAATCACTTAATTGTGATTTGGAACTATATATACACATCTAAATTGAAATAGTTTTTTTATTAGTGTAAGTAATAGCAAAAAAAACTATAAGTTATTGGTTATTAATTACATTCACCAACAGAACAAGTTTTAATTCAAGAAAATCATAGAACTGTAATGACTTTAAACTTCAAATATATATTAAAAATGATCATATTCCTAGCAGCAAGATGAATACAGTATTTAAGACGATAGATATGGTCAGAAATGCTAGGAGTTAAAGAGCAAAGTAGTAATCGACACGCTTGGGCAAGGATGTTTGTCGCTTCAAGATAAGACGTACGAATTCGTTTGCTTTGATGGATGTTGCCAAGTGATTGATACCCGTGTGAGAAACGATATATAGAGGATAATATCTTAGTTAAAGGCATTGTGTGGTTGTAATTTGTGTTTGAAAAGTTAATAAGTTTAGTGAATCTTGTACTGTTTATTTACATTTGTTAAGGTAGTTTGATTGTTATGAAAAAAATTAGTAATACAAGTAAAAAAGATAGAATGTAAGTTTTTTAGCATTTCAATATGGTTTTTGTGAATTATGAACTTTTTCAAGTAGGAAATTTTTAGAAGAAAGATCACATTAATTAATTAAGGATTATTATATATTATATATAGCCATAAACATTCTTAAAGGGTAGCATAGGGTTCATATAAATGGGCAATGAATGAAGGAGGCCCTTGAGGAAAGGGAGTCCAAAACCACATGGGTTTAGGTACTTTATTTGGAATCTAAGTGATAAAATATGGGCTTCTTTTTAGCAACTTGAGAGCTCATTTTGAGTGTCTCGAAAATAAAGGGAATCATAACATGTGTGGTGAGGCATTTTTAGAAACAAATATATTCACACGATAATACTTGAAGTTTATTGTAATACAAAACTGACGATGATACATCCAAAAGGTTGAATTCCATCTACTCTACCTGGTTTTTGTCAGACCGTCATAGACCGATCAGGTGAAAGGTATATCAAGCTTACTTAATAGCTTATTTAGATGGTTTATTTTAGCAGGTAATAAATAAATTGGTTCACTACCCTTTAACGTGAATTGTTCAATTTGTAAAACCACTATTTACATTATACGAGTACGACCATTTCATGTATAATTTAAACTGAAGGTACATATATAATGGCATTCGTCGTAGTTTCATATATGCAATTACTCTGATTAAACTAAACCTTTTGATTGGTTGATTTTGAAACATACCAAAACAAAAAGGTGAACAATAATATTGAGACGGATGAAGTACTAATCTTTTTTGTATAACAACCAATGGCGAAATTGACAAATAAGCAGTTCCAAGAACATAATATTAAAAGGCTACTATAAATAAATATAAATATATATTTTTTAATTTTTATCTTGTTACCTGACAAACATAAAATAATAGTGGTTAGTTACAGTAAAGCTATATTTATGCACTTTTTTTTATATATGCTATATTGCTTTCCTAAAAGACATATACATATATTATACGGAGTATTCTTTATGATATTATTCTTTCACATGATCGAAACACAACCTCTCTTTGCACATGGCTACCTATCTTGAGTTTATAATGGTTTAGATTAAGACTACAAAAATTTGCTTCAATTAATGTTTTTTGTGTGTTTTTTTCAAGATTTCAGGAAGAAAATGAAGATGAATTAAGGACCTTTAAGAATAAGAAACGGAAGATTTTACCCGTCATGTGTAAAGCATGTGAGGAAGATTAGTACAGTAGCTGCATGATAACGATTAACGAGATTAGTGACAGAGAACGATATTTCATGATTAAGTAGCGACTACAATGTAATCAATGGCATTCTTGTATATCAAATTTGTTTTAGTTAATATTTATATTATATTATATTTTCTTCTACGTAACCAGCTTATCTATTAAACAATAACTATCAAATTTATTAGTCGTAGAGTGATTTAATTGTGTACATTATTGTTACATACATTTTATTTATAATATGAAAGAAAAAAAATACAGATATGACATGTGCCATCAAAGTATAAACAATGTATTCTAAAATAAGGTCATGAAAAAAGTTATCGGAATAACATTAATTGTAAGTCACCCAACTCAAGTATCAATGAAGTTTTGTTTATTTCAATTCGCAAGACTTTCATACTTTAAATTTATACTCGTTTCTATCCGCTTAGAGGGTGTTTGGATATGACTTAAACAAGTGCGTATCTGCTTATTTGTTTATTTTGACAGCAGATAAGCATATCTAAATACCTTCCTGAAAACTGTTTATCTGCTTATTTACTAAGAAATAAACACTTAATGTAAGAAATCAACTATTTATTTTTTAAGTTTATAAGTGCTTAAAAGTAACGTTGTTAGAATATAATCTCATTTTAATTACTCTTAACAGTTAGTGTTAAACTCGTGCCAATTTAACGTTAAACAAATCACTTGAATCCGCATTCTCGTAGTTACTTGAATTACGACGATTTCACGATGATGAATAATTTTGATTCTTATGTCACGCTATAAAAAGTTTGTACGGAGTCGTATAGATCTTCTAGTCAAAAACCTCATAAAGTAAAGACAATTTTAAAGGAAATAATGATCTACGTGAAAAAGAACGTAAATTACTAATGGATTTAGCTTCCCAAAAAGCACGTACAACGAACACTAAACAAGGTACACTTCTTGATGCAAAGAGTACAACACAAGCCATCTTATTTCTCCAAAATCAAAAACTCAATTGCTCTCTCGACACTTTACTCTTTCAAAACAAAGAATTCTTCCCAAAATCGCCATTAAATTGATGATGAATTTGTTTTCAGCTTCAATCGTCACACTGTTATTTCTATCTCTATCTACAAAACACACATTCTCAATTTCAATACAATTTCCAAATCATAACTTCGCCGGAACTTCACTCTTAGCCGACGCTCACCTCGCTGGCGGCGGTAATTCCGTTCAACTTAGCCGAAACACGCCTTCAAGCTTCGGCATTATATTACGCCGTACGCCTGTCAACTTCACTTCTGCGACGTCGTTTTCATCAAACTTCACATTCGAGATCGGTAATGGCGTTGCACTGGTAATCGTTGCTTCTGATTTTCCTTCTAAATTCGCTAGAAATACTTCCTTCGAGATAATAGATGCAAATAGATTCGTAGCTGTCGAGTTTGATGTCAATGTGTGTAAAATTTCATTTTCTAGGGTTAGGGTTAGCAATGTTTCGAAAATTAGTAATGTGATCACTGAAGGAGTGAAATTAACATCGTGGATTGATTACCGTGCGATTTTACAACGGTTAGATGTTAGGTTAAGTAAATTAGGTGATCCGAAGCCTATTGAACCGTTGATTTCGTTTCAAATTAAATTGGGGGATACGTTGAAATCAGAAGAGGTTTTGTTTGGTTTGGCATCAGGTAATGGAAACACTGAGGTGAGTGATATTACAACTGTGTATTCATGGAATACTGAGATTAAAGGAGTTCCAAAATGGTTGCATTCGATTCCGATTATTCCAGAAGATTATGTGAAAAGTAATAAGAAAGAAGGTTGTTTTCTTTCGGGGTTTGTGATTGCTACGTGTTGTGGAGCATTGGCAGCTTTGGTTTCGTTGTTTGCGTGGTTATATGTTGCAGATAGGAAGAAACTTCATGGGGAGAATTCTATGAGCCCGGTTGAATTCAAATATGAAAAGATCGGTGTACTTGATGTGAAGAAATCAGAAACTGGTATGAAGTAGAAAGATTGTATGGTAAGTTAACCCATGCTTGGTCAATGTAAATCTTGAATTTGTGATTCGAAGGTTTAGTTTTCATGTGTTATGTATTGTGTTTTGCTCATTTGGGAATCCACAAACATGTTTCTAGTTGTTTTTGAACTCTTAGGGTTTGTATGACACTCATGATATATGTGTATCAGTTTAGTATCATGTGTAGTTGCGAACACGTTCTTTTAAATGGTAGCGAAAAGTTTGATGCTTTGTCTTAGTTGCTAGAAGAATGCCATATATTGTTTGATTTGTTTGTGATTGAAAGATGGATCCTCAAAGCCATTGTAATTTGTTGAGTTGGTAGTACAGTTGAAATGTTATGGTTAATAAGTAGTTAAATGTGATCGTTGAAAACTACTTCTAAACAATAAGATACAAAGTACAAACCAAAAAGTAACAAGCGTGACCCCGACATGTAAAAGTTCCAAGCGAAGGATTTGTATGAGTCAGCGATCATTGTAATAGTAATACATTTTAAAACATGGAACCGACTTAAAGACAATAAATGATCGTAAGTACGATATATATTGACTAGAAAAATCCGTGCATACACCATGCATGTTAAGCATACGAAGCATTTTTTTATTTTTAATTTGCGATTAAAAAGTGCTCTAGGCCAAATTCAACGCAAGTTTATTGTTACCTGTATATTGCGTTTATTCAAATAATTATCAAATATTCATGAATGCGTGCATGTTGAAGAATGAACTGTCGACTCATAGGATGTGGCTTGGTTAAGGGAATTCACCGGAGCCGTAGAGAATCTCTCATTTGGATAAAGGCCTATTCCTTGCTATAATTGGACAATTCTCTTGTGTGTCTCCAAGGCACACGATAAGAAAGTCGAAATTTCTTTAATTTTAGAATTTACATTTAATACTCATTAATTCAATCTAATATTTATCTTTATTATTCATATATTAGGTTATAAACCCGTGATTACACATGCTTTTTAAGAGGCTTTTGTACTTTAAATATAAGTAAGTTAATATGTAGCCATTAGTTACTTAAACATTAATAATGTTAAGTATTAAACTGTGTAATTCAATGGTTCTTGGGATGGATATATAAACATACGGTTATAATAATTAAATTTAAATGTGTATTTCACATAAAACTATCTTTCGTTTATTTGAATGTTAAACCCGTAAATACACATGCATTTCGCATAAAATTATATTTTTTTTATTTAAATGTTAAACCTGTGAATATATACTATACGGATACCCACTAAAAGTATTTTTGATAAACCCCCGTGAATACACATGCATTTCACATAAAACTATCTTTCATTTATTTGAATGTTAAACCCGTGAATACATACTGGTATCGAATAAAAATATTTTTCATAAACCCGTTTATACACACATATTGTTAAATGTGACTTTTAGTTGTATTAGTGTGAATAAATCATTCACACATTAAATTACCTGTCTAATAAGGGATTATTAATATGATGATATTATGTTAATTAATTAATCAATTTAATGAATTAAAAGTCAGATTAATTTTAATAGGAATATTCGAAACTCGCCGTTACCTCCTCTTTGATAATTCAACTTCTCGAAAAACATATTTATTTATTTATTTTATTGAGATAGATATGAAAGGGATAACTCGTTTATTTAAATTATAAATAAAGTATTTATTTACTTATTTATTCAAAAAGAGAAATTTTAGGTGAATAAATGGATTTGATTGGTTAATTGAAAGTGTGATGAAATCAAAGCATTTGATTGGTCAATAGAGCTTGATTTTAAGCAAAATTGAAAGTAGCAAAGTTTTCTTTTATTAATATTTATATTTAGACTAGTTTATAGACCCGTGTATACACACGGAATTTTAATGCAAAAATATTGATATTACGTATTACGAAGTTTGACAAAACCCATTCGTTCACTTATCCTTTTTTATTATTATTATTTTTTAATTTTTCGTAGATACCTTCTATTATTTGTTACTACTTACTAATAATAAGTATTATGATATGATTATTTTTATTTTTACATTTTCTCTTTACATGGAGAAGCATAGTTATAACTAACTATTGTTATTTGTATTACGTAATTTGTTTCATTATAAGCTCTTAAGTGGACTTAAAAGTGTTATGTATAATTAATAGAGAAACCCATTATTTCATTTTGTTTTATTTTGGCAAAGGCCTTCTTATCCATTGGTCTTACTAATTTAAATAGGATTACAAAATCTGTAATTATTTATTGATATTATGTGATTTTGTGATGAATAAGGTTGTTAATTTTTTATTTATGCAATGTTAAAGTTTTGTTTAGAAATATTTAGAGAGCTTGATTTGAAACTCTACTCTAGTAGCTCGAGCTAGACTCGATTTGTCCTGAGTTGATTTCGAATGTTTCTTGAGTCGATCTCAAGTAGCTCATGAATTAGTTCGTCTTATTTAGACCCGTAATTAAACTCACACGTTTAAACCATCCAAACCTCTTATGAAGTCAGTATTGTCACATGCTTTGAAAAAACAACTATAATATTGATTTGAATTCATTTGTAAAGCCCGTAAAAATTAAGAAACCTGTCAAATTAAAAACAATTAAAATTTGAATTGTTTAAAGTTTAAACCAGTATTTAAGATTAATTACGTGAAATAAAATATACGTTTCAAATTTCAATTTGATTAAATTAATATCAATATTAATATTTCATATATAAAGATATGAAAGAATATGAAATTGACTTTGTTTGCAATGTACAAAACGTTCGTAATGTATAGAGAATAAAAAAAATTAGTCTCTTTTTATTTTTATTTTTTTAGTATTATTATTATTTATTATTATTATTATTATTATTATTATTATTATTATATGGTTTGATTTATTTATTTTAGGTTAGATTTTTTAGGGGAATGAAGACATTTTATTGATTAATTAAAGTTTAAGTGAAATTGAGAGTTTTGATTAGCTAATAGGAGTTCAATTTTGCATTTAGATTTTTTAGTAGAGTTTTCTTTTATTAATATTTATTATTATTAATTATATATATTATATATTAGATTAGATTAGATGGATTAGTTACAAATTCTGATAAGTTGATTAAATGCAATTTAATGCGTCACTAACACTAAAAATGGTCTTTAAACGGTGTTACATAAGTTCTTTTTAAAAGGGTATTACAGTAGTAATTTTATGCGAAATTTTTTTTATATTTAACTATTAATAACATAGAGTATATCTACGAGGTCAAAGGATATATCCATGTAAGATAATATAAAATATGTTTATCTTTGATTTGAAAAGTTATCCGATTGACATTTATTTCAAATTTTGATAAGATCCAACGTAAAATAAGCACATGCAGTTGAAGCGAATAAAACATTTAAGCTCTTTCGATTTTTAAGGCGCTCACTCTGTCAAGTTTGTTTCATTTCTTCTCTCACATTTCCATCTCCAAAAACACACACCCACACAAATATACGTACACAGTGATTACATTTACATACTCTGATTATTACTAATATTATGCTTTAATTAACGTGTGTTTAATTTTGTCACATATTTCATACGTACAGGCGGTAATCATATCTTTCTAAATCTCCATTTTGGTTCGTCTTTCTGTCCAGATCTTCATTTCAATCACAAAGTTTTTGTTGTCAATCCAAGAAAATAAAAAAGGAGGTTGATTTATAATACTTATATTAAATATTAATGGACGTCGAAGGCGGTTCCTCGAAGATTCACAACGATGAACAATTAGCCATTGAAATTCCTGAAACAGCTCATAAGATCAGCAGTGGTATGTATGCATATTCTTTTATTCAGTTTTCGGTTACTTATAAGTAAAAAAGTATATGTAATTTACATTTGTTTTTGATAATTGTTTGTTATGATTTTAAACATAGACTAGTAGTTTATCAAGTATCCATTGTGTTGGTTGTGGTGTGTAAAGTTGAGCTAATGGAAGTTGTTTAAATGATGTATAGACTCGTGGTTTCAAGCGGGATTTGTTCTTACAACTGGTATAAACAGTGCTTATGTGCTTGGCTATTCGGGTGCGGTTATGGTTCCTCTTGGTTGGGTAGGTGGAGTAGTGGGTTTAATATTAGCTACACTTATATCACTATACGCAAATGCACTTATCGCGAAGCTTCATGAATTTGGTGGAAAGAGGCATATCAGATACAGAGACCTTGCAGGCTTTGTGTATGGTAATTACTAATTAGTAATCTTACAACATAATTGAGGTTTTGCAGTGTCTGATTTGTACCTTTTTCACAACAGAAGTTGTAGATATGATTGAGGTTTTTGATAATTTGCAGGTCCAAAAGCTTATTCTCTTACATGGGTGTTGCAATATGTGAACCTTTTCATGATTAACGTCGGTTATATCATGTTGGCTGGTCAGGCTCTGAAGGTACTGTGATGTTATAAATAATAATTGTACTCGCCAGTTTAGGACGTTACAGATTCTAAGAATATATATGGTATACTTAGATTTGGATTACCATATATGAAATAGTATGATGCCTTTAATTACTTAATGTTGTGCTTTGTGATCTTTGTATTCGTTTTGATTTGTTAACCTTCATGGTTTGTATTTTGCAGGCTATTTATATAATTTTCAGGGATGACAATACCATGAAGCTCCCATACTTCATTGCAATTGCAGGGTTCACTTGTGGTCTTTTTGCAATATGTATCCCTCATCTTTCGGCTCTAAAAATTTGGCTGGGATTTTCAACGTTCTTCAGCCTAGTCTATATTGTTACAGCAATCGTTTTGTCTCTTCGTGATGGTACAGTATCATGTTCTCTAATCTTATGTATAGTGGATAGTGGATGTTGCGATCAAGTGACAGATTCTGGAAATGGTAAAATACTGGAATCTTTGAATATTTTAATTATATTTTTTTCTATGATTAATTTATAGGAATTCAAGCTGCACCAAGAGACTATAGCATTCCAGGAACACCCTCAAGTAAGATCTTTACAATTATTGGTGCTTCTGCAAGTCTCGTGTTTGCTTTTAACACAGGAATGCTCCCAGAGATACAGGTAAAAGCATGAAGTATATGAATCTAATATCAAGATCATGATGATTTCTGTACTATTAATATACGTTCTTGTCTTGCAGGCAACGGTTCGACCGCCAGTTGTTAGTAACATGATGAAGGCTCTCTACTTCCAGTTTTCAGTAGGTGTTTTGCCACTATATGCGGTTGTTTTCATAGGGTACTGGGCTTATGGCAATGGTGCATCTTCGTATTTGCTCAACAGTGTTCATGGTCCAGTTTGGGTCAAGACGTTTGCCAACATATCAGCCTTTTTCCAGTCCGTAATAGCTCTGCATGTAATGTTCTACTCAATACTCTTTACATTTTATATTGTTTCTATCCTAGGCTAATGCAGTTTTCTGATTTGTTGATTCTAGATATTTGCAAGCCCGATGTACGAGTATTTGGACACAAAATATGAAATAAAAGGAAGTGCATTAGCTTTTAGAAACTTGTCATTCCGAATCATGGTGAGAGGGGGTTACATAATTATGACCACTTTCGTATCAGCTGCATTGCCATTTCTTGGAGACTTCATGAGCCTAACAGGGGCAATCAGCACCTTCCCACTTACGTTTATTCTTGCGAATCACATGTATCTAGTGGCCAAAAAGAAGAAGCTAAGTTGCTCACAGAAGTCGTGGCATTGGCTCAATGTTTGTTTCTTTAGTCTTATGGCTGTTGCAGCAGCAATTGCTGCTTTGAGGCTTATTGCTGTACACTCCAAAACTTATCACATTTTTGCAGATATGTAGCTTTTGATAAGCATTGTAGCTTTTAGTGGATTCTTTAGTTTGATTTTCCTTATTTGTTTATATTTTCAATATATATTTGATATACTTTCAATTGTAGCAAGTTATGGATAATACATCTTTGAATTTGTCTTGTAACAATGATGATATAAAATTACAAAACTAGACAGATCTACACAAAGAAACTTTATATCCACTATCTAACATGTTACCAAAGCCAAATTTCTTATATTTAACAAAATCAAAACCATTACATAACACAAGTTTGTTTGCCCGCAGAATCGTCATCCATCAGCCTTCAATGACTTTATGATCTGATATGCAATATAAAACATACATTATTCAAAATGATATGAGGGAAACAGTAACAAAGAAACAGTAGGATGTCAAAAATTCAGCACAAACATTTCTTCACTACTATTGTTATTTCAAGCTGAAGTTATCCATTTGACTTCAAAAGTCAAAATGCACCTCTTGAAATGAAAGGAGGGGTCCACAAGGCTAATTACACAGAAGTATAAAATAAAAACTATGAAAGGTAAAGCAAGTTGGATGGAATGTGATTGAAACTGCGTTGAGTTATATAATGTGTTGCAAAACGACTTACATGAAATCATTATCCGGAAACCAGCTTTACAACAATTGACAGGGAGTTGAACATTATCAACAGAACTCTCAAGTATTGTGTTGCATAAATGAGACCAATTATCTGTCCTTTAAGGGAATTTCTCTTCACCCCTGAATACTCTTGAAAGCTCCATCCTCTAGGTGCAAGAAAACGGTCCTCATTCAATATAGCTAGCGCATTCGCAATAAGCAGACACCCCTCCAGTAGTGTCCAAAGACCCATATCCTGTAATATGGAATATCATCATATGTACGACGACTCTAAAATCACTCTCGTGAGACCCAAATCATATCTCTGGGTGATAACAATTTCATGTTTCCAAACATGAATCATAAAAACTGAACACCTTCAAACTAATTTGATGACACATCGTGGCGTTTTACATGATTATGTTCACTAACCATACAGCGATTCAATCCCATCACAACATGTACACACTTCTATTAGTAAAATCATTGCATTTCATACACACTTTGATTAGTAAACTGAACTATATGATAATTTTCATTTGATTTAAGTTTCAAGAGTCTAAAGTACCCTGCCTTTATGCATTTAAGCAGGAAAATGAGAAGGTTTAGAGGCTAAATACTTAACCTTTTAGAGCATTCTGTATTTTGGTATATAACAAAACTTATAAGGCGGGCAATACGTATAGAGTTAGCAGAACAAATTGATATCACATCTTAAAAATATTACTTATGTGATCTAGATCTCTTAAGATTGGACAATTATATGGATATAAAAACATACTGCATACAGCAAGATATTGAGCACCATTTCGTTGCTAATGTCTAAAACTTAGGTTAATTTAGTAGCCAAATTTATTCTGTGACCTAATTCATGATTGTGGTATAGTAATATATGAATTACAGGAGAAAATTTCATAAACAGATTGATTGCTCGTTGATCATTGATATAAACCCTAAGTTAATGATTCGATGAAAAATTGAACTTTGATATGAGGAAATATATAAACCTAAAACTTAATGATATATGTACTGAAAATCATTATCATAATAATAAAAATTTACCTGGTTTAATGAATCGGAAGATCAGAAGAGTTGGATCGGAGACTTGAACGGAGATCGATTTCAAGGAACGAATCGATAAAAGACGCCATGCTTATTTTATTTAAAGTTAATTTCATTTTTAGTCCTTCATGTTTAAAGTTTGGTAATCTGCATCCTAATACTTTATATCGTTTTTATTTTCTGGTTTGAATAAACTCCCAACATTTCTAAAATATTTTGCAATACAAATGCCAACTAATTTTCATTATTTTGGCCTATAGAAAAGTTCAAAGCCGTTCATTTCTTTTTTCCTTTTTAATGTTTATGAAATTTACTTGTAACAAAAAGATAAAATATTGTTGCAAGTATGTTCTAATATTGTTGTAGTTTTATTTCATGACACTTTGAGTCTCCTAATCAAACATAGTTTTGATAGCAAAAATGTACAATATTAAAAGCCATTTTTTCCTTGTAATATGTTTCAGTTTGTCTAATTCCACTTTTCATCTATTCTACACCTCTCTCCTAGACTTTTACAAATGAACCTTATAATAGTTTATGTTCTATTTTTCAGTTCTTGTTTGTTTCTATCATCAACAATATGATTTATTCTCACATATGCAACCAGGGAATGGATTTGCATAGAAATTCTCCTCATGTTTCGGATTCACTCCAGCCACTCTACGCCTCGGCCTGCTTGTTCTATTCGCATGCAGTTTCTTAACGTGTGACGAGAACTTATCCCAACTCAAACGACCCTTATCTAGTTGATCCATTAACTTCACAAAGTTCCTTCTGCACCAAGTACCAAATTTATATGTCAAGAATAGTGTTCTTGATGTAGTAATGACAGCAACAAGAAATGGGCATCTTGGTTTGAGTCGAGACCAGTAATATCTTGTGGAAGTCAATACATATCCACTCGGTTGGGTTGACCAAAAACGCTATCTGATCCAAAAACAATAATTTATTGCATTAAGACATAAATTGGTTGAAACTTACTTATCAGGATAAATTGTTTTCTGAAACCCTCTAAACATCCGATGACCACGAATAGCCTTAGCAATGTTCCCATCATATGTGTACAAAAAAATGTTGCTCGCAAGTGCTATTGTGTAATCCAGTGCAGCAAGTTGATTTTGCAAGTTTTTAAAAGGTTTCAGTTCATCCTCGTTTGACAAAGTCGTGTGAGTGTATACATTCGGATACCTCTCTTTGAATTCATCAAGTCCATGTTGTCCATATGTCTCGCCTGCCACTATATAAACCATTGTACTCGAAGGAAAGCCCATCGCTTGGAGAAATATAGCTGACTCACGAGGCGTCAAAGGGCAGTTCCCTTGTTGCCGTTTTTTCTTGCTTTTGATCCTTTTAACTTTCCAATGCTTTACACTGTACCTCAACGCTTCAATCTCATCGGCCTCCTTTTGTGAAAGACCATGAGTGCAGCCAGTAAAGGCCAGCATATCCTTTTCAAACCTATAAAATTTCTAGAGCTTATAAATCAAATAATTTTGAAGCAAATGCTGAGTGATTTTATAATTTTACATACCTCAAATGGAGAGCAAGATAATGTTCATTGTTTTGTTGTAGTCTGCTAACTAGCTTTTTTGCAAGCTCATTGATCTCCTTTGTGTAATTTAGGGCCTCATACATGGTTCGACACCTGAGCTTTTGGATGGAATCTGGGATGCCATTGTTAGCCAGTCGCGAATCAGTGTGAAGAAACCTAATAACTTTATGTTCCCTCAACAATGAAAGGATCTCACCATGGTAATAAATGGGCTGCATGACAACAATCATTTATTGCGCCTGAAAGGTAAGAAAGTTTTCAAGATTTCAACAATTACATACATGCCTTAGACCATGAAATTGGATCCTTTTCTTGGGGTACCACATCAGACACATGTGATGGAAGAGCATCAACTATATCGATGTCATCTTGAAGAGTCACCTTGAACTGCTTGATGTCAAATATATCTTTAAAATCACTGAACGCATATCAGTTTCAGAAGAAAAAAAATTGGCAAATGTTTGTGATGACGATATTGTGTGTGATATATATTAATGTTGTTTATCCTACCTTGGATCGGTCCAAAATGACTTGTGATCTAAAGTTGGAAGAACCAATGTAGCATTCATGAGTTTCACTATAGCAACCATGTCACTTATCTATAACGATACAATACGATCAATCAAATTCATTTGACATCATTATTTTTAACAATAGTACTGTTGCTTGGAACAATACTAACCCCCATTGTCATTTGGTTCAACCCACCATTTGCTTGAATCAGAATATAACCATTTGTTGGAGAACTTCGATTTCCTGACGAGGATGTAAAACTTGAAAATTTGAAAGTAAGTGAATCGATTTTGATACTTTAAAAAAACATGTGATACGAGATTAGTTTGCATACTTGTTTCCCCTGTGGAACGAGCAATGCAACCATGATGGTCGTCACTTCTGGGATTTCTCCAAATGCTAGAAGTCTGTATATATCCAAGGTTCATTTCATTCAAAATTTGAGGCCTAATGACCCAAGGGTCTTCTCCATTGGTCATCTTGGCATTAAACCTAATTACACGTAAATACTTCATGAACACGATGGTAACCATTATTAACATGAACACGGTGAGAATGCAATTAATCTTATTATTTCGCGGTTTCAAACATTTCAATAAAGAATGTAGCTTTGATGTAGGCCAACCAATTTCTCGTGATAATCTTGCTGAATCAATTGTCTTCTTATTTCTTGCTGATATGGGCAAGGTATTACCCTTGGCCATCACCCTGCTAGACGACATCATATCATATATTACATGATACCAAAATTAAAATTTTTGAAAGCCAAAGTTTTGTTTTCATGAGGAAGAAGATAAATATAATTGATAACTTATTTTTCTCTTTAAAAAATTGGCTACTCTATTTTTTCAAAATGTTTCTAAGGAAAAGAAAATTGGGTGCGAGTTATAAGCTCAAACACACACTTCATGCACATAAATTCACATTACGTAAAGAAAATAAAATTTAAACGCTTTATAAAATTCAATTCAAAACACTATTGTTTAAACGCTTTATAAAAAAATGCAATCAAAACACACTATAAGGTTAATTTTAGGGAAGTGTTATTGTAGAATCATTTCTTAGTGTAAGAACCGTAGAAATGATATTTTTCATTTTTAATTTCAACATATCTACACTTTTTGCCAAAAAATAATGTCAAAATTATTAAAATTTTACCCTCTTAATATTGGATCGAATATGATACACAAACTAAAGTTGTGTATCACATAGCTTTTATGTGTGATACTGTGATACACACTAATTTTTTATTATGTGTATCACATATTTTAAAATTTTTTTATTTAATATTAAAAAGCATAAAATTCTAATAATTTTCATATAATTTGTTAATAAAAAAAATTAGTTAATTTTAAGGTTAAAAATAAAAATGTTCGTTCCTACCGTTCTCATTACAAGAAGTGTTCCTGTTTGAACGTTTCTGTTAATTTTATTTTTAAAATTTAGGCTTTTTACATATGGTCAAAAACTGTTATAATATGCGAATTTTTGAGAAGTTGTTTAAATTTTGAAAAACGGATTAGTCATTTGGGCTTAGTAATTACGCAACCAACCAACTTGAAGCCCATAAAGTGACATCCCAGGCCCAAACATTTGACCCAATATTATCCACACTATAAATTATCAACATGCATTCGATCTAGGGTTTATTATTTCTTCATCGGCGCACGCAGTCTGCAAGTATCTTCTCAAGCAAAATGGTGAAGGGACGTCAAGGAGAACGCGTCAGGTATTATTTACACTACCATTTTTTATATAAACCCTAAGTGCAAAATCATTTATTGAAATTCTGTATCTAATTTGCTATCACATTTTATCCTCAATTCCAGACTCTACACCAGAGGAACGATTCTCGGATACAAGAGGTAAATTGAATAAGATTACATGATGTAATACGCTTCCGCAAATTAAAATTAGAAATCTGTTGAACTTTTTTTTATTTCTGAAATAAATAGGTCAAAATCGAACCAGTATCCGAATACATCGTTGGTTCAAATTGAAGGAGTTGGGACAAAAGAAGAAGTAGGATGGTATCAAGGGAAACGTTTGGCGTATGTTTACAAAGCAAAGGTGAAGAAAAATGGATCACATTATCGATGTATTTGGGGGAAAGTTACTAGGCCTCATGGTAACACTGGTATTGTTCGTGCTAAGTTCAAGACCAATCTCCCTCCTAAATCCATGGTAATATATTTAATATACTTACAGATTGTGATGTTTTGTGGTGTTTGAGTTCTGTAAATGAGTTTGGTTATTTTGTTTTTTGCAGGGATCTAGGGTTAGAGTGTTCATGTACCCAAGCAACATTTAAGGTGATACTTTTATCTAATATGTTTTTATTGTTGTGTTTTGAAGTTGTATATGCTTCAATGTGCGGATATTATAATCTTGACAAGTTATTTAGGAGATGTTTGATTGTCCTATAAAAGTACTTTAAACGCAATAAGGATTTTGTGGTATGTTTAAGTAATGCTCTGCTTTAGCTTTAAATTAAAGAAAAACCACACCTTTTTGAAGCTGTTGGGTTGGAGCTTATTTTCAACACATATTTTTAGCTATAAGCACTTGAAAATGCATGCCCAAACACCTCCTTGAAGTCAAATGATATCATGAAAGCCTTAATTAGTTGTCTTACTAAATCCCAACAATCATTATAAAAAAGTATATCTGAACACTTCTATACGCTTGGTTTTAGCCAACCATGCACAATAAAGTTGTCCTTTGTTAGGCTTGTTATGATTTAGGAGAACAATAGTCTTAAGGTTTTGGATTTACTGTAATTTTTTTTAAAAGAATTATTGGTGTGCATCATAATGTTGTACATGGTTCTTTTGTTGGTGAACTAGGTTTAGAAACAGGTCGAATCATGATCAGTTTGCTTATATCGTGTAGCTGTTTAGTTTATTGATCAGTTTTAACACATTATATGTTGGACACAAATTCAAGCCAAATCATCTTGTTCATTTTAGCTTGCATGCACTTGAACAAATTCACGCTGGCTTTACTAGTGATTTTGAAATAACTACTCAAACGTTGATTGGACAATAAAAATTTACGTGGGGAGTTTGTAACAGCCTTTACCGCTTATAGAAACTGAGTTTTTAAACAATGTATGTACTTTAAGTTTTAGGAGATAATAATAATCCCCGTACAGTCTACATTGATTAAGAGCTTATCAATCTAGTCTACTGCTTTAGACCTGGGGTGTCGTAACATTTTATATTCTGTAGTTTCATTGTGAAAAGCTGTTTCTACTATTACCAAGTTTACTTTGAAGGTTTTACTGATTCTAACCTGTTATAATTGTTGTCTTGTGCAGTTCTAGCTACGCGAGGTATGGAGATTGTTGCTGGTGGTTATTTAATTGTTCTTGTAGTAGTTGTTTTGACCATTTGTGATGAAAGATGTTTATTTCTTACTTGGAACATCGGGAGAGCATTAAGCTATCGTGTACCTTTTGAATGCAATACCACCTTTTTGGATGAATTTTATCTTCATGTTTGTCACGTTACAACCTTGGTAATTTGAGGTCTACATATATAAAGTATTATGGTTTTTGGTTATTAAAACTTCTTACTGTAATATTAGAAAAGGCAATTACCATTACTATTACAATTGTTTGTCTCATTATTAGCCATTTAGATTAAATGCTTCTATATCTTCTTTTGAAGTTGAAAAATAATGGTGAAATCTGCTTTCTTAAACGAATTTTATTGCTTCTATTAAATGTTTGAGAAAGTACAATTTCTATTGAAACCTTTCATAGATTTTTTAAAGCTAAACATAGTAATAGTAAAATAGTCTCAACTTTTTTCAAAGTAGTTATAATAAACATAGTTTTTTTTTTTTTTTAATTATTACTCTCTCCGTCTTTGCCCTTACTCACTAAATTCTTTTACCTGGACATTTTAAATGGACCTGTACATTTTAAATGCGACGGAGAGAGTATTATTATTTTTATACTTTAACAAAGTTTGGTAATTAAGTGCTTACATTTTACTTCATTTACATTGCCGCTGGATTCAAATCTCGGTGAATCTCGGTCATCCTAAAAAAACTACCAACAACCCCTCTTTCTCCTCTCTCTCAACCATCTCACATTTTCAATTTGATTGCCTGATGATTTCTGATTAATTTTATTTTCAATTCATCCTCTCTCTTTCTTTTAGTTGTATGATGATTTCTCATTTCCGTCCTTGCCTTGATCAAACACGACATTAATCAATTACAACCAATAAGATCACACAAAAATCCATTCATTTTCATTGAAATGTCAGCTATAAAGGGCTCAACGTCGAGCAAATTGTTTACGATAGGGCTCGTATCATCATGGTACTCATCAAACATTGGGGTGTTATTGCTAAACAAATACTTATTAAGCAATTACGGATTCAAATACCCGATTTTTCTTACAATGTGTCACATGTCTTCTTGTGCATTGCTTAGCTACGTTGCCATTGCATGGCTAAAAATGGTCCCTTTGCAAACCATCCGATCCCGTGTTCAATTGATTAAAATATCTGCTTTGAGTCTAATCTTTTGTGCCTCTGTTGTAAGTGGTAATATATCCCTGCGGTATTTGCCTGTTTCGTTTAATCAAGCAATTGGGGCTACAACGCCATTTTTCACAGCAGTGTTTGCGTATCTTATGACTTTGAAAAAGGAGGCCTGGCTTACTTATATCACTCTCATTCCTGTAGTTACTGGTGTTGTTATAGCCAGTGGGGTATGATTGCTTTCTATTTTTATATTATATCATTTGCATATTGTTGTTCCACTTTTCATTATATTTTCTTGCTATTTTTATTTTGTTAGGGTGAGCCAAGTTTTAATCTTTTTGGATTTATAATGTGTGTTGGTGCTACTGCTGCTAGAGCACTCAAAACAGTGGTTCAAGGGATATTACTTTCATCCGAAGGGTAAATGAACAATTTTCATTATGATTTTTTTCGTGAAACAGTCGATAGAAATACCATTGATTTGTATTAAGCGTGTTACTGACGAGCAACTATTCATTAATTTGTTCAAGTGAGAAGCTGAACTCTATGAATCTTCTCCTGTATATGGCCCCTATCGCTGTTATACTTCTGCTACCTGCAACAATGTACATGGAAGAGAATGTCGTTGGCATAACCGTAGCACTCGCTAGACAAGATTTTGGGATTGTTTGGTTGTTGATTTTCAACTCTTCCCTTGCTTATTTTGTGAATCTGACCAACTTCTTGGTCACAAAGCATACAAGTGCTCTAACACTTCAGGTAAACATTTTATCTTTCTCTGTTCACACTTTTGTTATGGTTCTTCTTTTTCATTACAAACCTTGAATGTAACGATTGGTTGTTTGCTTCAGGTTCTTGGAAACGCAAAAGGGGCAGTAGCAGTTGTTGTCTCTATACTAATCTTTAGGAATCCAGTTTCTGTGACTGGGATGGCAGGTTACACGCTCACGGTTATTGGAGTTATTCTTTATGGTGAAGTTAAGAAGCGCAGTTCCAAATGAGACAATGTTATTATTTTAACTCGAGATGAGATTACTTCCCTGTTTAGAGAGTTCATATGGATAAAATTCTTCCTTTTTGTAGTTTGCGGTTGATTATTTCAGTAGAGTTGCAGAATTAATCCCACAAAAACACATGTTTTCTACTAATCGTTTAGTTACAAAACTTAGCAAGATAAAGATGTTACTCAATTTCAAGAATAGCATAAATGTGTTTTGATAAATATGGTAGGCACCCAGCGAATCAATCAAACAAAAGTTTGGTAAGTCTCAAAGCTTAATCCATTCCCTGGCATGGGAACAAACATCAACCATAAAACCAACAAAAACAAACACAACCAAAACAAACCAAAAATCTCGTTCATAAGACGATATCAAGTGTTTTCATTCTGGAATAGAAGCGACAGTTGCTGTTGCTGCCGCTGCTGCTGCCGCCGTAGCTTCTGCATTGCGTTTGATGGATGCTGACTTGATCAGATGATTGTAGCTACCCTTCTCCTTAAATAGCTGTGAGAAATGATGCTTGCAGTACAAAATACCCTCCAAAGCTGCATAGTTTGATGGAGATAAAGAGCATCCTCCATGGGAGCACTTGAAACACGACTTATGGTATGCTTGGTTCTCCACTGTTACCTGAATTCAGTCCCATCTAGAACATTAGATGCACTTACTTATTGATGGTTGATTTTGGTTATGTTTTCTTTTTAAAGTATGCGGAGAAAGAAAAAAAGCTTAACAAGAAATGGGTCAAAAGTCACCCAGAGTGTATTTTATATAAAAATATATCATTACTGAAATTTCATAACTTCTGTAGTCATAAAAGACCCGCTAGTTGGTTTAATAAAGATAACTGGTTTAGTTTCACCCAATACGGCCTCTACCAAAAACTCACATGTGGACACGACCCCACTTTGACCTCCAATCCAACTCTTTGTTTCGCCACCTCTAGTTTTATATCATGAATATGCTGTATATAAAATTGGTATGTACCTTCTCAAGAGGATAAGCAGTTTTGCCACAAGTAGCACATTTTTCTTGGGTTCCCGAGAACATGCCAGCAGCTTTGCTAGGTGACTTTGTCTATACGTAAAAACAGATTTAAGATGCTGCTTAACACATCTAAAAAATCTAATAATATTTTGTGATAAAGGTCGAAAATTTACCAGCATAGGAGATAGCTTCTCAGCTGCCTTTGCAGCTGTAAAAAATAATGGCTCTTTAAACATTTATACAAAAAAATGATTGTACCAGCCAAAGAAAAGCAAAAATACTAATAGTAAAAAATAAAATGAACGAGACAAAAGGCATACGTGATTGGAAGTTTTTGTTGAAATTGCCACTCTCCTTGAATAGCTGCTCGAAGTGAGGCTTGCAGTAGAGCACGCCTTCCATTGATGAGTAATTGCTCAGCTGAAAGGTAAGTATTATATTCATTACTATACTATGCAATTATACAATTTTAGCTACATTACGCTTCTGCAATTTGACCAAGAGAGTGCCTTCTTAAAATGTATTTTTGATGCACCTTTTGCAGATTCAATTTGAGGTTAATAAAGGCGTTTCCTAACTCAAACACATATAAGACTGAGTAACTTTTGGCGGGTACTACAGATTTTGTCCATTCAGGTATTATAGACATCCAAGACATAATCAAAACTTTCTTATAACAGTCGCACAGCTATGAGTAATGGGTATCATAACATCGGTTAAGAAGGATGAAATGATTTTGAAACGGTTCAAGAGTTTGAAATTTTTAAAAAAAGTTGTTACAAATTAATCTGAGTTGCACTTTTAAAAATTAGCATGAATGACTTTTCAAACTATTGTCCTTGGTTGTATACTGCATACAAGTGAACAACCATCTTTCTTACGAAAATACTAAAGAAGGCAAATATCAGAACCTAAAATTAGTTATAATTGAAGAGCATGATTGTTCTTACTGCATTTGCATTTGTATAGAACCGTCAATTCTCCCAAATTATAGCTAAGGTTATTCATAATGAATTGTCAAATCATTTATAAAATTATGAAAATGTAGTATAGTTGTGTTCATTTCATTAACCTAAATTCCTAATACATCATATATGGATTTATATATAGCACGAACTTTGGGTCAAAACGATGAACATCCAACAAACATCTTAGATCCAACCACACGTTCATGATTAACAGCACAATTTACATTAGTGCAGTAACTAGTTATTCGTATATATTTATATGTAAAACAACCTTTAACCTGTATTTATGATAAATCAAATGATATAAACATCATACAAAACAAAATCATCATCATACCTTAAGGGTACCTTTGCAATGGCTACATTTGAAGCAAGATTTGTGATAATCAATACCATCAGCAGACAAAAGCTCCACAGGGTAAACTGTCTTCCCACAGGCCTTGCATTTCTGTTGGGTTCCAGTAAAAGACATAGTTACCCTTCTCCCCTTTGGATCTGATCTTGATCTTTTACCCTGCCACCCTATTTTCAACAACCAGTCAACTGTGAAATCTTTACACCCTTTTCAATTTAATCTCAAACAACACCTGAAAAACAAAAATCCTAAAAGTTTTCAACCTTACCCACCCGATCTGACACAGAACTGAACATAAATTGCTCAAAGAATTTGATATTTTGAAACTCCTCTAATCAAATTTGCTTCTTGTTACAAAAATGAGTAGGGTTTCTTGAAATCGCCAATTCCTACAAAAAAATTTCACTTTTCGAAACCCAATCTTAATCAAAGTATATTTCTGCTCCGGAAATGAGTTGGGTTTGTTTGGTATCAACAATTTCAAGAACAATATGAACATTAATTGCTTAAAAACCATGTAATGTAAAAAATGATTAGATCAAGCTGCTAACGTACCTTTGATGAAATCTGAGTTGAATTTCTAGAACAAAGTCAAAGTTTTTCTGATTTGCAGAGATTACAGTGGTCAAATTGAAGGAATGTTTGAGAGGGTTAAATGCAGCGCAAAAACACGGGGTTTTAGGGGGAAATGAAAAAGATATTTATATTTTTATATTTATATCAAGCAATGCTGGTGAAAAGATGTGCTTTTTGCAGCCTAGTGGATGGGGCGAAGAGGATGATAATGGAATAAGTGAAATATACTTTACTTATTTACAAAATTAGTCCTTTAATAATCATACAACAACATTTTGGTCTAATATGAAAAGACTAAAAACAAAATACGTAAAGAAATAAAGAGTAGATATAAAGAAGAATTAATTTAATTTTCATATTATAGCAAATCAACTTTCTTTTATCAAAGATAAAGATAACATCTTATTAAATAACAACATTATAACTACGCATTTCTAAAACTCAAATCAACAATAGCGGATCCAGCAGGGTAGCTGAGGGTGTTGGGCCACCCCCAACCAGCCCAACAACTTAGTAATAATTTGTTCAGGTTTAAATTTCTCACACTTTTTGCCATAGCCCACGTATTATATTTTCTATTTCAATTATTAATTATGTTATATTAAAATAATACTCTGTAATATTCTGTAGTAAAGCATGTTTCTTTCTAGTATATATTATTATTATATTGTGTAACGCCAATATTTGTCATTAATTAATTATAGTTTTGCATATTCTTTTGCATTGCTATTTTTTTCTTCTTTCTGATTTGGTATATCATTCATCATTCATTTAAATTAAAATTAAAGTATCGTTAAATTTAGGAATCTATTTAACAATATTCAATATGATAAAATAGTTTTGATTTTATCGAGCCTAAATTGAATGCATGGAAGCAACGGAGAAAATATATGAGGTTTTGACTTCTAAGTTCTGCAAGTAATTTGCAAACATTAACTGTATTAACAAGGTTTCTTATATTACAAATTTTGTCAAAATTTGTTTTTTCGTTCGAATATACTCCGTAACATTTAGTGCCTCATACAAATTTTGCAATAAAGTATTTGTCGAGATTTGTTTTTCGTTCGAGTACACTCCGTAACAATTAGTGCCTTATAAATTTTTTGCAATAAAGTGCGCCCCCTTAACTCTAATTCCTGACTCCGCCCCTGCAAATCAAGACAAAGAAAAGTATATCTATAGTTTAGTTTTTATATACCAAATCATGTAGTTTAGTTTTTAAAAATTTACAAATTCAACTTTCAATTAATCGGCATTTGATAATCACGACTTCACCGTCACAATCTACTCATTTTGTAGATTCGATTCGAAATTGATCCGAGTGACATCGTTAATTCAGTTTGCTCCTCACTTGTATATATCGAAACTTCTTGGCACTTATTTACGACGTATGATTTTGATGGGTAGAAAATGTGAGTATACTCATAAAGTAGGGTCAGTTTTGTAATATTCGTTATTATTTTTCTCGCTGGAAGTGCATCGGCTGTTGTTTGTCCCCGTAGTAGTATTAGTATTTTATAACGTATGCTGACCAAACACTCACCTTTTTATATTCTATATTTTCACAAGAAAAATAAACACAATTAATTCATTCATATGTTTTCTCTTATTTTTCATTTTCAAGACAAAGACCTGATCAGAAGATCTAAGTGGAACAATATAGTAAACAAATGCAACTTTTATTCTAATTCATCTTAAAATTACAATACTATATTTTATTATATTTTTAATTTTATTAAGCGACTTATAGGAGATTCTCAAAAAGTTATTTCGACAGACAATCTTAACCCAGGATCTTTTGTATCCGATGCCGACTGTTATAAGATATTATTCTAATTTTATGTTTACAAGCAGTTTTATTATGCTATTCATATATTTAAATATGGGTTAACTTCATTCATATCCTTATAAACTTTCAATATTACGCTAATATCCTTATAAATTTCATTAGTACATCAATATAGAAGTCTCAAAATAATCATATATATCCAAATAACTATTTCATTAATAATTAATTAATTTTATCCTTAAAACTCTTATTAAAAACTTATATAACCATTTTACCCTTCAATGTCTTTAACTATTTACATGTTTTCTTCTAATCATATAGAATTTATCTGATCGTCTTGGAGTATGGATTCGAACCATTTTCAACAAACTAATGGAATAATTGGTAGCCAGCATATATGTTTTAAAAAGTATATATAAACTATGATTATATGTGTATATTAATTCGTCTACTCTGATTCATTTGGTCATATATTATAGTTGTCAATTTCTAATTCTAATCTTCCAGTAATTATTAGTTGGTGTTGAAGTTTAGATTTATCAATTATAAAGAATATTGTTTACATGTGCTTTCTTTTGTAATTTCGTTTGCCTTCTATTGTAATTTCGTTTGTAAATTAGGGCTTTAAACTAAAAGAATTGCAGGTCATTAAGAAGATGATAAGTAATGAAAAGGTAAAAGGTAACATAGTCATTGCATATATATAAATGATTTAAATATAATTTAATTGTTAATTCGGATATATACAAATATTTCGAGACTTTAGAAGGATATTGACATAATATTGAAGTTTAGAAGGATATCAACGTAATATTCAAGGTTTGTAAGGATTTGAGTGAAATTATCTCTTTAAATATTATATAGTATTTAATTGAGAATGTTAAACACTCATAGATGACTTGCCTCAAATACAACAAAAACTAAATTGGATTATGTTAATAGAGCTTATTTTTATACTATGAGTTAAGAACAAACATGACCGGGCTGATGGTGTCGAAAGTACATTTTCTATGCAGCTCAACTATTAAATTAAAATTATATTCAAACAAATATTCTCTGCATACATTAATTAATGATAATGATAATGATGATTATTGATTATGTTTTTTAATCAAATTTAGTTACTAACGCCACAAGAGGATATTTATGCTCCGCACGTCATATCGTACATATTCCTTTTTTACAGCCACAGCTTGGATTCGATTCGGTATCAACTTCGCCCCAATTTGGCCACCATCTTGCTTACTTTTATACGTAGTAGTTTTATTCATTTCCATTATTTATTGATTCATGATTAGACTACTAAAGGATAAATGATCCTTATTCCTTATCGTTTAATCTTTTCACATCTGACTCATACTCATACATTAGAAACCACAACCACTAGATTGAAGGACAACTTACATGCCACTAGACTTTTTAGTTTTAGTTGATATTTTCTTAAATGGTTTTTGATAATAATTTGCTTTGAAATAATGCATACAGAGTAATGAAAAGATTTTACGAGAATGATCGAATAAAGGCTAAGTTATATCAACACATTTGATAATAATATATTGTTGTATAAACAAACTTTTATAAAATAAATTCGAGTACGATGGCAGATTTGTTCCAATCTTGAACATCGATAAAAAAAAGATGGGGCAATGGATGTAAAAAGTGTAGGATAGAACGTGCTTTTTCCAGGACATAATAATAAGTAGATTGATGATTGATTGCACATTATTGCACTGTGACAGGTGTAATTGTTTATTTTTCTCATTAATTTTGCTATTCAATTTCTTTTGTCATCAAATCAAATTCATTGTTTAAAAATTGATCAGATTCAAATGTCTAGAGAGTAGAGACGCAGATGGGCTGACCATATGGGCCTGGGCTTGGTCCAAGTTTTCGATAACATCAACCTAGGTCTCAAGTCTCAACTGGAATTTGGTCAACATAAAATGCTTCTATGTTGTGCATTTTCATATTTCATTGTCATATCTTGAACTGGATACAATCTGTTAAAATGCTAATGAAAATCCAGTAATTAACATCTTACTCCTACTGACTTCTAAATCAATTAATATAACTACTTAAAATCAGTAATCAACACTCACTAATCATCCAGCCATAACACAAAGATTACCAAGTACAACAGAAACGGAAGAAAAAATAAGAAGCAAACCGACTCTTCCATGGTGGCGGATTCACCGCTGCAGAAATCAAGTTCAAACTTCATACTCATATTCCGATAACAAATTCCCCAATTCTGACCAGTTCCATCACTCCTCAAACCTTTAGTTAGTGTATCATTTGTGTCGAATAGCTCGTAAATATAAACCTCCGTTGCACCTTCCTTCCTCAACGCCGTTCCTCTCCCTGACCGGATATGATTAATCAAACCTTGCAAGTACATTTCCGCGTAAACATCACGCGCTTCGGCTTCATTCGCCGGATCGTAACACGGCCAGCCTGTTTCCGCCACAACTACAGGAATGTTCTCGTGTCCGGCTACCGCCATAGCTGCAATTATAGCATCAATCATTAGATCGAATAGGTTACGATATCTAACGCCGGTGACTGTATCCTCTCTGTAATTATAAGCGACTTCCTGAAACAGTGCGAATCCAATCGGTATCTCCTGTCGTAATTTATAGACATTGTAAGGATATAAACTAACGAAAAACGACGAGTTCGTTTCGGCTAATAAATCGAGTAACGGTTTGATTACGAATCGACTCGCCGGTTCGATAAACTCAGCCGACGATGGCGGAAATGACGTCGTCATGATGTTAACAAACGAAAACGTAGTTGAAACGGTTATTTGTTTGATTCCGATATCAGTTAGTGATTGTTGAACGTTACGGATGGCCGGAATGATTAGATCTGCAGAAGTAACATCTCCTTGTGCGAGAACGTGAGTACCGACTGAAATTGCGGTGATGTGTGCACGCGGATAGTACGGAATGACGTGATCGTACAACCACACGGTGGCCGCGGAACGGTTTCCGGCGATTGACGGAATTAGTAAGTTAGGTATTGCGATGAATAGAGAGATGTTTGTGTATGAGAAAGCTCGGATGATGTTAGGGCTTGGAACAAGGAGGCGTACGGCATTGATCTTACGTGATAGGAAAAGTGAAACGACCTTTTCCGGCGGTGGTAGATCCGGTGATGAGACGTAAGTGACGCCGACGGTGGTAGCGGTGACGGAAAGTAGAGGGAGAAATATGATGATTAGAGAGAGTGTGTAATTGGACATAGTTGCAGTTACAGAGCTTGTTGTGTGTGTGAATTTGGGAGGGAAGCCAAATTTCAGAATTTCTTCTAGAAACTTTTATAAGAAATGCGCGAAAAATATGGGTATTATAGAAATGGGCTACCCGGTGCCCAAATTTCCAAATTGCGGACCACAAATCAATTTCGACTGATTTCCTCACAATTTTACATTTTAATTTTAACTTATACTTTTTAGTTTTTACAATATTGTTCATCACTTATTTTATTTGACCTATAATTATACTTTTTATACGAATGCTAATATTATACTAACTTATAGTCATATAAATATAAAATGTTTGGCAAATTCAATATATTTCACTGCCATCAAGTAGTGATAATTTTTTATAATTATTGTGTTATGATACAATTAAAAAAACTCTTTTGAAAGTGTTTGGATGAGCTTTTGTGAGTGAGTTTATCAGAATTTTGAGAGATAATAATCTAAAAAGTCAAAAGCTCCTAAATTATTTATTTACTTTCTTTAAACCGATTTGACTTTAATAGCCTAAAAGGACATCTACGTAAAATAAAAGCAAAGCAACACAAAACTACATTACACAACATTTATAAAATTTGAAAAACCTAAATATTCAAAACAAAATTTATAAACTAAACAACATTTTAGTGTTTCATTTTTGCCATATAACTTACAGTTTCTTAATAAGAAAATAATTTCAATTGAAATAGATAAACGATCGTCATATTTAACTTTTTATGGGTGATCTTCCAATCATTAGTAGTTATTTCTTTGGAGTTTAAACCATAACTTGTCTCAAATATCAACAGTATATCTAATATATATGGTGAAATTCACATATAACTATATAAGTAACAAATAATTGTATATATTTTTTATTTTTATTTTTCAACCATATCGTTTTTACTGCACAAAATCCATTTTGTTGATTGTATAACAGTCCTTTTCACCTTTTTCTTTTTTCAAAAAAATTATAAAATGTGGTTTCTTCTTATACAATTATGACCATACTGACGGATATTCCTTGCTCATTATCAGACAATCACTTACACTTATTCACAAACTGCATCTGGGCTAATAGTTTTCATTTCCCATCTCATGGAAAACCCTTTTCGCTCCGCTTAGCCTTATCCCTCTCTAGGGGTATTTTAGTGATAGGTTCTATAGGAACTGGACGATCTTATTTGGTCAAATACCTAGCGAAAAACTCAAAACATTACTATTGGTCTTGATAAAAAAATGTTAAATGGATCAACTAGCTAGTCTAAAAAATCAACTTCATAAAACTAAAACCCATCAACTGGGTTCACAATTCGAACCCTAAACGACTTGCAAACCTATAAGTCTTGCAGATTAGAACAAAATTACAACTGAAACAGGTTTCGGCATAAGCTGCACATACGTTTACCGAATTGAAAGAAACTGATCTATGATCTCGAACGAACCACACAACGTTCTTCAGGTGCAATATTAAAATCTAGCTTTTTCATGAATCGATCTTCCAGATCATAACTATACAAACCAGTTTCACCAGGTTTCCTAAAGATGAGATATCTTTGGCCTTTCAGGCTAGTAGCCGGATGAGGATAAATGCTACCAGGGTAAATGCTTGAGCGCACATCGCTTGAGATGTATATCGTATGCAACTTCTCCCAAATCATCTTTTGGGCATCTTTAAGCATCCATATGTTGATTTTGTCCCAAGAAAATTTATGAAGCAGAGTGAGGAAGCCACCCATCTCAGCAAAAGTATATCGGTTGTTGGTAGGAAAATCGTCAGTTTCAGGTAAGTACGTGTTATAGAATCTCTCTTCCATTGTATCCATAGAAACTAAATACTTACAACAATGAACATCCCAATGAAAGTAACGGCCTTGAATTGATACCGGATCGTCCCAATAATACTTCCTTTGACCCGTATAAGTAGGACCATTAATCTTTTACCAATTCGAGGAACCACAAATAAGGAGCTCACTTTGGATAGGTGGGCCATTAAACACATGAACAACCTTCTAGGCCCCTTTGAATTTGTCATACGAAAGTCCCATTCCACATTTACAACCAAAATGTCCTCCACATGGTATAGAACATGAGGGAAGAAACGATCCTTCCTTGGTGCTTAGATTAAAATTGTATAGAGATCCCTCTTTGTCGGAGTTTGTTATCAGTATACACTCGTTACACCAAGACTTTACACTGCCATTATACGATAAATCGAGGTATTGCTCTTTCATTTCCAGCCCTTTGTTTTCTTCTCTTATACCCACAAGACACACATTTCGATATCCACCTGGCGTCTCGAGTATTAAAGAGGCATGGTCTAACAACATTGTGTTAGTAATTAAATCGAACCAACGTTTGCAGGTGTATCTGGTCTTATGACGAAGTATATGAGTTGGAACCTTTTGAAGGATTTCTATAAAAAGGTGGTCAGGAAGAAGGGACCAGTCCACCTCCATCTTACTTGACATCTGTTTGGATTCACAAAGTTTCCTGCATCTTCCTATTCTCGTCTTCATCAAATTCTGTTTCAGAATAATACAACCCTTTTTCATAAGAAGCAATAAAAGAAAAAAGATAACTATGCAAGGGTACACAGGAAGAGATATATATATATATATTTGTGTTCACTTCAGTCAGTTGCACAAAAATAATCTTAACACTTAGCAGCCGTCTCTCAGATTTGACTTACTTCCAATATCTAAACTATCTCTAATAAGACTTAATTTAACCCTAATTCTATATTATAATCGAGCATAATAATCAATCTCTCGTATCCCCTATTTATGGAGTTAATATTATTATTGTATAATTACTTAATCTATAAATCAAACCGCATAAACAATTCTGGCCTAACAAATTAACCAATCCTGTTATTAACTTTAGACACTCCCAGGAACCCAGGAACATCCTAACAAATTAACCAAAGTTATGTGGATTTCAGGGGAGAAAAACCAACATCCAATATGAGAGGTCTTTTTGAGGAACATTATGAATAGTAACAAATAAGATACTTATAATCAGTGCATGTCCAACTCTAAATCAATGTAAGTACAAGATACGCTTTAAGTGTTATCATGGATTCATGATTCTCACATTCTGAAATGCTAACAAAAACAGTTAACTTCCATTCTTTCTCTGAAGCCATAACACGACATTTGTAGTTTGAATTTAATATTGTTACCAAGAATGAGTCATGCAATCCAATGAAGTAGAATTATCGTGGCATGTCGTCACTTATTGAGTACCGGCAAAATAATAATTAAGGTATTTCATACCAGTGGACTACTGGGCAAGTGCAGGATACATACATGTCAGTTCTAATGGAAAAATAGGATTTGGTTTGGTCAACATGTAAACTTCAAGAGCATCCAGCTTTCTATGTTTTATAAATATCTACTTAAGATTTAAAAGTATACCCAAATGAAGAAAGATATAAATAGAAGATCAGAAAGAAAGTTCATTTGAAGTTTAAACGATTGTTTCCGTAACTCAGAACTTTGACCTTCTGTTCATATACATGGTCGGAAATTTTATCTCCATTAAATCTTAACATTATTGATATGTTCCCTCCTCCATCCCCGACCTTCAAAAACATGCGACATCACATTTTCCC
Organism: Gnaphalium uliginosum; assembly: GCA_963930675.1. NCBI lineage: Eukaryota > Viridiplantae > Streptophyta > Magnoliopsida > Asterales > Asteraceae > Gnaphalium > Gnaphalium uliginosum. The sequence continues at coordinate 3,120,452 of OZ005682.1, read as the reverse complement.
ATGTTTACTTCTACATTTTCTACTATACAAAAGCTCAACTACGTTCCATGATCACCGTTAACGTCGGTTAAAGCATATTACACACATTTATTTATCGTTTTTATCTTAGATCATTTGATCTCGTTCTTCCACCTCTCCCATTTTTTTTAAACCTAAACCTAATTGATCTACAAGAAACTGAAATTGGATTGGTAATAAGATTATAATAGATTAAAGAAATAAGAATCAAGAACTGAGGAAGTCAGAAGTCAGAAAAAAAGAAATGAAAAATCAAATCATTTTGAAAGGATCAATTAGGGAAAAATTGATCAAGAATCAAGAAAGATAGAAGTGATGAAGAAACATACCAATTAAGAATGATCTCCTTACAGAAAGATCAGAAATGGCAGTACAAGTGATATAAGCTAGTAGTCACAACAGCTCCAAAATCTATATCCATTAATTCATATGACAAGAATTAAGATTCAATCAAGGCACACTACTGTTTAATTAAGTAAAAGATCAGTTCTTATATCAATAGTTGTCATTATGATTACATACATAAAATAGCTATAGTGGATAAGGTGATGAAATCGAACCTGTATAGAGGGTTAGCTTCTGTGGATGAAGAAATCGACGATGATGATCAGAGATTGATCGGCTGATTTCAGTGGTAATGAGGAAATTAGGGTTTTTGTCTGGGGATCAATTGAGTATACGGGGGAGATTCATTTCATATATGGCCGTTGCACTGGGTTTTAGGCTTTTACCGAAATCTCAATTTAGGCGTTGCTTTGACATATATATAGTTTAGGGGTGTTTGGCTTGTGGATGAGAAGTATTTGGAATGCGAATAATAATTAATATAAACCAAATCTTGAAGGAAACGTCAAGGGCTCCATTTTTTCTTTTTTCTTTTTAAATTTTTTTTATTCCTTAAAAATTATAAAAAATTTAAAGAACGTGTTAAAATGTAAGAGGTAAGAGGTGAAATTTTTATTTTCTAAAATAAAAAATGTAAAAAAATCTTAAATCGTAAATTACATTTTCTTAAAAAATTTCTTCGAAAAACTCCAACTTAAATATATTTATAGTTTTTTCAGTTTTGTTAAATTTTTTTGTGAAAAACAGTAATTTTTCGTAACTGAACGCTATCTAAATTTCTTAGATTTGATTCCAATTTTCAAAAACCCAACCTCACAATTTAAACACTTCCGGTAAAAATGAAATTTATTCCTTCATTCCCATTCTTATTGCATTATCTGAAAGTTAAAAACTCTTCTAAAGTGTTTGGTGGTCATTTGAAAAGAAAAATGTGCTAAAAATAAGCTTAAAAAATGATTCTTATTTTCAATGGGATAAAGCTCTTTCAATTATATTAGATCATGAAATGAATGACTAGTTTTAAAACTATACTAGAGCAAAGTTCTACTAGTATAAGATCTTCATTTATTTTTATTGACAAATAAATATCGGATAATAATGTTCTTTAGTTGTATATATTCTTTTTCCTTTTTTTCCAAAAAAGAATCCTAAACGTTGTTTCTTATACAATTTGGTTTTGACAGAAAATGCATAATGGATATCTACTACTAGTCCAATAGATCAACTTGTAATTTCATAAACCCATCAACTGGGTTCACAATTCAAACCCCAAACAACTTGCAAATCTATAAATTGTGTAGATTTGAACAAATTTACAACTTAAACAGGTTTTTGTATAACTGCAGGTACGGTCAACTGACTTAAAAGAAACTCCATGAATGAACCACCCAACGTTCGTGAGGTGCAATATCAATATCTAGCTTTTCCATGACTTGATCTTTCAGATCATAACCATACAAACCAGTTTCACCCGGTGTCCTAAATATCAGATATCTCTTGCTTTTCAGGCTAGTGATCGGAAGCGGAAGAGCGCTACTAGGAAAAATGCTTGAGCGCACAGAGCTTGTGATGGCTATTGAATGCAACTTCTCCCACTTCGTCCTTTGGAAATCTTTAAGCATCCATATGTTGATTGTGTCATAAGAAACTTTATGAAGCAGAGTGAGGAAGCCACCCATATCAACAAAATTATATTGGTTGTTATGAAAACCCTTAGATCCAGGTAAGCACATTTGACGGAATCTTTTTTTCACTGTATCCATAGAAACTAAGTACTTGCAACAGTGAACATCCCAATGAAAGTAACGGCCTTGAATTGATACCGGATCATCCCAAAAATACTTCCTTTCACCCGTATAAGAAGGACCATTAATCTTTTCCCAATTCGAGGTTCCACAAATAAGGAGCTCACTTTGAATAGGTGGGCCATTAAACACATGAACGACCTTGTAGACTCGGTTGAATTTGTCATACGAAAGGCCTATTCCACATTTAAAACCGTAATGTCCACATGGTATAGAACATGAGGGCAGAAATGATCCTTCCTTGGTGATTAGATTAAAAAAATACAGAGATCCCTCTTTATCGAGGTTTGTTATCAGTAAAAACTTGTTACACCAAGACTTTATATGGCCATTATACAGTATTTCAAGGTATTGGTCTTTCATTTTCAGCAACTTCTTTTCTTCTCTTATATCCATGAGACGCACTTTTCGACATCCAGCTGGTGTTTTGAGTATTAAACAGCCATGGTCTAGCAAGATTTTGTCAGTAATTAATTTGAATCACCGTTTGCACACAAACCTGGCCTTATAACGAAGTATATCAGATGGAAGCTTTTGAAGGATGTCTAGAGTAAGGTCGTCAGGAAGAAGGTTAAACAGTCCACCTTCATCTTATTTGCATCTGTTTGGATCCACAAAGATTCCTGCGTATTCGTGTGCCGTCTTTATCGAATTCTGTTTCAGAATAATACAACTCTTTTCAATAAGAAGCAATAAGAGGAAAAAGATAACTGTACAAATTTACACGGGAAGATATGTATGCTTATTTATATTTACTTCAGTCTAACTGCACATGAAGAATCGTAACACTTAGCAGCCATCTCTAAAATTTGACTTGCTTCCAAGATGTAAGCTCTCTCTAATGACCGTCAATCTAACCCTAGTTCTATGATGTGATCAAGCATAATAATGAACCTCTTGCATCCGCTATTTATGGAGTTAATATTATTAATATTATTGTATAATAATTACTTAAATCTATGAATCAAACCCATAAACAATCCTGGCCTAAGAAATTAAACCAATCCTGTTAATTAACAGAGTATTGGGAAAGTGCAGGATACATATAAGTCACTTCGAATGGAAAATTTTCGATTTAGTTCGGTCAACGTTTAATTGTATGTTTCTTACTCTACACAAGGTTAACTACATTCCTGGATCACCCTAAATTTCGGTTAAAGCCTATCAACTACATTCCTGCTTCTGCCGTTTTTTTAACCTAAACCTAATCGATCTACAAGAACTGAAATTAAATTGGTAAAAAGATTAGAATATCAGAATTAAAGAAATAAGAATCAAGAACTGATAAAGTCAAAAAAGAATAAATCAAAAATCAAATTAATTAGAAATGATGAATTAGGGAAGATTTGATCAAGAATCAAGAAAGATAGTACAAGTGACGTAAGCTAGTAGTCATAACAACTCCAAAATCTATATTCATTAATCATATGACATATAATAGCTATAGAGATAAGGTGATGAAATCGAACCTGTATAGCGGATTAGCTATCATGGATGAAGAAATTGGCAATGATGATCAGAGATTGATCGGCTGATTTCAGTGATAAGGAGGAAATTGGGGTTTTTTCTGGGGCTCAATTGAGTATACGCGGGAGATTCAATCATATATGGCCGTTGCACTGGGTTTTATCACAATAAAACCGTTGATTTGACTTATATAGCTTAGGGGTGTTTGGCTTGCGGATGAGAAGTATTTGGAATGGGAATAAGAATTAATCTAAACCTAATATTAGGTCATGCTAAATTTCTTAGATTTGATTCCCATTTTCAAAAACCCAACCTCATTAAAACGTTCAATAAAAGTGATATTATGGACTGAGTTTTAAAACTTTAATAGAATATATTTTTTTCATCCTAGTGTTGACTAAAAAAAATCACATAATATCACCTCATTTCGCTAACATGAAAAAATTAACAGAATTGAAATTTCAATTCACAAATCTCAAATGAGAATTATGACATCATTCTTAAACACTACCCTAAAGATACTTGTTATCATTTCTTGAACAATAATTATTATGGGTACGAGTTTGTATATGCTAAATTTCTTAAATTTCTCATTTTAAAAAACCAACCTCATTATTTGGTAACTTTCAAAACAATGATACTTAGAGTGCATTTAGTTATAGAAAAAGAGTGTCTTAAACAAGCGTCAATAATAATGTTTATCTTCCAATACAATATAGCTCTTTCAAATGGGTTTTTTTCCGAAAAATGAATCAATAGTTCCCGTTTTTGCATTTTCGGGTATCAACTGATTTCGTTTTTTAAAAATGAACCACTAATTTAAAATCGAACATTTTTGGGTATTAGTACCCTTAAAATCGAACATTTTCGTTTTTTAAAAATAAACCACTAATTTAAAAATGAATCAATATACCCGAAAATGTTCGATTTTAAATTATTGGTTCACTTTTAAAAAACAAAATTAGTCGATACCGGAAAATGCGAAAAAGAGATTTATTGATTCATTTTTTCGGGAAAAAACCCCTTTCAAATATATAAGATGATGATGAAATGAATGACCAAGTTTTAAGACTATCTAATACAGTATATCAAATTTTTACCAGTATAAGATCTTGAACTATTTTATTGACAATACATTGGATATTATAAGATAACTGTTTTGAAATTTCATATGGAATTCTACGCTTATTCGTAAGAAAATAATCTCAATCGAAATCAAAACAAGGACCATCAAATTTAACTGCTTATTTGACATCTTTAAACAATTATAGTCCGATCACTAATAGTTATCCTCTAAACCATAACTCTCACCTATTAAGCATTAACACATATGTTTTGACAGATAATGCATAATGGATATCTACTGGTCTAAAAAGTCAACTTGTAATTTCCTAAACCCATCAACTGGGTTCACAGTTCAGACCCCAAACAACTTGCAAATCTATAAATTGTGCAGACTAGAACAAATTTACAGCTTAAACAGGTTTTGGTATAAGCTGCACGTACGTCACCTGACTTATAAGAAACTCCATGAATGAACCACACAACGTTCGTCAGGTGCAATATCATCTAGCTTTTCCATGTAATAACCTTCCAGATCATAACCATACAAACCAGTTTCACCTGGTTTCCTAGAGATGAGGTATCTCTTGCTTTTCAGGCTGGTAACCCATTCAGGAAGAACTCTATCAGGGTAAACGATTGAGGACACTCACTTGGGGCGCATACTGAATGCAACTTCACCCACTTTGTCCTTTGGAAATCTTTAAGCATCCATATGTTTATTGTCTCATAACAAACTTTATGAAACAGAGTGAGGGAGCCACCCATCAACAAAATTATATTGGAGATTAGTAGGATAACCTTCAGATCCAGGTAAACACAATTGCCGAAATCTCTCTTTTACTGTATCCATAGAGACTAAATGCTTGCCAGAATAAACATTCCAATGAAAGTAACGGCCTTGAACTGATACTGGATCTTCCCAACTACACTTCCTTAGACCCGTATAAGAAGGAACCCTAATCTTTTTCCAATTCGAAGTTCCACAAATAAGGAGCTCGCTTTGGATAGGTGGGCCATTAAACACATGAACGACCTTGTAGACTCGTTTGAATTTGTCATACGAAAGGCCTATTCCACATTTATCACCGTAATGTCCTCCACACGGTATAGAACATGAGGGAAGAAATGATCCTTCCTTGGTGATTAGATTAAACATGTACAGAGGTTCCTCTCCATCGAGGTTTCTTATCAGTAGAAACTCGTTACACCAAGACTTTATACGGCCATCATACGGTATATCAAGGTATTGTTCATTCATTTTCAGCCCTTCGTTTTCTTCTCGTATATCCACGAGGCGCACATTTTGACATCCAGCAGGTGTTTCGAGTATTAAACAGCCATGGTCTATCAAGATTTTGTCAGTAATTAATTTGAACCACCTTTTGCATACAAATCTGGCCTTAAAACGAAGTACATCAGATGGAAGCTTTTGAAGGATGTCTAGAATAAGGTCGTCGGGAAGAAGGTTAAAACAGTCCACCTTCATCTTATTTGACATCTGTTTGGATCCACAAAGATTCCTGCGTATTCGTGTGCCGTCTTTATCAAATTCTGTTTCACAATAATACAGCCCTTTTCAATAAGAAGCAATAAGAGGAAGAAGATAACTATACAAATTTACACGGGAAGATATGTACGCTTATTTATGTTTACTTCAGTCAGTTGCACATGAAGAATCGTAACACTTAGCAGCCATCTCTCAAATTTGACTTGCTTCCAAGGTGTAAGCTCTCTCTAATGACCGTTAATCTAACCCTAGTTCTATGATGTGATCAAGCATAATAATGAACCTCTTGCATCCCCTATTTATGGAGTTAATATTGTTAATATTATTGTATAATTACTTAAATCTATGAATCAAACCCATAAACAATCCTGGCCTAAGAAATTAAACCAATCCTGTTAATTAACAGTAGAGTATTGGGAAAGTGCAGGACACATATAAGTCACTTCAAATGGAAAATTTTCGATTTAGTTCGGTCAACGTTTAATTGTACGTTTCTTACTCTACAAAAATTTAAATACATTCCTGGATCACCCTAAATTTCGGTTTAAGCCTATCAACTACATTCCTGCGTCTGCCGTTTTTTTAACCTAAACCTAATCGATCTACAGGAACTGAAATTAAATTAAAAGATTAGATATATCAAAATTAAAGAAATAAAGAATCAAGAACTGAATAAATTAAAAAAGAATAAATCAAAGATCAAATTAATTAGAAATGATGAATTAGGGAAGATTTGATCAAGAATCAAGAAAGATAGTACAAGTGACGTAAGCTAGTAGTCATAACAACTCCAAAATCTATATCCATTAATCATATGACATATAATAGCTATAGAGATAAGGTGATGAAATCGAACCTGTATAGAGGATTAGCTTTGGTGGATGAAGAAATTGGCGATGATGATCCGAGATTGATCGGCTGATTTCAGTAATAATGAGGAAATTGGGGGGTTTTCTGGGGGCTCATTTGAGTATACGCGGGAGATTCAATCATATATGGCCGTTGCACTGGGTTTTATCACAATATAACCGTTGATTTGACTTATATAGCTTAGGGGTGTTTGGCTTGCGGATGACAAGTAATTGGAATGGGAATGGGAATAAGAATTAATCTAAATCTAATATTAGGTAATGCTAAATTTCTTAGATTTCAAAAATCCAACCTCATTAGAACGTTCAGTAAAAGTGATTACGAATGACTGAGTTTTAAACTTTAATAGAAAGAAAAGTTTTTTTTTTCATCCAACTCATGTTTCAGAGCCTGAACTTTCAGGTGATATGCTATCCCCTTGTCTATATAAACACCATTGTAGCCTTGTAGGTAACTTCAATGCACATTGCCTAATCTTATATTTTTAATTTTAGAATTGCGTTCTAGTTATCGAACCATTGAAACAAATAGCAATTGACTGGTGCCAAAGAATATACAATTAAACCACTTAATGTTTTTCCAACATGACATTAGAATTTAGTTCCTTATATTTTCACAGCACGTAACTCGTATACTTCTGTCACCACAAAAATAAACGGACATGAGGCCTATGTCACCAAGCACGCAGTTGAAACACAAGTGAAACATAGGTGACAAAGTAATGATTTTCTGCCTACAACATACTCCAGTACTCCACCATCTCCTTTTTGTGATCTCCCTCAACTCCACAAGGCAAGATTGGTGCTACACCTAAAAGCATGTCTACATATATGAACCAAATTAGAACTGTAGGTTAAAAGACGGAGAGTAAATATTGGGGGGAGAAAAACATATTCTGCAGTGTGGTGGTTAAAAGAAGAGAACATGGTACCTTAATACACTGAAGAGTATTAAAAATATTCTGCAGTTCATAGATCACATCTTCAATATTCATCCGTTGTGGTGGCGAATCCACAGAGCATGACACTCCAAGTTTGACTGTTGAAGTCATACATTCCTTTATCTTCTTCGCATGTTCTCCTGTGATTCGCCTAGCAATCACATCCTCTTGCAGAAAATTTAGAAGATCAGCATCAATAACATTGGTTAAGAAGTCTTGCAAGGCCATGCAACCCAATCTATGAAGGCTAAGCCCTTCCTTAAAGATGTCGTTCGTCGGCTTTTTTCCTGTCATCACCTCCAGTATTAATATCCCAAAACTGTACATGTCCCCGCTGCTTGTCATCTCATTCCCGAGACCATACTCTGCAAGTTTTGAGCGATTACTTTATAAAAAGGTAACATTACAAGAAAATATGAGTTTGTGGGAATTGAATAATATGAATTTAACCTGGAGGTGCATATCCAATGGTTCCTCTAACTTCACTTGAGCTATTATGGTTTGAATCGGTTCCAAGAAATCGAGCTAAACCGAAGTCTCCAACATGGGCCACCATATCATCATCGAGTAAAATGTTGCTAGGCTTCAAGTCGCAGTGAATGATGGGTGTTTGGCAAAGATTGTGAAGATAATCAAGTGCAGAGGCGACATCGATGAGAATGCTTATTCTTTGAAGAAGGTTGAGTGTAAATATAGGTGCACTTGAATATAGCCAATCATGTAAACTACCATTGGGCATGAACTCGTAAACCAAAGCCTTAAAATCATTACCTTGAAAGTCAACAGTTGAGCATGAAGTTATTATCTTCAACAAATTCCGGTGTCGAATACTTCGCCATGTCTCACACTCTGTTATGAAGCTTTTATGAGCTCCTCTTTTTTGAAGATGTAAAACCTTGACTGCAACAAATCTATCATAATGATCAAGTGTCCCTCTATAAACAGAGCTGAACCCACCCTCACCAATCAAATTGGCTTTGGAGAAGCCGTTGGTAGCCTTGACAAGTTGACTGTAGGAAATTTTCAAAAATTGTTCGTTCGTTGATGAACTGGGCTGTTGACCCTTGCTATTCTTCTTATGCAAAACGTGCACAAAACATATTATGGTGAAAAGTGTGAATGCAATCAAAATGACTATTGCAAACACAGGAAACCTGTTTTTATGTTTCTTTATCTCCTTGCATTTGGGTAACCCAAGTTCAACCACGCCACCACAAATTCTACTATTCCCTGAAACCGAGAATGCACTTGCATTGGAGAACACTCCTACCGCTGGTAATTCCCCCTCAAAATTATTATAGGATAGGTTCAATGCTTCTAATGAAAAGCTTTCCAAGAATCGAGGAATTGGGCCTGATAAATTGTTTTTAGAAACATCTAGCTTCACCAATCCTCTCAAGGATCTTAGTGATGACGGTATCATGCCTTGAAATAAGTTTCCTTTAAGGGATAACAAAGAAAGGCTAGCGCAACCACCAAGGCTACTAGGAATGTTACCTGATAAGTTATTATTAGATAAATCCAGATTACTCAACAACTTGAGGTCTCCTACCTCTCTTGGAAGCGGACCAAAAAGGTTGTTTAGAGAGAGATTTAGTAATACAGATAGAGATGGAAGTTGAAAAATTTCTTTGGGGATTTTGCCGCTGAGTTTATTGGTCGAGAGTTCCAACTTCTGGAGCTGATCAAAATTCCCCAGACATGGTGGTATATTTCCTTCTAGTCTGTTGGATCGTAGACTAAGTATAACCAACATCGATAAGTTCCCAAGGGCATCTGGAATTGGCCCTGAAAATTGGTTTTCATATAGAAAAGCACCTTGTAGCTTTTGAAGCATACCAATGGTAGAGGGGATTTTTCCTGTAAATCGGTTACCAACCAAACTTAAAGCTTTCAATCCAGCTAGGTTACCCACACTTGAAGGGAGGTTTCCATATAGCTGATTTGCTCCCAAATTTAGAATTTGGAGTTGATGAGAAAGATTACCGATTGATTGGGGGAGCACTCCTTGAAACTTGCAGTTACCAAGTCCCAGATACTGTAATCTGCTACAGTTTCCAAGGGAACCAATAAACGCCATTTCATCAGCTTCTCCACTTCCAAATAGGTTATTCTGCAACAATATACGATTGATATATTTTAGTTTTGAAAAGTTGATTGTCAGCTTCCCGCTTAAATTGTTGTCATCCATTTCAAGAGATGCTATTTTTGAACAATTAGATATCGAGGGTGGAAGTGGTCCGGTCAGGTTATTATTCCTTAACTGAAGGATGACAAGATGAGGGAGCAATGTACCTATGGCTTGAGGAAGACTACCCTTAAGCTGATTATCGGGCAATGATAAGTTACTTAGGAGCGAGAGGTTATAAACAAACTGTGGGATGGTTCCATATAAGTTGCAACCACCACAGCCAAATTTTGATAACCTTTTCCAACGGTCCAAGGTTTCCGGAATGCTCCCACCCAGTGGATTCTGGGCAGCAGAGAACGATTCTATTGATGTAATATTCCCCAAGAAAAGTGGGATTCCACCTATTATCTTATTATAATCAAGTGCAATAAGAGTAAGTTTCGAGAGGACACTGATCTCCTCGGGTATGGTTCCAATTAGCTTATTATCACTAAGTGTAAGCATTTCAAGGTTAGCACAACCAGACATGTTAGCTGGAATGACCCCGTCGAATTCGTTAGAGCCGAGATTGAGAAAACGTAGACTGGATAGACGACCGAGTTCATGAGGGATGGTTCCTTGAAAGCTGTTGTTCCAGAGAGATAACTCAAGAAGGAAGCTGAGATTTCCAACATGAGGAGACAGAGAGCCTTCAAGACCTTGTGAGTTCAGTTGTATAGCAGTGATTCTTCGGTGGTGCTTGCCACATGAAACGCCACTCCAATCACAGAAATGGATGGAAGTGTTCCATGAAGTTAGAGCGCCTAAAGAATCTTTGGTGATCATCGATTTGATAGACAACAGAGCCTGATAATCACTCTCATTTGCACCATAGGAAGCAGAGATAGTGGGGGTAGACAGAAATATAACCAGAGTATAAAGGCGGAAAGCAGTACGCCAGGAAGATGGTAAACAAATATTTGACTTCATTTTTGGATATAAACTCAACATAACAAATGCTAATTGATGTCTTCTTATCCTCAATATAACATGCAAAAAACGGATGCCGTACCTTTTCACTTTGACCAAGAAAAAAATGGTAGTTGGTCTTCTGTTGTATAATTTTGATAGTTTGAGATTGACTAGTTGACTAACACTAAAATACTTTTTTTTTTAATGATGAATATGGTACTCCGTAGTAGATAGTTTTAGTATTGAAAATTTGAAATAACAACTGTTATGATGAAACATATGCATATAATTTCACTTATTTTTCTTGTTCAGGTAGAGAATGCAAGCTATAAACCCAAAATGGCTGATACGGAAAGGCTATTTTGTGCGTTTAGTTACAAGAATATTAATGGATCTTTTTCTAGAGTCTAGTCGGATAATGTTTTAACTCAATTTCATTGTTGATCTTCAAGTTTTAAAACATCTGTATCAGATTATTGTTCTAGTACATAAGACAGCAAAAGTTTGTTATAATCTGTAAAAAGATTCAACATTATTGTTCACTTTGACCAATACAAACACATATTTATTGACATTTATGAATATGAATTATTGAAATATTATGGTTGAATAAGATCTCCAACTAAACATCTTTAATGCAATTGACTGGATAATACCAAGTCTGGGTCAAAGTTAGGAATGGTGGAAAAAAGATTGAAAGGGTCAAAGGGGGCTTAAAACAGCCCCAAACTGTCTTTAACTTTAGTTAGCTTGATATCCGTTAATTTTTATTAATTTATTTGCTTTTTTCATACCGATTCATCAAAAAACTTAGAAATCAAGTAGGTAATGGTCTCCTACCTCTGTTGGAAGTGAGCCAAGTAGGTTGTTTTGAGAATGATCTAATTCTTTGGATAAAGTTGAAGAAGTTGTTTTGGTATGTTGCTACTGAGTTTGTTGTCATAAAGGTATAACGACGTTAGATGCTGACACTTTCCCAGGCTCGATGGAATACGCCCTTCCAATCTGTTGGAAAATAAAAGAACTGCATCTAACAATGTCAAGTTTCCAATGGTAGAGGGGATTACCCAAATTGGTTTTGAAGCCTGCTAATGGTAGACGAGCTTTTCCTTTGAATCCATTATCTCCTAAATTTAAACTGTTCATGTCAACCAGATTTCCTATACTTGACGAAATGTTTACTTGAAATATACTTTCTGGTAAACTTAGATGAGAAAGATTACCAATTATGAAGGAGCAACCTCTAAAAAGGAAGTGTTCCATGAGCTCAGAGCTCCATAAGGATCGTGGGTGATCGGTGACTTGAACGACAACAATGCCAGGTGATCGTCTCATTTTTATGATCATAGGAAGATGAGATGGCGGCATTTGCATTAGTCAGAATGATCACAAGACCAGAAAATAGGAAAGCAAAAAGAGAGGAAGATGATGAACAAGTTGGTTGCCTCGACTTCATTTATGGAACTATATAAGCTTAAGGATATGAGATAATGGAAAAATGTAGTTTTGATTATGGTTATATATTTAAGTTTAGGCACATAGCGTGCTGAACAATAAAAGAAGATGGGTAAACTATTTTAAGGGTATCATGGTCAGTTCACAAACAATTCATGTGAAATTATCAGGACCCTTTAAAAATCTATAAAAGACGAAAATGACTAGCAAATTTTGATAAAAAGAATCAAACATTAGTAATGGATTTCTTATTGCTCTATAAATATGAAATCGCATTGATGGGGATGAATTATTGAAATACATTATTGTTGATTAAAGCTTTCCAACTAAACATCTTAAAAACAATTGACCGGATGATACCAAATTTTTTGTTCAAAATATATTACTACGTAATATTAAGAAAAAAATTAATATTGGGTCAAAGTTTAGAAATATAAAGTTCAAGGCCAGGGCTCCAAAAAGATGCAAGGTTCAAAAGGGGCACAAAAAGTTCAATTCAGCCCAAATGGAATTTTGAGTGTGGGCTTTAGTGTTCATATAGCAACTTCATACTCATTTATAGAAGCATCCTTTTTCCTTTATTTATTTTTATATAAATGTAATTGGGAAAATAACTGATAGACTAAAAAATATAGACCAAAAAGCATACATAATAATCTTAGTACATGTTGCAAATTATTATTATCATAGTAATATGAAAAGAGAGAAAAAATTCAATTCATATTTTAACCATTAAATAAAGTTCAATTCACTTGTGCAATTATTGATGATTCATGTTACTACTACTTGGAAATAAAGTTTCGAGAAAATTATACAAATCGTCCTTTAATTTTACCTCAAATTTCACTCGCAGTCCTTTACAAAATTTAATTACACCAATGATCATTTCTTTTGAAACTTGTTACGCTAACAGTCCTTTAGACTAACGATTGTTAACTCCCCGTTAAAAAGGATCACGACTGATTTTTTTTTTATTCTTTAAATTTTTTTTTGTAAAATATAAATTAGAAAAACTAAAATATGCGTAGATACATTATTAGTTGCAAAGAACATCATTTTCACCACTGAAACATCAAATTTTATAGTCTACCACCCAAATCCATCACCATCTTTCACCAAATCATACATTTGTAGCTTAAAGATTACGAGTCACATATTTAGTTCATAGTTTTCAACGTCATTTTACTTTGAAGTTAGGGTTTTCGTTTGAGATGTTTTTCGAGTAAGGAATGAATGCAAAAGAGATGATACAATGGCTACCAAAGTCGTGATAAAATAAGATGAATGGGTGATGTAGAGTCCCCAAGTGGTGAAAAATGGTGATTGATTATAAAATTTGATGTTTCAGTGCAGAAGAGAATCGAATTTTGATGATGAAAATGAAAATGATGTTCTTTATAGTTAATAATGTATATATACATATTTTAGATTTTATAATTTATATTTTACTCAAAAAATTAAAAGAATAAAAAAAATATCATTCATGATCCTTTTTAACTGAGAGTTAACAATTGTTAGTCTAAAGGACTGTCAGCGTAACAAATTTCAAAAGAAAGGATCATTCGTGTAATTAAATTTTGTAAAGGACTGCCAGTGAAATTTGAGGTAAACTTAAAAGACGATTTGTGTAATTTTCTTTAAAAGTTTCAGATATTGGGGATAATAATATTTGAGGGATCATGTGATATTCCTTGAACTGATACAGAATCAAAACTCATACTCATACATATGTATCACCATGAATTCAAACCACATTTTGACATATTTTACAGTAAATAGTATGCAAGTCTGGTGCGCATCATCTCCTACGTGGCGTTTATTTCAACTTTTCAATGCAATCTTGGTAGATAGGTAAAAGGAGAAAGCAGGGTACCTCAAATGCTTTGAATTTTATCTAGAATATGCTGCAACTCATGGACAACATTTTCGATATTCATCCGTTGTGGTGGGGAGGATACAGAGCATGATACTCCAATCTCCACTGTTAAAGCCATACATTCCTCTATTATCTTTGCGTTTGAAAGAATATTTTCCGTATCAACAGAATCCTCATTTTGAACATTTAGAAGTTTCTCATCAATAACATCATTTACATGATCCGGTAAGGCCATGTACGAAAAGTTATGAAGGCTAACACCTTCCTTAAATGTGTCATCTGTCGGCTTTTCCCCGGTCATCACCTCCAATAGTAATATTCCATAACTGTAGATATCTCCATTCCTTGTCATCTCATTCCCAAGACCATACTCTGCAATTTATAAGGAATTACTTTAGCAAAAACATATTGTAATAAACTTAAGTATATATGTGTGAAAGTATACCTGGAGGTGCATAACCAATTGTTCCTTTAACGACAGAGCTGTTGGATTTGAATCCATTCCAGGAAATCGAGCTAAACCAAAGTCTCCAACATGGGCCACCATATCATCAGCGAGTAGAATGTTACTAGGCTTCAAGTCACCATGAACAATGCTTGTTAAGCACTGATTGTGAAGATAATCAATTGCAGATGCGATATCAATGAGAATATTTATTCTTTGAAGTAGGTTGAGTTTAGACATAGGTTCACTTGAATGCAACCAGTCATGTAAACTCCCGTTGGACATGAACTCATAAACCAAAGCTTTGAAATCATTGCCTTGAAAGTCAACACTTGAACACGAGGTTATTATCTTCAATAGATTCCGATGTCGAATACTCAGCCATGCTTCACATTCTCTTATAAAGTTTTTGTGAGCTCCTCGATTTTGAAGATGTAAAACTTTCACAGCAACAAATCTCTGTTCATGTTCAAGAAGTCCTTTATAAACAGAGCTGGACCCACCCTTGCCGATCAAATTGGCTTCGGAGAAAGCATCAGTAGCCTTGAGAAGTTGATTGTAGGAAACTTTCAAAAATTGTTCGTTGGTCGATGATTGAGACGGTTGGCACTTTTTATTCTTTTTATACAAAACATAAACAAAACATGATACACCGAAAAGCGTGGAAGCAATCAATATGACTATGACGAACAACGGAAACCTCCTTTCATGTTTCTTCTCCACCTCCTGGCATTTGGGTAACCCAAGTTCAACCAAGCCACCACAAAGCCTACTGTTCCCCAAAATCGAGAATGCACTTGCATTAGCAAACACCCCTTTCCCTGGTACTTGACCCTCAAAATTGTTAAATGATAGGTTCATATACTCTAACAGAAATTTTTCTAAGAATAGAGGAATTTGGCCCATTAAGTTATTACTCGAAAGATCAAGAGATACCATTCCTTTCAAAGAACTTAAGGATGGTGGTATAATGCCTTGAAGTAAGTTGCCTTTGAGGGATAAGAATGAAAGGCTAGAACAACCACCAAGGCTACTAGGAATGCTACCAGATAAACTATTACCAGATAAATCCATATAAGTCAACATCTTGAGGTCTTCAACCTCTGTTGGAAGTGAACCAGACAGGTTGTTTAAAGAAAGATCTAATGATATTGTTAGAGATCGAAGTTGAAGAATTTGTCTAGGTATTCTGCCACTTAGTTTATTGCTATCAAGTTCTAATGTCTGAAGGTGATGACAATTCCCTAGGTTTGATGGAATAACGCCTTCCAATTTGTTGGAACCTAGAGAGAGAACGTTGATACTTGACAAGTTCCCAATGGCATCAGGAATCGGCCCTGAAAATTGGTTTGCGTAAAAAGTTGCAACTTGTAACTTTTGAAGCTTGCCAATAGTAGAGGGGATTTTTCCTGTAAATCTATTTTGATCTAAATGTAAAAGGCTTAAGCCAACGAGATTACCTATACTTGCGGGCAGGTTCCCATGAATTTTATTTCCTGCAAAATTTAGATGATATAATTGGTCTGAAAGATTACCAATTGACCCCGGGGGCACTCCTTCAAACTTGCAATTGTACATATACAACACCCCTAGTTTGCTGCAATTTTTCAAGGAACCAATAAATTTCATCTCATCTGCTTCTGCACTTCCGAGACGGTTATTGCCTAGGAATATATTAAAGATGTCACTTAGTTCTGAAAAGTCGATAGTCAACTTCCCACTAAAATTGTTGGTATTCATTTCAAGTATTGATAATTTCGAACAATTAGATATGGAGGGAGGAAGAAGCCCGGTCAATTGGTTATCCCTTAAATGAAGTACGGTCAGATGGGGTAGCATTACACCTATGGCCAAAGGAAGACTACCACTGAGCTGATTTTCGACCAAAGATAATACAGTTGGAAGTGAAAGGTTATAAATGGAATGAGGGATAGTACCATATAAGTTACAAGTACCTAAGTAAAATTTTGTTAAGTTTTTCAAACGGCCAAAGGTGTTTGGAATGCTCCCACCAAACGGATTTCCTTGAAGGGAGAGTGCTTCCAATGATGTAATATTCCCCAAGAAAGATGGAATTCCACCAGTTAGGCGATTTTCATCCATTACTAAATAGGTTAGTTTCGGCAGGAGACCGATCTCCTTGGGTATGCTTCCAACTAGCTTATTGAACATAAGGCCAAGCTTTTCAAGGTTATAACAACCTGACAAGTTAGTTGGAATGACTCCGGTAAAATTATTTTGTATAAGATTGAGGATACGTAGCCTGAACAGACGACCGAGTTCATGGGGTATGGTTTTCTGAAAGCTGTTGTTCCTGAGATGAAGCAAATGAAGGAAGCTGAGGTTCCCTACATGAGGAGACAACGAGCCTTCTAGGCCTTGTGAATCCAGTTGTAAACCAATTACTCTTTTGTGTCGCTTCCCACATGTAACACCACTCCAGTCACAGAAATGCAAGGAAGTGTTCCATGAGCTCAGAGCTCCATACGGATCAGTGACTTGAACGACAACAATGCCAGGTGATCGGTCTCATTTTCCATGATCGTTGGAAGATGAGACGGTGGCATTAGTAGTCACAAATATAACAAGACCGGAAAATAGGAAAGCAATGAAAGAGGAAGATGATGAGTAAGTTGGTTGCCTTGAGTTCATTATTTGAACTAGATAAGCATAACAGTACAATGCCTAAAGTTCTAATGAGAAATGTAAAAAGACACTGATACACTACATTCACAATTATGTACTTTAAGCAGATTCACAAAAGGGTGAATCGAAATACGATTTCTAACTTCAATTCACTGTGATGCCAATACATGGGATTAAAATCAAATGAAAAAGATCTTCACATACGAAGAATCTGAATCAAAGTTATGAATTTAGTTACTCAAGTTTTCTCATGAATATTATCTTCTCATTTGATCATGATTATATATACCATTATTAAAGCATATAAGTTGTGGACCTTACCCAATTTATAAGATTACAGAGGAACGATTTTTAAGGACTTAATTGACATGGAACTAGTGAACTGAATGCTGGAACTAGTGAACTGAATGCTGAATGTCATCCACAAGTTTCCCATCACCATGACCAAGACAAGTTGATTGATGACACTCCCCATTAGAATTGGTATAAGATCACTTATATTAGGTACCATTTTAAAACCATTAAAATGAATGCTTTGTAGTATTGAAATTAATTATAGGTAAAGCACTACTCAAATATCATGCAAGAAACTCTTTGGATGACACGCAAAGGAGGTGTTCTGACAAATTCAGTTAAGCTAGGAATGACTAGCTTCCAAGATTTTTTGAAATGAAACCTCCTAATTCATTTCTTGAGAGGTATAATCAGTATAAACTTGTGAAAGATAACAAATTTCCAACGGAAAAATGAAAGGAAACACGAAAATACTTACAAGTAAAGATCGAGATGAGACAAGTTGGAGAGATTTGCATATTGATGAGGAATAAACCCACTGAGATTAGCAGCAGATGTATCCAAATGTCATAGTTGATAAGGAAACTCGAAGGATTTTGTATACGATTGAACGGAAAATCAATGCTGCCTAGATCAAGGTACTACATGTAATTGATGTATTAGTGGCCTGCTGTTCAACTGTTCAAGAAAAATGATGGTAATGACTAGCAGATGAAAATCAATGTTGTTTAGCAAGAGTAGTAGTTTCTGATTAGGAAATGTTTTTTATTAACTTGACTAGCAGATGGAAAGGTGGCAAGTAGTCTAACACATCCTTGGTTTTAGAAAATCTTGGGTTTCTTACTTCTTTTTTAAAACAGAGACTTTATTTGTGCAGTAAAAACTATTTTGGTGCAACCCAAGTAGCCACAAGATACATGAAGCTGAACACTAACCTTCAAAGTGTACTAACCATCCAGAAGACTAAGCTTGTTGACCCAGTTTGAAAATTTCTCCAAACCCATCAACACCATCCTTCAAGGAGGCACTGTTCAGAGAGAGAAAGAAAGAAAAGATACATAACTAATTTCATAAATAAATAAAAAATGTGGATACAAGAGACCATCAAAAAACATGAAATGTCCTACAACTTGACCAGAAACTCAGACATCACGCCATCACCATTACTTGTCTATGCTTCTCTTCCTTTTTATAGTTGCAGCAAAAGTCAACCTGCAGATACACCATAGCCTGCACTCCAGGGACCAGAAAGAGCAATATAAACCGCATAAAAATGCTACGCCTACTCTGTGCATGCTAGCATTGGCACACCAAACAGAAACTTCAGTAATTACATGAATGGATTCCTCTAAAAAATATAATGAAAATAGTCCATGTAAAAAAACCATTAGAACGACAATTTTCTGGGTTTATAAAAAAAAAAATGATCAACAATTTAGATAGATATATGAACTTTAAACCACTTAACCAGTGCATCTTTCCAACAAAACAACAAACTGAAACAAAGGGTCTTCACCATGACTAAACGACAATGATTCTAAAAAGGACGGAAAAGAAAAAGAAGGAAAAAAAAACTAGCGACCAAGGTATGAAGGAAAATTGGCTGCCAAAGAACCATGTCCAGATTGTTGCCTAGCTGCCTGTGATGAGTTTGCACCAGCTGAAGATCGTCCAACCTGAGGACTCTGATATGCCTCGATCCCAGGTAACCCAAGTTGGGAACCATAATTGGCCATCATACCTGGGCTCACTGTGCTGATTCCATAACCACCGCTGAGCCCAAATGACTGGGGTGTTGAAGATATACTACTCTGATTCAAAGCAGATACCAACATCGGATTTTGCCCAACCATAATCCCAGCTGCAGGGTTCAGAAGCTGAGGGGCATATAGTCCATAACCATAACCCAGATTCCCAATCTCACTATTAGATGAAGTAGCTGGTAGCAAACTCTTGGTGTTTTTGTTTCCACGTTGACCATCCACAGCTTGTCTGCACTGTAACTGACAACCATCGAAAACCTTATTGGGTACTTCTAGAGCCTTCTTGCACCCTTCAACTGTCTTGTATACAAACATGGAAAATCCTTTGAACTTTCCAGTTGCATTGTCAATCCCTAATGGCCCTTCCTCGATTTCTCCAAACTTTGCAAAGTAGGACCTGAGTGCGTTGGGATTCACATGGGACCCAACATTTGCAACAAAGATTTTTCGTCCAATTGGATCTGGTGTAGCAGTCGTCTGATTGTTACTGGGTCCACCTGGTCCTGCAGAAGATAGCTGGCAAGTGGTCAAACGGCTTCCTATCTTCTTTTGCGTCTGTTTGAGGGATTTCCGTGCACTTTTTCTGGTCTTAAAGAGAACAAATCCATAACCTTTAGCCTTCCCGGTCACCTTATCTGTAACAACTTTGCACTCTTCAATCTCACCATACTTTTTAAACACAGAAAGTACTTGGTCTGTTGTGGCATCCCAACCCAGGCCGAAGACAAAGATTTTACGGTGAGCAGGGTCCACCTCAGCGGTTTGGATGAGGCTAGCTACTATTGAACGGTCATTCAGGGCTGCTTCTTTGAGGAACTCAATAATCTTATCTTTTGGTAAGGGTTCCAGAAGCTTTCTAAGAGTCTCCTTTTTAGAAATCTCGTCATCTTCCTCTTCTTCATCTTCTTTTTCTTCATCATCCTCTTCCTCTTCTTCTTCATCTTCTTCTTCCTCTTCTTCTTCCTCTTCCACTTCAACTTCTTCCTCTTCTTCAACTTCTTCTTCTTCTTCTTCGACTTCCTCATCGTCCGCTTCTACTTCTTCAGACTCGGATACTTCAACTTCCTCAGTTTCTTCTTCACCTTCTGATTCTTCTTCCTCAGACGACTCATGTTTAACCTCTAACTTGGGTTTCTTTTCTTCTGCTTGTAATTTGAGTGCTGCGGCTGTTCTCTTTTTCCTCATTTGACAGACCAAATGAAAGGCAACTGCCAACAACTACCTAAGCAAGAAAAATCATATTACTTAAAAATTTATCAATAAACACGTATATGTAACATATCCTTCATATTAGGAATGTGCTTACTTTCGTACTGAAATATATCTTCCGGTAAGCAAAACTTACAGCAGTACCCCAGAAAATTAACGCCGACACCAAAAAGATTCAAAAGCAAATCAATTTTTTTTATGAGAAGACCATAAAACTTCAATAACTGCACTAATTCCTGTGTAGTTTGACCATTTCAGATGCATTCTTCATTAATTGGCATAGCACTATACAGACAACTAGCTTTTAAACCCGTGTATACACACGGGCCGTGTAATGTTAACATGATATTATGATATGTTTCGAACATGTTGTAAATGGCTTAATGTTAGTGAGAATGCACTTAACTTTAGCCAAAACTCTTTATTGTGTATCCAACTTCATTATGATCTATTGTGTATATTTAACTTTCAAATATCATTATTGTATGTATTTAATGTTAGTTTAGTTGGCGTGTCGTATGTGTAAGGTGGTAATATCATCAAAAGTACTACTTGATACATACAAGCGATATTTGAAAGTTGGATATATACAATCTACCAAACTGAAGTTGAATACACGCTATATAGTTTTGGCTAAAGTTAAGTGCATTCTCACGCACTAATCCCATTGTAATATGTGAGATAGATGTAGGTTTGCCTTACTATATAATCGTTTTTTGTTTTCTTTTACAAAAATCGTTGAAATAACACAACATAAAAATAAAAAGAAATCTAAATAAATAGAATCAACATTGACCATGTACATGGTAATGTAATGGATACTTTTAAAATAAATAAATAATAAATATGTTAAATAGAATATAATTTAAGGATATACGTCGATGGAATTTAATAATAATATAAAGAATAAGAATAATAAGAATGAGAAAAATAAAATAATTAATTGAAATAAAAATATATGATAGTTAACTACAATTTTAACATTATGAGATATAGACATGAATTTTAAATTAAATATTATTTTATTTTGCTTAAAGATAATTGTATTATTTTAGTGAATTTTAAATCATGATTTATGATGTCATATTTTCCTTAATTTTAGCTAATTTGAAAAAATTAAATAATTCTATTAGTCAATTGATATTTTGATGACATCATCACGGGAAAAACATTTAATTAAATGGATATCTACAATATTAATATCATTGGATGAGTTTAGCAAATAAGGAATGTTGGTATTGTATATGAATTAGAAAGGTTTATTTCAAGTTGTGATCTATTTTTAAAAAAATTGTTAATTATTTAATTAAATATTTATGATGTCATCATGTCCTAAATTCTTGTCAATTTGACAAAATTAAACAATTTGATTGGCTGGCGCGGAAAAGGAAAGGCCAAAGACTTCATCAGCAAGGGTTTCTGATAAGGACCCACCATTGAAGGTGTACTCGAGAAGGAAAGATCGAGTCACAACTGCAAAAGTGGGACAGCTGTATTCTATCTTTGGAAACTGGCTGAATCCTCTCGGTCAAATCACTGGATGATTTTAGGCAATCAATTTAATTAATAATTATCCAGGGAATTAGGGTGTAGAATCCTGCCCTTAATTTCTTTATTTCTACCCTTAATTCTAGTATTTGATTAGTATAAAGACCTGGCTAGTTTTATGATTAGGTATTGAGAATTATCTTTTGATTTCCTTGTTCCAGTAATCGTAGACCGTGCCCCTCTCGAATCGGGCCACTATCCCTTATTTCTAATAAAATTCAGCCAATTTCCATCTTCATCAATTCTGTACTTTATCATTTGGCTCCATTGCCGGGAAACGAAACATGGTAACCACCCGGATTAGCGACAGCAGCAATCCACTTGATCCCATTGCCGCTCAGAAAAATTGGAGTCAATCGAAACAATGAGGGAAGATATAGCAGCTTTGAAAGAAGGAGAACGATCCAGAGGAAGCAAGAATGTCGAGGGGGAAAGTTCTTGGAGGGGTCGACAGATGAACAGACCCTATAACAAAATTGATTTCCCGATTTTTAGTAGCGGAGACCCTCGTGGTTGGCTGCTGAAAGCCGAAAAATACTTTAGGTATTATCACATACCGAATGACGAGAAGGTAGAGATAGCTTCAATGCACTTAGAAGAGGATGCCTTGGACCTCTATTCATGGCTCTCTGACGATCATCCAATCACTTTTTGGGAAGAATTAGTCCAAGCGTTTACCAGAAACTTTGGCCCTGCAGAATTCCAGAACCCGGATGAGTTCCTTTGTAGTATTAAACAAACTGGTTCAGTTCAAGAATACCGGCAGGAGTTCGCTAAGAGGCTCTCGGGTCTCAAATTGGCCTGATCATTGTCTCTTAGGGGTGTTCTTGAATGGACTTAAAGATGAGTTGAAATCCGATGTAAGGATCCACAAGCCACGTACGGTGTATAGTGCTATGAGCCTAGCCTTGGAGTTTGAATCTGAACTCTCCTCTAACCGAACAGGAAAAAGTACTTCTTGGACTTCAAGTTCAAAAAATACTCAATCAGATTCCAAACCAACACCCTTCACCCCAGTTCCAGCATCAACCCAACCAAAAAACATCCCCCGGATCTCAGATACAGAAAAACAAAACCGATTCTTGAAAGGAGAATGCTACAGATGCGGCGACAAATACGGACAAGGTCATCGATGTAAAACCGGTACCCTCAAGGTGTTAGAGGCGGAGGAGGATATGGAGGAATCACCTGTAACAGAACTCCCTAATCCCGATTCTGACCAAACGGCCGAAATCAGTTTGCATGCTATCTTAAGGAAACCACATCCCACTACGATGAAGATCCGAGGTAAGCTTCATTCTACCGAAGTTCTAATTTTAATTGATGGTGGCTCTACACATAACTTCATTTCAGATGTTTTGGTAAACGAACTCAAACTGAATTCTGAATCAGTAGCACCGTTTGGTGTCCAAATCGGTAATGGGGATGTAATTCGGTGCATCCACATTTGTAAAAATCTCCGTACAGGTCAATGAGCTTAAGATCACTCAAGACTT